>ML681966.1:69530466-69664028 GCA_007922195.1 Podocnemis expansa
GGAAGAAGGAGTATGAGAAGCTGGAGAAGTACCAGGGCCTGAAAGAGGAACTAGAGCGGATGTGGAAAGTGAAGGCCAAAGTGGTCCCGGTGGTGGTAGGAGCACTCGGGGGGCTGTGACTCCTAAGCTGGGAGAGTGGCTCCAACAGATCCCAGGAACAACATCAGAGCTCTCTGTCCAGAAGAGTGCAGTGCTAGGAACAGCTAAGATACTGCGCGGAACCCTCAAACTCCCAGGCCTCTGGTAGAGGACCCGAGGTTGAGGAAGACACATACCACCCATAGGGGTGAGAGGAGAATTTATTTTGTGTGTGTGTATGTATGTGTGTACATATATATATAAAGAAAAGAAAAAAAAGCCCCCAAAATAGGGCTCGAACCTGTGATCCTGATGTTAAGAGTTTGCTGGACAGATACACAAAGGTAACAAAGAACAGTTTACAGAAAAATCAATGGGCAGTGGAGCACACAGTTATCCTTTATTCCTAGACATTTTTATAATAGAAACCTTTATAGGTCACTTGGTAGAACAGCAGAGCTGCAACCTTGTGGTCCTAGGTGCAAGGCCTATGTTGGGTTCTTCAGTTTTTGGCTTGCTGCTCCCTACAGAAGGGCTAAATTCGGGGAAAAAATATAGCTACCCTAATAAACTGATGGAAAAGACAGTATATACCGTGAATAAAATTACTAACAGGGACCAATTAAATAAAACAAATAAAGGGACACATCTGAACTGGCTAGAAACAATGTAGGACAATTTTTTTTAAATTGTAAAATGGGCTGCTATGCAAAATGAAAGCAAGTTAACTGCTTTCTCTTTTTAAATTTTTTTTATGTACTTATGTGTGTATTGATTTTGAAAAACCGACAAAGGCAGATGAACAGTACTGAAGAATTGATGAGGCATAATGTCACATAAGCATAAAACACATTCAAATTGTTAATAAAAACAAAACAATTTTAAATAACTTAATTTTTCATTGTTTTATATTTTTCAATAATATCCATCATGTGAGTTTGCACAAAAATTTTTATTCAGAAAAAGTTCTGCATACAGCTTGAAAATTTTGCACACAAGCCGCCAAACTGTAGAGGGAACATTGTTATATGACCCACTGATATTTCCTGGGCCATTTTTGTTACAGACTGGCGTGTCACCTTTTTATGTGTATAAAACCCAACAAGTATGCTCAGTTATTTGAGTGTGAAGCATTTAGGTTTGTTTTCAAAACCCAAATATCATGGCTTAGTAACAAGACTCAAAGAAAAGGAGTAAATGAGGGCCCAGAATGGAGAACTAGGTGAAAATAAGATGGCCAAACAGGTCAATCTTAGGTTTGTCTGCACTGGGGGAAATGTAAATTCAAACGCTCACTTCTATGTTGTGCACTAAATGGCCCATGTGGACTCTGGTAGTCTGTCCTAAAACTTTCCCTTGTGTGTGTGAATGTAGTACAATTTGAAATGGAATTGTGTTAATACACACTAAGGAAAGTTTTAGCATACACGAGCCAGTTAGTGTGCAACACACTAATGCACGCTAGACTTTAAACCTCTACGGTACTGACTAACAAGACAGGCCCTTACATCATATTTGAAGCCTTACAGTGAAGTACTTACGTGAATTGCTAGCATAAGTGAATTCAAGGAGCAATGTTCTGGAAGCAAGAGCCCATGACCCAGGCTCCCTTGAACCTTCTTCTTGGGCTGGTTAAATTGAATGGCAATGGAATATGAATCACTGCAGTGATGAAGCTCTAGACATCATCACTGATGCCTCTTCCATTGTTCATTTGCTCTTAAACCTTCCGTCAGCTCAGACATTAATAGAAGTCTTACCATTAACTTCAAGGGGAACAAAATAAGCCCATATTGTGCTTGACTTCAGTCATTAACAAATGGATATCTTTCATTGAAATTCAGGGGACTTCTGCTTGATTTAAGATTGTGGAATTGGGCTTGTTGGAACACTTTTGCCCTACCTAGATTAAATTCCTCTTTCCTTTGCTTCAGGTTACCACACCTCTCCTTACCATCTTCTGAGACAGTGAATAATTAATTCCCTTAATTTATTTTTAACTTGAGGGTATTTATAGACTTTGATCACACCCCCTTTGATTTGTCTCTTTCATAAACTGTACTATTAGTTTTCTCAGCCTCTTCTCACAAGTCTTTATCCTCTAATCCTTTTCTTTACTTGCATACAAACTATTCTGTCCCTTGTTATATGAGGTATATACATCCAGAAACAAATTAATATCAGATAAATTAAGATGTTATTGTAGCTTATCTATGATATTATAAACCTAATGGAACTTTCAGTTTCCCATTTCTATTGGTGATTGAGCTGAACTTCTACAATGATAAAGAAACCATGTCTGCAAATAGAACACCATATCCATGGTAACAAGCAGCACAGCTTTTCACTTTCTGACACTTAAAATGATATTTATTTTTCTGTTGCATTTTGTTCTGTATTTGTCATTTACAATAGCAGTAGCCTTCTCACAAACAGTGCATCTCTAAGTAACTTAAGAGCCTAAGTTCCATTTTCAAAATGGACTCAGGAATTGAGAAGCCTACAGTGAAAGGCACTTTTGAAAAAATGTTACCTTTTCTTTCATGTAATGAGAACCCGTGTTAAGAGCTCTGAGCTTCTTGGGCCTTCTTGCAGGTCATGAGTGACTGACAAGAAATGCTTTCCCTACCATGCATTGTTGCTTAATTAATCCTTGCACTATTTCATAACAGTACAGCCTCTCTGAGGCAGAAGGCCACAACAACTCTGAAGTGCTAACAATCTTTGGGCATGTCATCTCTTCAAAGTGATGAGACTAGGACATGGTGGGGCACCCACAGTAATACTGCATCCCAAGTACACTAGAAACCATTAGAAAAAAAAGGACATTTTCTGCATAATGATACTTCACTATGGTATTTGGTACATGACCAGTGCTCAGAGTGCAAAACACCACAGATATCTTGCTAATTAAACTACTAGGGCTGACAAATGCTGAATTTTTAATGGACCATAATGCACTGGGTACAAGAGTCAAACAATAATGTTAATGTATTTATACAATGCTCAAAAGCATGCACAACGCTCTACAACTTAGTGAGAGAAGTTCCTGCCCACAAATGCTTATGTCCTATGGGGGCCAGACCTGTGGAATGCAGAGGGCACATACAAGGAGATTCCTCTCCCTCCTTTTCAAAATGCTAAGCAGGGGTCTATTATAAGCACTGTCCCTCTGTGAGCCACCCTCTAAAAGCATACATCATCCCAAAGGGGCTGAGGAGGCTTACGTACCCATTCTGAGCATACAGGCTTGCTGAACAGGCCTTGTGTACTGAGGTGAGCATGCAATGCCTCAGCCTAAAGTAGTGTGGTTGCAGGCATGCTCCTCCTCCACAGAGGAAACTCCATGAGCAGTTCGTCTCCTGGAGCACATGCAGGAGTACTGAGACTTTGCAGTATGCCCAATGTGGAGATGCGCCCAACTGGCACAATGGAGCTCAAAATACAAAAAGTGCAGCAGGAAGGCTGAAGCATAAAAAGGAAGTGAAAGTAGTGTTGAAGCTGGCATACATCTTGTTAATTCCACAATTGGTCATCCTTCTGTTATGATTTTACATTTGTAAATCTCAGTGTTTTTCTCATAATGCAAAACCCATCAACTCTGCCATTCTCTTTTGCTTTGAGCGAGTAGTGACAGAGTCATTCAATTTCCTATATTGAAGTCCTGGAGCTGCACTGATGTTTGGTTGAGAGCCTTCAGGTTTTCAGTACAACACTATTGCAGAACCCTTAACAATGGAGATACGCAGCTAGGCCCCCCTGGGCTTTTCATAGGTCTGTAAAACATGCGAGGTTTTCTGTTTTCTGTAGCTTTAGTGAGGTGCCCCAGGATGTGAGTGATTTACGTCATAGCATAATTTAGGAAATGTTTTATTATGCAGTGACACCAGGGTGCAGCAAAGTCCATGCAGAATGTATTCAGTCTAGGCACACTGGCATATGTGATGTTCAGTGCTTCAGCCTGCTTACTTGAAAAACATACCACAATGGGGCTGTGCTTTGATCAGACCATACTAAGTTCACTCCAGGAAATCTCCTGGGGTACTGTTGTGGGTAAGTTCCTGGAAAAACCAAGTTTGTACTGAACCTCCAGAACTGCCCTATTTCCAGTTCTGTTTGCTGTCATTCCTGTGGTTTACAGAAGGTGAAATCCATCAGGTTTTGACAGATGGCCTCACACAATAGTTTTTTACAGTGGGGTGAATTAAACACAAGAAGTATTAAGGTGTTTTATGGATGATGAATGTTACTGTTAAAATCTTTGCAAACACACCCAACTTCTACACAGGCAGTAGTGCCCCCAAGGTAATTACTGTATGTCTTGCTCACAAGTATTTTAGACACAAGTCACTCATTCAGCAGCCTAGAGCTGATCCTTTCTGCTACTGGCAACCAGCAGTGTTCTTCAAAGAAAGAAAAGCATTAAGAATAAGAGAAATGAATAGAATAAAATAAAATATAAAGCTACTGCAGAAAATGAGCTCTGATTGATTCATACAGGGAGCCTGAACATCTGCAACTCAACAGGGTTCAACAGCTGAGGCCAGTCAGATAGGTGCATGAATGTGGATTAAAGTACTTGATGTTACACACCAAAGTTTCAAAATTTTGGTTAGAAAGTTGTAAGGGAATTTTAAAAAGAATTTCTGTTTATAATTTCAGTTTTATCCATCCAACTGGTTACAGGCTTACCACAGAAATAAGCATGGTTGAGTGATAGCCAGAGAGTTTAGCTGTCCATCCTTAATGTTCTTTATAGTATCTTTCTGTTAAAAAAAGACAGCAAGTCCAGCAGGGAAGCTCTAGTGTTTCTGCTTTGTTAAGAATAAAGGTCAGTGACTTTAGAATGTGGGTTCATTTTGCTCATTAGGTTTATCATCAGTTCCCACTGGGCTAAATTAAGTAGAAATACCCCTCAATTGACTAATTTGTGCAGCCTACAGTTGCTCATTCTTTGTTTGCAGCTCATACACATATTTCCTAATATACTTAAATTCTGAAACACAAGCTAAAAAAAAGAAACAAAGAAATAAAGAGAGTAAGATAAAAGATGACTATACAAAAAACCCATTATCTTAATTACAATACATTGATATCCCTTAGTAGAGAAGACATTTCTTCACAGCATAATTTCGCTGTAAGGGGAAGTTCACTTTAACTGGGACTGCAATTTGCATTGCTGTTGAAATACTTCACAACTTATTTTCTAATTCACTATAAACAGTTTCACCAGATCTCTTTTCCACTGTATTTGGAGGAAAACAAGCCTTTTTTTCAAGAATTCCAGACTCATTTTATAAAGTTTTAAAACTAATGGCATCAGAAATGCCTCCTTTTTAACATAACAAACCCATAACAATTAAGAAGTTAGCAGTAGTCATTCTGTACAATGTTTTCATTTGTCTTACTTTGAGTCCTACTTTCCAAATATTGTAGGCCAAATTCAATATGTGGAAATAACCATAGGGTCCCTGTTTATATGGACACTGCCAGCCAATTGTGGGAAATTGTAATTGAAACAAGAAGAGGTTACTGACTGCTAACTAGCTTGTGTTAACTGTGTATTCTAATCTGGCACCTAAACTGGGCAACTGCCTTGAAAAGATGCAGGAGAAAACTCACGCAAGGGAAACATTACCACCCTATACTATATAAGGAACTATGTCCACAACTCAGTTCTTTGCCCACCCAGAAGTCCGAAGGTTATACAGAACTCAAAGGCATAGGTGAAGGTGGCGAGTAGCATAAACAAACAGAGAAAACTTGAAGAGCAAGTTATTTGCAAGTAACTTCTCTTTCTCAAGGTACTCTGGGCATTTAAACTCGTAGGAGACTGGCAAACAGAATTCCATCGGCAAGACTGTGTGTGAGAAGCTCTTAGCTAATACGGGGGTGTAGCACCATGCTGTCAAAGTGGGAATTGAGCATGGTGCTAAACCCATGGGTTAGTGTCTGGTGAAGCTGCACACTTAACTCCAAATGACTGCTTTGCATAACACCACCAAGGGAGTATGTCTAAGGCACGTTACTGATGGCTCTCATAGAGTGGCTCTTTCAACCAGGTTTCCTACATGGGAAGCTGCAATGTTTGTACAGTTCATAATCAAGGATGAGTGCATTTGTAATAGGTTCTTCTTGGCATTTCTTGCCATAGGTGACAAATAGGCAACTAGATTTTTGCTTTTTCATATTTAGGCCACAGAAAAGTGCTTCCCTTAGGCAGGAGTGAGATCACAGGAAAAAGGGTGTTATGATGGTAGATGCTCCAGAGAGACTTGAGCTAGAAACTCCTCAAGAGAGGCCATCAGTTTTACCAGAATAAGATTTAGGTCTCAGGATAGCAGGACTTCTGTCCTGAGAGGAGAAATACATTTACCATGCTCTTGATGAACCTGGTGTCTGTAAGGTAGGAGAACTAGGTTTGTCTTTAACACACTTAGAATAGAATAGAATCAAATAAAATCATAGAGTTGGAAGGGACCTCATGAGATCATCTAGTCTAACCCCCTGGGGTTTGAACCCAGGACCTTCTACATATAAAGCAGATGCAACCTATACTGAACAGATCCAGCAGCCATTGGGGACTTTTAAAAAAGTTATAACTAAGCTCTGAGGCCGAAGGTGTAGAAGAGTTCAGGACTCTCAGAACCACAAGGTGAAATGAGACACTGTTGCTCCTCTCTCTGTCCTGTGCATGCAGTTGGCTGAACGATGCTATAACCAAATCTGCTGCTCTTCAGCCAGCACAAGATACCTCCCCTCTATTTGTTTGGGCATTGGGTGGGATACGTTCTTCTGGGTGAGATGCCATTAGTGTGTTCCTCCAGAGGACCTCAGAAACAGTCTCTGCCCGTTCGTCACAGACTAAAGGGTCTCCAAAGCCAGAAGTAACCATCGAAATCTTATCCAATCATGTTGCAAACCACAGAACCTCACCCACTCACTCTTGTAATAAACCCCTAATTTCCAGCTGAGTTACTGAAGTCATCAAATCATGATTTAAAGACTTTAAGTTACAGAGAACCTGCCAGTTACTATAGTCTGAACCTGCAAGAAACTTATGCCCCACACTACAGAGGAAGGTGAAAATTGCCTAAGGTCTTTGCTAATGTAATCCAGAGGAAAGTTTCTTCCCAAATAAAATATGATCATCTGCTGGACCCTGAGCTTGACAGCTAGACACACTATTCAGATGCCTGGGAAAGAATTATCTGCAAGTCAGAGCCCCTCCCATCTAGTGTCCCATCTCTGGGTTACTTTCAAAAAGAGAAAGGGATCAGAGAGATCATGCCATACCTATCTTTTGTAAAACCATATATTTTCATCTCAATGACCATCTACTTCTGTGTCCTTGACAACCTTCTCTTTGAAATTTTTTTGTAAGCCCTTGCATGCAACTGAGGTTGGTCTAACAGCTCTGTAGGTTCCCAGATATCTTTATTTCCCCTTTCCTAAATATAGGTACTTTATTTGCCACTCATTTGGCCCCCAAGCTTACAGATTCATTAAAACTCCTTGCTATTGCTCTTGCAGTTTCATGTACCAGTTCCTTTAATATTTTTGGATTGAGATTATCCAACCCCTTCCCCCACTTTCTCTTTGGTCTAGTAAGCTGTTTTGAGGTTTACTTCCATTTTGAATGTAGTAATTTCCACTTCCATAGTCACATTCTCATTTGTCACCCTGTCATTGTCCCCAGGCTTCTTCTTAAAAATTGAGGCAAAGTATCATTTAGATGTTGGGCCATGCCTAGATTATCTTTAGTCTCTATCACACACTCAATTCTCAGCACTCTCACTACCTTTCTGGTTTTCCTTTTGTTTATATAGCTAAAGAACCTTCTACTATTGGTTTTAATTTCCTTTGCAATATGTGACTCTTTTTGGCTTTAGGCCCATCTCACTTTTTCCTTACCTTCTTTCTGACCTGTAAGAAGTAGCTATCCTTGCTGATCCACCCCTTCTTGAATTTCTCATAGGCTCTCCCTTAGCCAGTTGGAAATGCATCCTCAGAGAGAATCTGGTCTTTTGCAGATCTGAGGGATCTGGTACTGAAAAAGAGGGTTGTATTGGTTCAGAGCCACTGCATATTCGCACCAATGCAGAATGCCTACAAGAAATGGCAGAAGGGATGGATCAGCAAGGAAAGTCACTGCAGTTGGGGAAGGCATGAATGGATGTTGGTATCAGAGCTGGTCTTGCAGCTTGCTGAGTGCCTTCTCAAAATCCTATATTTAAGGTCACATGAACAGCTGAAATCTGTGTGAACACAGATTCTGGATCTGAAGTGAACAAAGAGGTCGGATGTCCTGAGGCTGATCTGGGAGTCAGATGCAGAGAGTAAAGATGTTGTGAAAAGTCCAAATTAAGTAGGTCCTGAGACATCTGGCTTCAGAAGGGTGTGGAGAAAAGGTGCCAGCAGGGCTGTTCAAGAGGTCTTGAAATATGTCTGAGTTGGGGAATAAGGAGAAGATGGATGACACTTCCTTTCCCTTATCTCTTTATGTCCCATTGTGGGTAGATGCATGGATGCCAAGGTTCCATAATTTTTGGTGGTGCTGGGAGCTGCTCCTGGCCAGAGTGCTGGACTCATGCCACATGGAGGGGCCAGGCTGGGAGCTGGGAACTGCTTGGGACTGGGAGTGACTCTTGACCTGGGCACTGTGACCACATGACAGAGGGGCAGGGGGAACGGGGCACATCCACCTCCACACCGTGCTGCTTGGGGTCTGGGCTAGTACTGGTGCTAGAGCAGCTCCTTGCCAGCTGCTGAATGCATCTGAGAACGGGAGGCAGAAGGCTTGCTGCCCTGGCACTGCTGCACTCTGCACCTGTATGGCTCAGTATCACTGGAGCTGCCCCAGGCCGCACAGAAATATTGGGGTAGCATGGCCCACCATCCTCAATATTGGTGGAGCCCAGGCACCACAGGCCCACATATCTCGTCATCTATGGGGAGATGTGCTTCCTCTTCTATTTTTACCAAAATGGTGGAGTGAAATTGAGGTGCTCAGAAAGAAATGTGGCTGTAGAGAATAGGGTTCAGCCATGGCATTCACCGTAAAAAGCAGGAGTACTGAGTGAAGATTTGATGCTGAGGCAGGCAATGTCAGTCTAGTTTTTGGAGTCATTTGGGGTTTGTACAATACTGGCTGAGGAGAGGAATTTGCTCCCAGTATAGGGGTGAGGAGATAATAGTCTCAAGCACATGATAAAAAGCATCTTGAAGGCTAGAGAAAAAAGATGCTTTTTGGATTTTGGTGTAAGAGGACCTTGGTGCAGAGGCTAGTCATAGTACATCGACAAAACTGTCAATGCATTAGGCTGTTGGCACTGAGAAGCAAGATGAGTCTGGAGTCTCAGATGTCTTTCTCTTCACGTGTGGGGAAGCTACGAATGGTGAACCACACAAATGGTTACTGAGCATTCCTCATTCAGACATAGAAGGTACTGGACATAGATGTTGGTTTCTGGTATGATCACTGGCAAGAGACACACCTCTTGAGCCCTAATGGAGTTCAGGGCTAAACCTACTCCCATTCAGGAGTCCTAGGGCACTCAGGACAGTACAAAGGCTTTTTACCCTAAGCTCTTCTATTTTACTTTGTACTAACTATTTAAAAAATGCTGTAAACTAGGCTAATGACTCCCAAGGACATGAAGGTGAATTGTGTTTGTTCTTGGTGCTGGCAACAGTAAAGAAACTGAGGCCATTGGAGGGAGCATTCCCTTATATAGAGAGATACCACCCTCACACAGGGTTGAAACTTCTGCACACCTCCAGTGGGCACGGCAGTTCTACACCTTGATTTCAGGGCCATCATATCCCTCACGTGGGAACAGAAAATCCTTGAAGAAGAATGGTCTTGATTCACTCCTCTTGGCGAATTCAGGCTATGGACTGCCCTAAGGAGTGGTTGATAGTAATGCAAACTATTCCAAGTGTCTGCTCTCCTGGTTAGCCCACAAAGAGAGAAATACTGCCCAGGTAGGGAAGGTGAGGCCAGAACATCAGGAAGACCAACTGATCCCTCCCTAAGTAGAGTCTACTGGTGATATGGCCTCCTCTCAACCATTCATATTATTCTCTCTTTACCCACTGTAGTAATTTTTATTTAAGGGTCACCAACTGTGCAAGACAATGCAAAGAGTTACTAGGGACATGCAAATACAGCTGAAATTGCCCATACATTGAGAGAACACCCAGGGTCAACAGCACTAGTATCACCAATTACCCTCTGTCAGGGATGAATCCAACCTTAAGGCACTGTTGCCCTCCAGGTGCAGGGCTGTGTTTGCCAAATCACATACCCTTGAGATGACAGGAGTGAGTTAGACCCAAAGAGATTTTCCAGCCTACAGCAGTTTTAACATTCTAGTTCTCATATCATTGGCACTTATTATGGTTTTCTGCGTTTGGAGTCTTTCCACAAAGCAGATAAACTGCAAAGCTCCCAAAACAAGTCATATGTGGGATGTTTCTACTTTTGTTAGCCCAATGGGAATGGTGAGCATCAACCTCCATGAAGTGAAGCCAGAGCACATAACTGATATAAATTTATTTTAAGTAGAGGTATTTCTAAAAGTAAAAAATCACTATAGCTTGGTCTTAGCCATTCACTTTTTCTTTTAAGAAAAATACTTATTTATTCAATATTTGCTAAAAATTTCTTGGCATTTTCTTTCTTTTTTTAAATCATAAAGGATAGTTCTGTTTAACAGAAATACTTTGTACATGCATCACAAAAACCTCTGTAAGACACCATCCCAGAGAACAGGGGGTGGGAAGGGTGACAACTACAAGTAGGCAATGTACCTATCACGGTCCAAATCTATACACCAAGACTCATTAAGCTGCTACAAGGAGCTGAATGAATATGTGATGAATAAAAACAAAACACCTCCCCCACCCCAAACCTAGAGGTTCACAGGCTCATTTTACAAAAAGGTGTGCGGGGATGGAGTGAGTTCTGCAATAGCAAAATAGTAACTGCAAGTTCGGCTTTGGGTACACAGTTTTGCAGGTACAGTTATTAATTTTTTGAGCATGTAATTCTGGTCTTCTTTCTGGCAATGTCAGCACAGAATATTTTACTCCATCATCTGTTCATTCGTAATGGTAGCTTGTGGAATATTAATTAAAATAGGACGTTTTAACCTTGTAATTCATCTTTCAGCTCATCTGCCACTTCTCACTCCATTTTTACTGGAGAAAAAGGTAGGAATAATATATCTAAGCATCTATGGCAACTTGAGGAAAGAGGGTCTTGAGGTAAAAGCAAAAGAATGGAAACTGGAGATACACATTCTGTTCCTGGCTCTGCCATGGGTTCTACTATGTGATATTTGGCTAGTCACAGTCTTGTGAGCACTTGGAGTAGAACCCCATTTGCAACATTTCACATAGAGATGGGGAATAATATAGTGTATAAACTGACCTTTCATTACAAGCCATCAGTTCTGGAAGGCAGCCATTTCCCCTAAACCAATCTCAAAATTCCATTCAGAGTTTAAATCATCTCCTTCAAATGTTCTGAATACCCATCAAATCGGAACTACTCTGTTAACTGAATCTGCAAAAGTGGTTTTCTCAGGCTATGTCCACACGTAGCCAGTTATTTCAAAATAAGTTATTCCGAAAGAACTTATTTTGAAATAAAATCCTTATTTTGAAATGAAATAAAAATATATTTGAAATAAGGGAACCCCTGAAAGTGAAATAGTAAGCCATGCATGTAGACATGCTATTTCGCTTCAGTAGAGGGGCAGCATGGGAGGTGTGGCAACATGGCCCCTGGTGCCTGCAGGCCTGGTGGCATGCACCCAGCCTGGGTGGGGGAGCAAGCCGGGGTGCTAGCAGAGTGACCCAGGCACCCGCTCCCCCAGCTCCTGGACGCCTGGAAATGGCCAGGGAAGATACCCACAGGGGGGCCCCTGGCCACTATTAAGCTGCGGTGTGGGGGGGTACCGGTTCCCCCATCCCCTCACAGGCTCTGTAGCTTGTGGTCAATCTCACAAAGGTTTGTGAAACTGACCACAGGACAAAAAGCCTGCGAGGGGCTGGGGGAACTAGCACCCACCTTCCCCAGCTGCTTACAAGCAGCCAGGGGCCCCCTAGCAGGCATCTTCCCTGGCCGCTTCCAGGGGGCCAGGGGCTGGGGGAGCAGGGCACCCCTGCCACCCAGCTACCCAGCAGAGCAGCCGGCAAAGCCGGCTGGGGCACCTGCCACCCCCTGTGTTGTGCAAGGGGGAGCAGCCAGCTTCACCCACTGCTTTCCCTTGCCGGGCGCAGGGGGGGCGGTGCTGGAGGCAACTTCACCTGTGCTTCCCCTTGCCGGGGGAAGGGGGGGGCGGCAGGTGCCAGAGTTGGCTTCGCCCGCTGCTTCCCCTTGCTGGGGGCAGGGGGACGAAGTGGGCTGGGGCACCCCCCTCGCCCCTGGCAAGGGGGACCTGCAGGCAAAGCCAGCTCTGGCACCAGCTGCCTCTCTGCATCTCCCCTCAGCACCCTGGCCAGGGTGTTGGGGGGGTGGGACTTCCTCCCAGGGTGCATGGCACCCTGGGAAGAAGGTCCAGTGTTATATCGATATGTGTTCCATGTCGATATAACACAGCCAGATGGGGTTATTTTGAAACCAAACTTTTGAAATAACCCTCATTTCGATGCAAAACAATGTTTTTATTGTATCGAAATGATTTTTCTTATTTCAAAATAAGGGAGCTCCTTGTTTCGAAATGAGGAAATGTCATCTGGACCTGTCAAGTTTTATTTCAGAACAATGGCTGTTGTTTTGAAATACAACTCTTATGTGGACACAGCCTTAGAGGCTTCCTCCACAGGACAGTGCCATAGGTCAAGCAATTAAACTCCTAGGCTATGTCTGCATGGGCAAATTAGTCTGGACTAAGCAAGCTACATGGCTGCAGTTAGTCTGAACTAGCTGGAGGTTAGTTCAGACTAACCTCAGACTTATTTAGTTCTGACTTGCAAGTCCAAACTAAATTTTTAGATGTAGACATAGCCCTAGAGTCAATGATTATGTTTATTTTTCTCAATATTTTCCTCTTCTCTCAAGTTACTTATTAGTTAACATCCACATTTTGCACCTTCCTAGAAAAGTCAAGTTTGGATGTTCTAATTTTAAAGAAATATTCTCAATTCTAATATTGCACAATACTATATTTAACCATCATAAGGACAAAAATATCAATTTTAAGTCAAGAGGGCATCATTAAGATCTAGGCTGACCTGCATAGCACAGACTACAGGGCTTTAGCCAGTAGGTCCTGCATCAAGCCTATATCTTGTGGTAGAGCCTGAGTGCATCTGTTAGAAAGATATCCATTATTGATTTAATGATTTCGAATGATGGAAAGTCTACGACATCCTTTGTGGAAATGTTTCAATAGTTAAATAGCCTAGCTTAAAAAACACTGTGCCTTCTTTCAAGCCTGAATTTATCTAGCTTCACTTTCAGCCTTTGGACTTTATTATGCTTTTGCCTTCTATTTCAGAGAGCCCTGTATAAGAAATCTTCTCCCCATACATGTACTTACAGACTGTTATTAAAAATCACCTTAAACCTTCTCTTTGATAAGCTAAATTCATTGAGCTTCTTAAGTCCTTTGCTGTAAGGCATGTGCTCTGAGATCCTCAAGTAATTCTTGTTTGCTCTTTTCTGAATACTTTCCAGTCTTTCAACATCTATTCTGAAGTGTTGACAAGCAAATTGGAGATAGTATTCCAGAAATGGTCTCATGAACACTACAGGAAGAACTCTATATTGTTTTGCTTATACTTCCATTAATCACAATGAGCCCTCTTAACTATAGCAATCCAAGTGGAGTAGCTTGTAGAAACCTGATGAAGGCAGTGGAGCTACACAGGTTCATCAGATGTATAATTTGGCCTGCAGAAACTTAATCATTGCTGCTGATGTAAAAATGAATGCCAAGGTTGAGCTGGTGCTTTTGGATATTAGGTGAAAAAAAATCTTTCCTTCAGCAAATTGAGCACATCTAATATTGAAATTTGAGATGACAAATATGGAACCACATTTTTACAGTCAATTTTTGGAGAGGTAAAAAGAGTCATCACTGCTGGAATGAACCAAAATACCATTAAACTATTTACTGTGAGAAACAACAACTATTATAGAAAACTACCTTGCTTTTACTTTTAAAAATGGAAAAGAATGCAATAAAAGGTTCTCAGCCACTGAAAGAGCAATAACAATATTGATTTCAGTTGAAAAGATGGTTCAAGCATTTTGCTAATACTACTGAACCATCAGGTTCTTTTTCAACTTTATTGCTGTATGTGGTAATGGTCTCTCTCCAACCATTCATATTATTCTATCTTTACCCACTACTGTCATTTTTTAAGGGTCACACATGTGTGCAAGATAAAGCAAATAGTCACTAGGGACATGGCTTTTTTTTGACCATAACCATGCAAAGAAAAAATAAAATAACATTTGTCCCATTTGATTATGAAAAGCTGTCTTTTTTAACAAATGTTTTTGCACTGTGGACATTAGCTGCTGAAGGAGTTGCTATGGTTATAAAAGGTCCTCTGTGGAAGAAATCTTCATTTGTTGTTATGTTTTGACATAGCTGTATCAGAACACTTAATGGGAAGGGGAAAAGGGAGAGAGCTTCAGTCATTTTTAGCCAAATGAAGGATGAGTTATAACATCAGAAATGTTTGCAGAAAGAGTCCTGGCTTACAGGTCAATAGAGGGCCAAGACAAATCATGCTTGACATTAAATTAATTCCTGTAAATAACAGAAGCTAGAAATTATGGTCCTCTATAGAAAGAGAACAAATACCAGATGAGACGCTAATGGTTAGGGAGCTTCCTGCCATCTTTTACAAGAAAGTTTTACGCTTGACACAAATCAACAGGACTTAAAGACCGACATGAGGTAATAAGACTATCTTGGTATAGCACTAGACTGAGAACTAAAAACAAGTTTCAGCAGTAATTGTACCTAAAAGCATTAAAAAGAAGAGCATTCAGGCCTACCCAGGAGCTCAGTAGGGTCCGGAGGCCCTTTGACCCTTGTTTAGAATGTATGCACTCCCCCCTGCCCCCCATGAGTGCAGCAACCATAGAAAATGCACAGGGTAGTTGGGGAGTGTAACAAGGTCTTGACCATACCTCCTCCTACAGGCCTAGCCAGAAGACTACATCTTTTAGAGCCATGGGCTACTAACAAGAGATGTAGCCAGTCTCTGCAAGGTACTCGAGTGCTAGCTCTGGCACTCCATTCTGTTGCTGCGCAGAGGCAGAGGGTGGGATGGGACTAGTGCAGCACAGAGAAATAAGCTGTCATATTCTTTTTTCTTTCTTTCTGCACCGGTAACATCATTGCAATTGACATATTTATCCTCATCACTGCACATCCTTTCTTCTCTACCTCATGCTTCTTTATATGAAGACACATATAATTCAACATTTCATTTTTCATTGATAGAGTTATTCTTATTTCAGTGACTCAGACAGAGAAGACCATGCTATCTACATTCCTAAGCCAGAGTTTTAAGATCTGCAACGTTGACCATTGGCTTCCAGAATGTTTAGGCTACTGAGGTACCTTAATTAGTCCTCTGGATAAGTAAAAATAATTAAAAAAAAAACCAACAAGCAAAATGCACAGTCTTCTACTCCAGACTCTCGCTGTGCACAGCCTGTTGTCTCCTGATCTACCATCTCCCACAACAGTCTTTGGATCTTCTTGTGGGCTCAACTTTCAGCCCTCCTGAGGGCTCTTCTGCCTCTCGTTGATGGTGGAGCCTGTATTATTGCACAAGTGGGGAACCATGCCTTCTCTTCTCCTACCAGTTTCTGGCTCTGGGCTAGGGTTAACTGGGCTATCTGCCCTTCTAGTGCAAACTGTCTCAACTTCCCAGAGCCTCTTCCTATTTGTTCAGCTTAAGTCTCCACGCTAGTTTTTTCCTGGTGGTGCTCCTGTTCCTTAATAGAGCTGCCCAACCAAGTGTACTTTGACTGAACGACCATAGGCTGTGCTTTCATCTTTCAGTTCAGTAGGTTCTTAGTTACATGTCTCCATAACGTGACTCTTGTCTTCTCATTCCTTCCACCTGGGAAGGTGGGCTATACTTGGCCTATGAAGATGAGACCTGGTTCTCTTAAAGGGCTGGCTCGCTCTGTGACAAGCAGGATTGGAAAAAGCAAATGACATCTCAATTCTAGGACTGTGAAACTGCTCAACTGTTGACAAAATAAAACACCTTCCCCGAAGGAGATGCAGGAAAATAAGAAAGTCTGATTGAAAGATTTTGGCATATGAAAAATATCAAGTAATAAAATATATGATGTCTGTTTTTACTAGCAAATCTCTTGATATAAAAATAAATCTTGGGAATCATCCTCCAGAACAGGTTGGCAGATTGTGTGTTCAGAGAACAATGCCTTTATTATCTATAAATACTGCTACGGTCTGTAAACACAGTCATGATGCTGAAAGTTATTTCCCCCTTGGGCAAGTGTGGAGTCCTACTGAAGTCAAGGATGCCTGGGCTCACCATACAGAGTAATTTACACTTATCAGAGCCATGTTTTTTTGTAGGGAAGCTGCCACAGATTCAGATTGTCCTTAGAGTAGATCATTTGAAGATGGCTTCAGAGTCTGTTTGACTGCCGTTGAGGCCAGAGAATACTCTGCTTCGAGATTTGAGAAGTGTAGATCCAGGAATGACAAGAATTCTCTATGTAGAAAATGCAAAGACAAAAGGATCATGAATCTGGGCTTATTTAAAGGGGGCTGCACACTTTTCTAATTTTGCCCACAGGATACTATTGCGTTCTCTAATTTTGATCCCACAGAAGTTTAATTTTCCTTAACCTGTGGTTACTTAAAGCAAGCAACTAAGATATGAATGAGGGATTTTGAAATTGAATTTATTTTTTTAATTTAGTGCTGACTTGACAACCTTAGTGTGTGAAATCCTTGATTATCCTTTATTCTCAGCCTAAAGGTTGTATCACCTTTAGAGAGGAGCCCAAAGGGAGCTGATACACAGAAGGGGGCTCACCTATCTTCCTGTCTGCCTGCATGAATCTGTGGACTTAAAGGCCAGGAGACGGGAACCTTTACATCATAAGTGTCTTGTCTCCCTGCTTTCCACATGTTGATCCAGGGCTGAATAAGAATTTCAGGATTTGGTCCTACACATATTCAACAATCACTTCACTATTGAAATGTAGCCACCCTGCTGCATCATGTAAGCCATGTGGACAACAAGCACAGGGCATGTACAAGTGGAAGTGAAATTTTGGCCATGGTCACTAAAAACACTCCTGCTCTTAAAACAAGTTCTATGGGGTCTCCAACATCCATGCAGGATGGACTCAGTCTTAGCTTAAAGATTAATTTGACGATCCCCACTTAATGAAACAGTATGGTACTCAGATTATCTGATTTAATAAAATGAAGGACTGTCAGCCATAGAGGCTTTCAGATATGTTTGAATGAAGAAGTATAAACACTATAAACAGTACTTAAGGTTGCTGCCATCTTCTTCAGCTAAAGTTACAATTACATGAGTTAGCACAAGATGAATACTTTGAAGGCACAAACAGTAAGTATAGCACTTATTAGAGCAATTACTATTTGTAATTGTTTACAATATTGACAAATACACAAGTATTGACTGGTTTATAGCAATGTATGTAATCACACCAGTGTACAATTGCTGCATCACTAACTACAACAGCATGCGCTTTGGTATGTGCATGCCACTCTGGAGGCGTTCTCGGCTGGGTTCTTTTCACATGTTTGAAGGCAAAATTTCCCCCAAAAGCATAAATATTTCTCCGAGGAATGAAATAGTCTCAGTAAAATCACCCGAACCATCCATAGAACTGTAAGATGCGTATAAAACAAATTCTGCCTCGTTCACAGAAGGGGAGGTTAAATCTTGAAATAATCCAATACATCTCATCTTGACTGAAAGAGATATTTCAGATTGACTTGAGTTCAATCTGTGCTGTCTTTCCTATTACCACACGATTTGTCTGTGCTGGGAAATGCATAACCTAAAACACAAATGTTTGCTTAACTCAGTGAAGCTCAGCATGTTTTGTATTAAAGCCAGCAGTCAGGTCCAATTAACCCTTCTGTTTATCTGGCAATACTCTTAGGATTGTGTCTAGCAGAGAACACTAAACCTATTGAAGTAGAATCTAAGAAGTGATCTTATTGGGAAAAACTGCACTCTATTCACCTTATTTTTTTGTTGCATCTTTGGTAATAACTCTTTTCACTTTCCTTCCACACTGTATCATGAAAACACTTCTGGTATGGTGCTCATGGTGAAGAGGAGTGTTACTCTTTTTATCAAAAGAGTGTTTGTGAAACCTAAATATAGAATAGAACAACAGTACTTCCTCTTGTATCACAGAAACCAGATTTTTTGACTCTAACTGTAGAGATTCTGCAAACCACTTAATACTTCCTCAGTCAGTTTATAGTTTCCTAATTTTTTGGGTATTTTTCTGTGCTTCATTTTATAGGATACATAGATCTGTGTCTCAATCTTGCTACATCATCTACAGCTACCTGCCTACTCTGACTCGGGTGGGGGGGGAGCTGGAAGTATGGATGGAGACAATAGCAAAATAGGAAGTCATCTGCTTATACAACTCTGTCACAGGATGGCTGATCTCTATTTAAGAAGTAGGCTCGACGCCTCAGAACAGATGCTTCCAGTTTGACTATTTAAGAGAGCAGGGCAGCACTAGGGTTTTAAAGATTCAGGGAGAATGTGAGAGGGAGAGTCAGAGACACACACACCTGGTGAAACAGTGCTGCCTGGGAACACAGAGTGGAAAAGCAACGTGTGATGATGGCAGAGCATGTCAGTCCTGGGACACAGGCCAATTTACTTGTAGCTAGTATAGATTAAAATGATCACTGAATGTAGAAGAGTGTATTGGGTGTTTCAACTTCATGAAAACTAATAGGACATTACTTCTATTGTTTTCCCTTATCCGTTCCTGTTAGAATATAATGGCAAACATTTACATGATGTTTATCCCTGTAACTAAATGATCCATCAAAGAAATCTGCTGAAATGCTAAGGACTTTAACAGAAAATGCTAACTTTAAAGCAGGAATCATTATGGAGATGATTAGAGGTCATGACTCACAGTACATTCCTTATCATTGAAGGAAAAATCCCACATGGCTAGAAACATTATTAGTCTGCCTTCTGTCAGAAACTTTCACGGGAGAAAATCCCACTTCATCAGCCACTCTGAAGATGGGGGAACATACAGAATGGGAGAAAATAAATGCAGGGAAGGAGCCCTTTGTTACAGGCTTGGTGAAATCCAGCTGGGGGTGTCTGCCTGTTTTCTGACAACCTGGTCTGAGACTGGCACTCAGAACTGTGAGTTGCTCCAGACAGCATGACACAGAGAAAGCGGCAGCTGAGACCTGTGGAGAACAAGGAGCTCTTTTCACGCCTGGACTGAAGGGAAAAGGAGGCAGGCACACCTGTCGTGTTGTGGCCTGCTGCAGGAAGGCAATCTAAGAAGTGGTGCCTTATGACAAACTCCTTAGCTATGGTGTCAAACTCCTGTAATGACATCAGCAAGACTGATAAAAAGTTGGGGCTTAATTAGGGCTCCAAGAACTAGCTCTGCAAATGGAGAAGAGGAAAGGAGGTTTTTCTAGCTGTTGAAGTGGAATTATGCCTGCATGGGAGCATGAGGCACAGAGCACTCATTAGTATCCTCTACACTTTTAGAAAAATATGTGGCTTGCACTTATCCTACTGCGTGCTTTCGGTATTTGCCAACATCCAGATTTCACCCCCATCCTTCTAGACAGTTTCCTCTAGACAGTGGTTCACAACCTTTTTGAATATGAAGACCCCCTTTTAAAGTCAAAAAATGTCATGGACCCCTAAATGACAACAGTTGTTATCAGGGACTGACTGCAGGCAGTGGTGCTGCAGAAGGGCAGTGAAGCAGGGCCCTAACTAGGGTGGACAAGCGGGGCTTTGCCCCAGGCGCTGTATCTAGCTCAGTTTGAGGGTGCGTTTCATGCTGCTTGCTCCGGGCTGGCCCCAAGCACCAAAATACATAGTTCCAGCCAGGGACATCACTGGTGCTAGGCATGCCGGGGCATGTGCCCCGAACCTCTGCACCAGTGCCCTGGATCTCCAGCTCAATCAGGCTGGAGATCCGGGGCCTGGCCGCCTGCATCCGCGGCCGCAGTGGCCCCGTCACCCGCCGGGGATGCAGGGCTTGGCCACCCGTGGTGGCACAGTGGCACCTGTCCCTGTCCCTGGCCAGGGGACGGGGCCTGTAGGCTGGGGGCAGGGCCTGGGCCCGTGGCCTGGGTCCCTCCTCCAGCCAGCGATGCCCCTGGTTCCAGCACTGCAGTGAAGGACCCAGCTCATGCCTGCTCTCAAGGGGCATGGATGTATCTAGAGTGTGGCTGCTCACAGCAGGCAAACAATTAATTCAGAGCAGAGGCGTCCAACTCATTCAATGTGGAGGGGGTCACACTGGAAAGCAGGACACCTGTCATTGACCATGTGGCTGCACAGGTTCCCCAACCCCTTCCCCCTCCATGTTCAGGGTGGCATAGGTTCCCCTTTCTCCTCCCTAATCCTACAGGCTCTCCTACACCTTCCCTTTTCCCTACTCTGTGGGCTCCCCTTTGCCACACTGGCTCCCTGACACCCGCACCCTCCCCTTCCCTTTCCACTTCTCCTGCCTCCTGGTATCAGGCAAAAAAAAAAAAAAAATCAGCCTCAGTCACAGGCAGCCAGGCTGGGGTCCTGCTTCTCCCCCGGCTGGCCCACTCACTCTCAGTCATTCAGAATGCTGGCCTCTGGGTGGCTCAGTCCCGGCTGGCCTTTGATTGGCGTGTTCCCACGTGGGCCCCAGCTGCTTTTTTATTTGTGATTTGTGCAATGTGTCGTCAATCAAATTACCATGTTGACTGACTGACAGTGAACAGTTGGGATGGGGACAGCGCTGTGGCTCTCCGGAGCCGGCCTAGCCTGCTGTGACTGAGACTCCAGTTGGTTGGCAGACCGCAGCAGAGCTGAGCCAGGACTGGCTTCCTTTGTTTCCCTGTGCTGTGACTCAGATCACGTGATTTAGTCAGAAGCACGCCTGGCCCTGCTGTGCAAGGAGCCTGTCTTTGGAGTTTGCTGCTGCAGACAGCTTCCAAGCACAGCCCAGGCAAGCAGCTCTGCAGCCTGGATCTGGCCCCATGGGCCATAAGTTTGACACCCATGATTCAGAGCCCTCTTCAACACAGATCGCTAGCCAGCAGCAGTTGGGGTTAGATGTATTCATGGACTCCCTGCAATAACTGCAGACCCCCAGGGGTCCCTAGACCCCAGGGTGGGAATCACTGCTCAGGTTGGAAAGTCCACTTAATAGTGCTAGTCCTTGGGAAATGCTGGCTAAAGTATTACAGAAGTGCCCTGTACAGGATTATGAGAGGCATGTGTAATAACAGAAGGGTCCCTTTGTGCTACCTCCCGTGTAGCTCAGCCTCACTGCACCAGCCATAATTTAATGGTCTGATTATTTATGACTGTAACATGGTAGGTGCATGAAATGTAACATAAAAGAAGGCATCAGTTCCTGCTCTGAAGAGCCTACATTTTAAAGGAGTCTCAGCATAATCCTGAGGGAAATGGGGTGCTGATTTGTAAAGCTGATGCTAACAATCCGCTGAAATCAATAATAATGGAGCATGAAAGAAAGAGTGGAGCTAGAGTTTTTTGTTAGCCCCTTAACTGGCAGATAATAGAGCTGGCTGAAGTTTTTCAGTAAATGTCTCTCTCCCCACAGAAAAATACAGATTCAGGTGAATGAAACATTTCATAAATTTATACTGATTTCAGCCAATGGATCTGGCTATGAGAAAAACCCTGGAAACATGAAACACTTTAGTATCTCAGACTAAAAGTTGTTTTGAGCTAAATTCTCAAGGGGATGTAAGCACCATATACAAAATGGAGAAGGTGGTGGTATAACATCAAGCCCACCCCTGATGCTCTATAGTTCAATTATTTGCAAATTCATTTGGAATGAGGGAAACCAAAGTCCAAGTCCCTGCTTGAAAGCAGGGACTTGAATGCCAATTTTCACACTCCCGGCTAAGTTCCCTTATTGCAAGCTAAAGGGTATTCTGCTGTAGGTCTCCAACCTCTCCTGTTGATGCTGTTTTGCTTTGTATACATAATTAATTATTGAGGCATGGACTAGAACCCAGCTGTGGCACAACACGTTAGAGAGTTACTGTCATTCCTTCTGGCCTCACTAAGACTGGAATGAAAGACAAAGTAAAATGCAATACCCAGTAATGTGAATGGTAGCCTGAATTCCTGAATATTAGTGAGAGGTAAATGCTGTCCTCATCTGTGCCTCCAATAAGGGGGAATGAAATCAGACAAAGAATGAATGCATAAGAAAACAGTCATTTAATATACTGTTATTTAATTATCCCTTTTGCACATTTAGTGATAGTGTGCTAAAATACAAGGCTGAACAGAATAAGGAAACCACCTATTATATAAAAATGCCACTTAAAAGAGGAAAGGGATTGTTCTGCAAAGCATGGCTGAGCAGAAAAACTCTACTGAACAGTCAGTTATCTACAGCTGGTAACAGACAGGATCTTTAATTATTGAAGTGTTGATAAAGCACTTTAAAAAAAATCTTTTTCACTTGAGAAGTGCTTATTGTGTATTCTTTAAACTACATGCCAACCATATTCCGGTGCTATGCAACCAGGAACAATTTCTTATTAATTTTGACATAAAAAAAAGTCTCTGCGCTGATTCCTCCATCAAATTATATTTGAAACAATCTGTTCAATACAAATTAAAGACATGATTTTGCAAAGTAGAAGTGAGTTTGGCAGAATAAAATGGTGTACCTATTTACTCATATATACGCTACACGGGAGGAAATTACACACACTTGACATTTGTAGCATTAGCCATGTGCCAAACAGCATTTCTTTGAAGGCCTGATCCCCTCCTAGGTATTCTGCCCCCAATCCACTGGGACTTACTCCAATACTCCGAATTTCTGAGCGTCTTCCAAAACAATGGTTACTTAAAAAATTAAACAGCCCACCAAGGAAATGTTTATTTCAACCTAATGCAGGACTTCCCATCCAAAGTTATACTGGTCTGAGGGGCAGGATGGGCAGGATAATAAGTGCTCATCTGTTCACATAAGCACATGGTTTGAAGACATGGTGCATACATGGACACAGGGCAGGACCACTAATAGTTTGATCTGATTTCCACTGAAGTCAGGCAATGGAACCCTTACAGCTTATCTAAATGGGAACTGGATTGGCCCCTATATCAGCTGGAAATAGGGCCTTAAATTTGATGCATGTTAAAACTGGATATTATTGCTCAAAAGTATCTGGCATAAGCATACAAAAACAGTTTACATAGTTCAGGTTATTAGGGGAGTGCATACAGACTTTTCAAACACAACCTAGGTACTTGTATTTTAAAAGGTGTCCCTTTATTCATCATGTTGTTTTTTTTTCCAGACTCTTTGGAAACAAACTTAATGGTTAGGTCCTTCCTAGATCTAATGAATCCACATCTCCAGGCAACACATGCAAAGGCTTCAGATGTACTTCAATTTTATTTTTCAGGTAGCTGGTGTTCTCTTCAGTAATTCAAGATTCTATATGCTGCCTAACTGAACACTTCATGTTTTCTGCTTAGCTACGCTTTGATCAGCTATTCGTTTCCCACAATTCCATGCAATAGTAACAACTGGACAATTGGAAGCCTTTTGTTTTGTTTTGGTTTTGTTTTAGCAGCCTGGTAATCAACACATTAGCCTTTAAATTGGAAAATGAATAATCTCTCCCATTGTACAGGTAGGACCAGATTTTCAGATAATGGCCTTAATTTTGCATTTGAGGTGCTACATAGATCATTCGTGGTAGTTGTTTAAGTAGCTGATTCTTCCCACAAAACAGATACTTAAAAGTTTAAGTACCAAATGTATTTGCATCTACAAGAAAGCTCAGATTTTCTATTTTCAGCTTAACTTTATCTGAGGTGAAGGCCACTTTGCCCAAAATTAAATGCAGTAATAACTGATATTCAAATATCTGAGGATCTGATTCCTTGGCATAATCAACTATTTGGTCACCACAATAGTCTTACCTGTGCCTGTAGATGAATGGAGGCCCACCGATAAACTTAACATTTTTTTGCCTGGAAATTTCAGGTATAAAAAGGAGACTAGTGTTAAAAAGTCTTTCCCTTAAGAGCAGCTGGGATGCATAAAATGAATGGTGGAAGACTTGTCAATAGTGAGTCTGTGATGGGATTTTTTGGGGGTTTTGTTTCATAAAATTCTTACCATTTTTTAATTTTCATTTTCTTGACCCTATACGTACTGAATCAATGGAAAGACTCATTGACTTCAGCGGCTCTGGAGCAGGGCCTCACTTCATGGATTATTGGTTTATCTTTGGGCACACACAGGTTTAAAAGGGCTTGTATGTGCACATAGGCACCTGATTCTGGGAGAGAAAAAAAAAACAGATCAAAGTGCAGTACCTTTGGAAAACAGTACTGATATTATAAAAGGAATAACTGACAAAATATCAGCTGCAGTTATTGCCATTCTTTAATCGTATTAGCTAAGAAAGCTGGGCCAAAGATTTTTCTAGCTAGAACTGCTTACTGCTAGAAGCAAAAAAGTGAACCCATTTCACATTAGACTGGTCAATGCACCTTCTGGACATGTTTACAAGCTTCTTACTCCACATGCACAGTGATGGACTTTTCAAACTTGCTGCTGGCAGTTGTTCTCCCCTTAGAAGAAAGGAGCAGCTCCTTTCTGCTTTAGATGGCTTTTACTCACAAGACATGTACTGCTGCACATACAGCAGACTAATAGGCTTTTTTAGTAGGTTCAAAGCACTAGTGTATGTTTGGTAAGCCAGAACCACTGCCTTTGAAACAATATATGTGTGAAAATACTGGCATTTTCTCCAGATCTATATGCATTTGTCTATAAATAGGCTCACAGGATTTTTTTTTTAAATAATGCAAAATTCAGGTGTCCCTTAGTTCTGCCCAAATCGGGATTTAGTCTGCATTAATAAATTATACACATTTTGCTTACAAGCAAGTGAAGCATGTAAAACCAGTAGCTAATTGAAAATAACATTTAATTTCGGCAAAGTGATCTATTTTATACTGGATGGTAATCATGTGTTTTGATTTAAATGAAAAAAAACACATGAGGTATGACACAGCTGCTTCCAAGTGTAGTTTCATGGAGGCTGGATTGGATCATCAAGACATTAAAAAAAAAAATCAATGCAAATGGAAAGTTCTCTCTAGCTTTGTGGAGTTGGACTATTGATTCCAGCCAAATACTATTGTCTGGGAGATCATCCCAGAACTGACACTCATGCTACTGCTTTTTAAAAGGGAATTCATGACCTCAGCTTCATGTAGAGATTCTCTGCATTTTTTTTCTTCTAGCTCCATTCCTCTGTTCCCAGCTCTCACTATTTTCCTGTTGGTTGACTGAGGCTGGCAGTGCATGTGACATGGTTATTCACTAGACCAAGTATGAGATATACTTAATACTCATTGAATGACTTTTTCTTACCAGTCTTAGCATGCATGAAATGAGTGAGGCTTCCTGCAGATGGGATGAGTCTATAACTAAATATCAAAAAACTATAACTTTCTGTGAAGATAGCTTATTAAGAATTTGCTCGGGTTCATTTTACAATGACACCTTCATATTCAGGAGTGTCAAAATACAGAGGAGTAGCCTGGGATCAATTCATTCTGACATTTAAAAAGGAGAAAGAAAGAGACAAAAAGAACTGGTATGTAGCAAAACCATCTGGAGCCATTCAAAGATAGAGAAGACTCATTAGCCAACCCCCAAGTCCCCATCAAATGGGCATTACAGCACAGTCAGCATGAACATAGCTTACCCAGAAGAGTTCGTGGCAGTCCTAATGCCTCATTTGCTTAAGTAGCAAGATATATTTCCTCCTCTCAGATCATCTTTTAAAGCTCTAAGATAAAATGGCACAAGAGAAGGAGTGTGTGTGAAACAGACACACACAAGCCTCGTGTTATGCTGGAAGAGACTGATGAAATAATAATCAAATAATACAGCAAACTGAAATCTTAACACTGAAAACAGTGTTTATGGGGAGTTACGCTTAAAACAAACCATAGGTCATTTTTTGCAGATAAACACAACATACATTAGAATCTAATAATTCAGTCAAACCTCAGTGGAAAAAAAAAGGGAAGAGGTTAGTGGAGAGGGAATGGAAAAGGTCACCCTATCCCCATCCCAGAAATGAACTGGATTTTTTTTTAAATCAGTTTTCAAAATTCCAAACATTGAAATATTTTGCTTAAACTATTCTCAATTGAAGTTTTTCCCCAGAATTTTTCATATAATAAAAGTTTCAATTTTTCATCCCCATTCAGAGTGAAACCAAATGTTAATATTAAAATTTCGGAAGTGTCAAAAATGCTGTTTTGTGACCAACTGTATGCTCAAAATATGTTTTGGGTGTCCATATTAGTGCATCAGGGAGTTGTAGACCATCCATCTATGCTATAAAACCAAAGTCTAGTAGTACTGCTATAGTGTATAAAGCACTAGGCACATTTGACTCCACCCAACAAAACTGCTGCCAAAGGCCCAGATTCAGTAGAGGAATTAAGCATCTGCTTAACTTTAAACATATGTAGAAGTGCTTTGCTGAATCAGGGCCACTGTTGTTTGAATGCATGATTTTTTTATTTTAATAAAGGGAGTGTGAAATCTGGGGCCTGCTAAAAAGCATGTTCTGCACTATAAGGAACAAAATTTTAAAATAAATCCTACACCTACAGTTACATGATGTAAAGCATAGAAACTGTCAAGAATGGCATTTTAGCACACCTAGGCCATATTTCCCCAGTTAATAACTATATGAAAAGGAATAGACTGTTTCCGTCACTTGACTGAAAATACGCACTCTCACAAAACACTAAGGAATCAGAAAAGAAATCTCAGGCCTGTTCAGTATTACAGAAGATCTGAAGTCTTAACAGCATTGAAGCCCAGAACAATGATACGGTCTTATCTTCTTATTTATTTTTTAAAAGCGTCATGCACAAGATCCTAACCCAAATCCTAAAAATGGCCAGTATATTACCTGCTACTAAGGCCTCATAAAAAAACCTGAACAAGCTGTGTATGGATTCATATGGAGGCCCATTATAATAGATGACATTCTGTACACTCAAATCTAGAAAGTACAAGCAAAGTCTTGTTGTATAAAGAACCAGTGATCACAGACTGGAAACTGAAACCAAGGAATACAAAGCATAGTGAAAACCGACAGATGACTGACTTTATAATCTTTAAGGCAGAGTATCAATTGAAATTGATAGCCACTTTCTACTCCACCACAGAATATACAACGTAAGGGAGAAACTTTGTAAAGCTCTTGGAAATAGAGATTTTCCACTAGAAGTGAAAAAGAAATACCTGTATTGCTCTGGATGAAAAGAAAGCGATTGCGGAAACTGCCTTACTTCCTGCCACTGAATAGAAAGACCACAGGCTAAAATGTCCTTACTAACATTAAATCCTACACACAGCTATTCAATGTACTGATTAACTTTGGCCACACTTGTATACCTTCTCAATAAACTTTACTGAAACTTCATTGAAAGACACAGAGTCAGGTCCTGGATACAAATGACCTGACCAGAGAGCAAATCAGAGATGTGCATGTGCACTATATGAGCATTCCTTTGATGCTGGTTTGCTGTCTCCATGCGCCAATTATAGCAGCCTTTCATTGGATATAATTTTTACCAGCTACACACAGTGCAATGGGCAGAAATTGCAGCTGAAGACTGACACAAGGGAGAGGCATGCTAGTCAAGTCCCCTTGCCCTTCTACAGCAACAGCAGGGAGGAAAAGATAGAGGGCATAAGAACCCCTACATTGGTGGTAGGCTAGTGGGAAAATCACCTTTATACTGAGCTGACCTTCTCTCAGCCATTTACATCCTCTGAAAGGCCAGATTCCCCTGCGACAAAGCCATCATCTTACTGGAAAATCTGGCCTAGGGAGCCTAAGAAAAGACACATGAGTTTTAAGATTCCTCCCCTCCAACCCCAAATATTCTTCCCTCAACCACAAAAAGGAAAGTTGCACTGGTGAGGAGGATTATATGATATAGAAAGAACAGTACTTCCCCTATAGTAATGGTGATTCTTCAAGATGTTAGTCAGTGTGGATCTTCCTACAGATATGCATGTGCCTCATGCACACAACTTGAATCTTTTGACCAGCAAAGTCTGTCATGGCTGCTCATCTGGCCTGCATCTCTTTTCGCTCTTGTGGGAGAGCATAACAGGTGGAGTGGCCACAACTCTTCCTCAGTTCTCTTATAATTCAAAGCTCTTGGTTTTAGTGGAGGATACAGAAAGTGGAAATAAAGTGCATGGCATGGGATCAAGACTGAGTACACCTCCTCAAAGAGCAACACCTCCTGTAGTATATGAAACCATTCATTGTTCCAACGTGTGTCAGCGTGCATACCACTGTATGGGGACTAGCATGTAATACCTTCTCAGAACTGTGGGAAACAGGAGTATCAGCTGGATCAATCAGAGACTGAGTACTGCTCTCCTGAGTAGAGCATCAGATCCAGCAGCAAACTTCAGAGCATAATGTTTTACAAACATGAATAGATGACTTCACATAGCAGCCTAGCAGATTTCAGGAATCAACACATTTTGGAAACAGGCCACAGATATTACTTGTGTTCTAGCAGAGCGTGCCTTGATGGACAGTGGGCGAAAGCCTAGCTTCTAGCTAGCACCCTGCATTATCCACTTTGACAGTCTTTGGGATGAGACAGCCTGGCCTTAAAATTGGACAGCTATCATTACCGACAGCCATGTATGGTCTGAAAGATTTCAGCCCTGTTGATATAGCAGTGCAGAGCACAGAATACGTCTAGAGTGCATAGTTATTTCTCCCCGTGTGGAACATGGCTTAGGGGAGAAGCTAGGTAAACTGATCACCTAATATAGGTGAAATTCAGACAGCATCCTGGGATGAACTTCATATGAGGTCTCAGAACCACTTTGTCCTTCTGGAACGAGGACTATGAGATTCTGTAAGGAGCACCCAAATCTCATGCTCCTGGCCAAGTTTCTGCCCAATAGAAAGACCATTTTAAGGATAAGATGATGGACAGTGCACTTTGTGCCCAGCAAAGTCTTGCCATCTAGGGGTCTTCCAGGTGGTACCTTGGAGTGGATCTCTCTCCTGTCCCACCCCTTGCTGAGACCCTGGCTGGGCTTTTAACTTCCTCTTCCTGACAGGGAGTGGGTGGCCAGTCTGACCAAGAGGGGTCTTTTCGGCTGCTAAGGCAGTAGAAGACTTACTCTCTGGTGGGAGGGGCTGACACACCCTGTCACAGGATCATGAGAGGTCACTGAGTTCAGACCACTGCACTCAAGACAGGACCAAGCACCATCTAAACCAGTGGTTGTCAAACCACAGGTTACAACTTAGTACTGGGTCGCAGACCTGTTGGTACTGGGCCACAGCACTGCCACTACAGCTGGGGAGGTTTTATTAAAAGGACGTTAGCTATCCCGCTGGTACCTGCAGCCCAGAGCAGGCGGCGTCTGGTTAATTTCCTGTGGCTGCTTCTACCCAGGGGTAGCAGCTGCATGAAATTGACAGGACGCTGGCTGCTCTGGGCTGTAGGTATCCGCAGGACAGCCAGCATCCTTTTAAACTTCCCTCAGCTGCTTCTACCCAGGCCAGTCTCCTCTTTTCCAGACTAAACAAACCCAGTTCTTTCAATCTTCCCTCATAAATCAAGTGTTCCAGATCTTTAGTCATTCTTGTTGTTGTTCTTTGGACTTCCCCCAATTTCTCCAAATCTTTCCTGGAATGAGGTGCCCAGAACTGCACACAATAGTTCAGCTGAGGCCTAATCAGCATGGAGTAGAGCAAGAGAATTACTTCTCATGTCTTACTTACAATACTCCTGTTAATACATCCTGTGACAGGGTGCTCCCCTGATCCAGTCTGGTGTGCCACTGTGACCTACCAATTCCCACTCCTGAACCCCGATTCACCCCGCTTTGCCAAGTGAACACTCACTCTTGAGTCAGCCCACTCCAGCCTCTTACATGTAATCGGTCCCAGGCAGTGGGTGTATGCCCCCTAGCTACTCGAGGGACGGTCCCCCAGCAAGCACTCCCAGCTCCAGTCCCTACATCAGAAGCCACTGTCTACAGAGATTTGGGACCACTCCCCATCACCATACACTCAAGTCTGTCCATTTGACAAAGAAATTGATTATGCCCAGACTTCTTCACTCTAAAGATCGCACAGCTTTATATAAAACAACTACAAGTTTATTGATCAGATTATAATTCTAAGTGACAATATGGCCTCTCATGGCAGAAGCACACTATAAATGAGTGAGGAGAGACCACAAGGAAATAAAAGGTAAAATACACATGCTAACCTAATATTTCTACTTAAACTAATCTCAGAGTCAGGGGCATTGCTGGGGCGGGGAGGGACCCAGGGCATGAGTCCAGCCCCCACCCCCAGCCGGAAAGCCACACCCCCTGGCCAGGGATAGGGCCGGGGGAGGCTGCACCACCACGGGCAGCTAGGCCGCAGTGCGGCCCGGCCCAGCCAGGCCAGAAGCGGCTGCTGGAGGCCAGGCCCGCATACGCGGCCCTTCATCCCCGGCTGGGGATGGGGCCACTGCAGCTGCGGTGGCCAGGCCCCCGATCCCCAGTGGGGGACGGGGCCATGCGGCTGTGCCCGCAGCCGGCTCGGGATTGGGCCCCAGATCCCTGGCCCAATTGGGCCAGGGATCTGGGGCACTGGCGTTGGGACTCAGGGCATGTGCCCCGGAGTGCCCGACGCCACTGCTCAGAGTCCAAACAAGTTTATGCTCAAGGTGTACAGCTGTAAGACGTTTGCACAGACAGCCTCTGCCTGAGGCCCAGGCAGGGCCCAGATCTTGCTTAAAGCTGTTTCCAGGTCAAGAGTCCCAGGTCAAAAGCCTCTAAAATCTTCCAGATTTCTGTCTTTGTTTCCAAACCCCTGGGTATCTCCCTTTCTCGGCAGAGGTGATCCCTTTGTCTCTTCCCAGCCACCTCAATTAGCACATCTTTTGTCTCTTTCAGGTAGTTGTTTGCTCACTGTTGCCAGGAGAAATTTGTCTATTCCCCCCTCTCTGAGCCATGGAAAGCATGTTACACGTCTGTTCACATGCATGAAGCTGTAGGAAATATATCATCTTAGTACTCATGTAGAATAGGTTATGAGCATTTATAAAGAAACACTGCATGGTGTAATTGGCAACAAATCATACAATTTCAATGTATAAGTGAATAGAAAAATCATGTAGATCATAATCCAGGGCATATAGGTGTGCACACTGTGACACATCCTAGAATGGTGTTTGCTTTTTTCTTACACTGTTGAGGTTTTGCAATATAAAAGGTAAATGAGAAGGAAGCCCAGGGTCTGCTGAGCCCAACTCCATACCCTGACAAGCTAGCAAGTCATGCAATCATAGTCATAAATTTGTCCAGCTTGCTCTTAGAACCAATTAAGTTGCTTACTTGCAAAATTCCATTAGGGAAGCTGTTCTAAAACCTGACCCTTCTGATAGTTAGAAGCCTTCTTCTATGTCCCCTCTGAAACTGACATTGGTGCATTTCACATTGTTTCTGGTGGCAAACATTTCTATTATCAGATTTCCCCCACAGGTGGAATATCAATTCTGTAATGGACCACAGCAGTGATCACTCCTAACTGGCAACAGATTGTCTGCTCAGGATATCTATTAACTTGTTGCTGGTTCTGAGATATAGAGCTATCACAGTTATGTTGTGTAGGCAGTAGCTATTCCACAGACGGATTGCCTTTCGGCACTGCAAAGAGTGAGACCCCCCTTGTTTATGCAGTATATCAGCAAATGTTGTCTATCAATGCCTATCTTACAGAGTACTGAAGGACTGGTAGGAATGGTCATGTGAGTCTGGTGGCTCAGGGTTTTAAGACATTTACATGTAGGTTCACTCCTCCAAGGACCATGTCCTTTGTTAATTTTGATAGTAGAGGTAGCACCCCATCTCATACTGGATGCATCTATGATGAATGCTCCTGATGGAGATGTGGTTATGAATGGTTCTTCATCCCTGATAATGCTGAAATGCAGCCAGTGGGGCAGTGGCCCAGGACATGAGTATGAATTGACTCTCATGCTTAGCTGATGGTTTGCCAAAGAGTAGACTGACCTTAGCCAAAGTTGTAGGGGCCTCAGGAGAAGTCTGGCAAGTGGCATTACACATGTACATATGGTCTAATCACATGAAACAAGTCCATGCCAGCTTGACCACCCATGCAATTATCCTATTTACCTATGAATGAATTGAGACTATGCCCTAACCTAAGTAAGCACTTGTTGTAATGGAGTCTATTGTGGCTCCTATAAATGCTGAAGTAAGAAATATATTTCATGGTTCACCAACAGACATGCCAAATGACCAGGAACAGAATACAGCTGAGACTTGGCAGCTCTGATGTGTCTCTGATCAGCCAGTTGCCTAGGTAAGGGTGACATGAATACCCTCTTGCCCTAAGTGGCTCGCTTAACAGCAAGACATTAGATGAAGACTTCTGGTGCTGTGACATGTCCAAAGTGCAGTGCTTCCCGTGGGCTAGGTGAATGGCGATGTGGAAGTACACATCCTGCAAGCCAGGAGCCACAAACCAGTTCCAAACCTGAAGTGACAGAAAGATGGAGGCAAGCATCAGCACCCTTAATTTTAGGTGGCATATGCACTTGTTCAGTTACTTTGGATCTAGGATAGGATGTAGACTTCCCTTCTTTGGAATAAAGAAATAATGGAAATAGAGACCTTTGCCCCTGTGCTCTTGAGGAAGCTCTTCAATGGCCCCCAGGTGTAGCTAGGCGGCCACTTTCTTTGGTCAATGTGTTGTGAACAGTGTGGGTAACTCCATCTAAGTTGGCAAGCTGTTGTACATTGTTCCCTTACAAGGACAACAGGTCTTTGTTATTTGAACTGTTCAGGAGAGGGCAGGACAGTGAAGTATAGAACTCACATTTTCCTGGGGAGAAATCCAGGACTGGAAATATATTGGGGCCACCTTATATATAGTAATCAAGGCTGGTGGAAACCAGAGCATGACTGGAGTGTGGCTGGCAAGCTTCAGTTATACATAGAGGCTCAGTGTGTGATTTGCTTCCTGTTCAGCTATTTGTGAGTGGTCCAGGTGGGAGTGACAGCAGCAAGGCACTGTGTGGCACCCAAGGTTGCAGGTCAGGGGTGACCTTTTGGGTCTGGACTGCACTTCAGAATATCGTGTGGTCTCACTGCACTTTTCAGTTATTAAGCCTCACTATCCCTGAACAATTAAGTATTGCCATCTCCATTTTACTGAGGGGGAAACTAGCATTGAGAGGTCAAGTAAGTTGATCAAGGTTAGAACTCCTGAGCTATAGACCCAGTGTTCCAGCCAGTAGTAGATCATGTCTGTAAACAGATATGAAATTACCTTTGATTTACAAACTTCATTTAATAACAGTAATTAAGTATGTGAAATATGGCAGTTGTAAGAGATTAGTACACTTCTTGGGTGGTTATCTGCTATGTGCCTAAATAACATGGCTTAAAGCATGCTTTAATAGCCCCATAACATAGTACAGGACTCAGGAATTCTATCATGTCTTAATGGTGAAAAGTACTATGCCATCTAGTTGTAAATGCTGTTACAGGGTCAGACTGGAGGGTTTCCAGACATGTCTAGAAAGCTAATATATTAGCCCCAGGCGCAGCAAGTCCTTTTTTCCCTTGTAGCTGAGCACTGATTACATCAAGTTAATTAGCACGCCTGAAGCTATTCAAGACCCTGCCCAGGAGTTGTTAAAAAGCCTCCCTTCCACATAAAGGCAGTAGCTGGAGTGTGTGGGAGGAGGCAAGGTGCAGCTGGAAGGCAGACAGATCTGGAGAAGGAGCAAAATGTTGGCCAGTAAGAGCCCTACAGGCATAAACAGGGCTGGTGGTGCAAGGTCTGGGGCAATCAGTCTGTGCGGGCCACTCACCCCACCTGCTCTGCACTGGGGGGTGAGGGTGGGCCAGGCCAGAGGCCAGGCTCTGCTCTCCCACCTGCCTCTGGGCCGGCCCTCCCCACCCTCAGGGCAGAAAACCACCCCCTCCAGAGTGGCCTGCCCTGCTTCTGGGCCACTATTCTGCCCTGCAGGTGGGGAGGGCCAGCCCAGAGGCTGGGTTCTGTGCTTCCACCCCACTGCCTTTGTCTTCCTGCTGAAGGCAGCAGGGTGGTGGACAGCATGGCAGTAAAGGGGGGGGGGGCACACTGCAGGTCCCGCGCTGCCCTGCCAAAGACAGGGCAGTGCAGGGTCCACAGAACCGTGGGCCCTAGGGTGGTTGCTCTGTTTGCTTCCCCCCCAGGGATGGCCCTGGGTATAAAGACTGGGGAAAGGAGATAAACCTTGCCCAAAGGGGACAAGGACTTTCCCCAGGCCTGGAGGCCTGAGGGAAACATAACCACTGCTAGAGGCAAATGTGGGCCCCAACAGGGGAGAGGAGGAACTTTGTCACAGTGCAAAGTTTAAGTGTGAGTCTGACTTAGAACTAAAACAACAGGAGTCCTGTGGCACCTTAAAGACTAACAGATTTCTTTGGGCATAAGCTTTTGTGGGCTCCACCCTACTTCATCAGATGCCAGGATGGAGGAGCGCAAGTGTTAGCAAAGTCAATTCAGAGGGCAGATGGGGTCTATTCACACCAGTTGATTAAAGGGAGAGAATGTGTGAACAGGCACAATTACTTTTTGTAATGTGCTATATATCTCTCAACTGCAATTTCCACTTCATGCACCTGTCAAAGTGGGTTGGAGCCCACAAAAGCTTATGCCTGAAGAAACTGGTTAGTCTTCAAGGTGTCACAGGACTCTTGCTGTTTTTGCTGTACACAGACTAACATGGCTACCCCTCTGGAAGTGAATCAGAACTATGTCTGTGGTTGTGTTCAATTCTTACACACCTCCAATTTTTCATCATATATTGCTCCATTTACAAATTTTGTTTCCAAGTTTTTACACTTAGCTGTCTAACTTTGCACTTGTAAATAACAGACTCCTTATATTTAGCGTCTCTCTTTACTAGACATGCAAAACTAAAATGATCTTCAAACAAACTAGAAACATCAGCACTTCCTAATTTGTACAAATTTTATGGGGGGGCTGATTATGGAAAAATCTCATTTATGAGAATGAAAGACTACATTCTTGCTCTATTAGATACAAATAGTCCATGAATTTACAGAACATAAATATAGGGGGAGAAATCAGAATGCTCTTAAAAATCTCACAGAAACTAGTTATTTTAAATGACATTGTTAATGTGTGCATGTGTGTCTACACACACATATGCACCCTCCTCTCCAAATATAAAGCCTGTTTAGTGCCTATAAAACAAGCTTATTAAAACTGAAATACTAGATGGAAACCTTCAGAACCAGCAAGCTCAGGGAGGAAGCTTATGCTGAGGCTTCCAGTGAAAGTGTTTTTTAATTTATAAAATCAATCCTATCTCTAGGAAGGGGTATAAATTTGTCTACACACTCAAGGCCTGTGGGATCCATTGAGGTTGGATTGATCCATCTACAGTGTCTAAAGTCTAGACTGTGAATGGGCTATGCAAAGCTGCTTCTGGATCCAAATACCCAATACGTCTAACACAATTAACATTGTTGTTTGGAAAGCAACTGATTTATATCAAACCTCAGATGTGTATCTTTTCATTGTAGCACAAGACAGCATAAGAACTAACCACCGCTGACATACTGGGGCGAAATAACTCCTCAAATGTCTTAGTTTATTGAAGGAAAAAAGCAACTAAGTCAGTTGCTGAAGAGTACATTAGCTGATGAGCTGTTATTTTGTGTGTGTCGTCAGTGGGTTCTAAATGGTTTTATGCTTTGAAAGTTTCAACTCTTCTTTTCATAAAAAATACAAGAAACAACTTTCTCTACCCCTCACTCCCCACGTACATACAGATAAGAAGAAAAAGGGTAAGTTACTGAGGAGTCTTCTGATTCCTATGCTAGGTGACAGATTCATGGACTGGATTATAATGCACAAGGAATGTCCAAAACTACTGCACAAAAACCTCTCAGTCTAAAGACTGTTGCCCTAAGGACAGTAGGTCATGTTTATGTATATAATCACATTAATCATTGTTTCCAGTTACAGATAGAACAACCCTATTTATCTGAAACTGAGTTAACCTATGATCTATCAAGTCCCTCAAAAGCAATCACTTACACACTGCAACCTCATTTAGACATAGCACTATGTTCCCTAAGTGTTTTGGATGTCTCAGGGTTCTAATTGTTACCATTCCCAACCCTGAAAATGCTCACTGAGATGAGTAACATACATTATTCAGATGTAGGCCCTGTCCCAATGAACCTCTGTCCATAGGTAGAGGCCTATAAGTCCACAAAACTGCATAAAGGTTTACATGAATGCACCCTGTTGCAGGATCAAAGCCTCTTGAGTGGCTTTATCAAACTCAAAAGGAACTACCTATCTGAGTGAACTTAATCACATGGATAAACCCACAAGTAGCAAATAAGGATGCTTCCTTCAGCATTTGTTGTAATGACATTTCTAAGTGTCTGTTTTTGTTTTCAGTATTCTAGATGGGCAAGTGATTGATCTGAACACAAAAATTAGAGCAATCATAAAAAATAATTGCAAAACAAGTTTGGTAATGTTTTGATGCAATATGTAATCTGTGCATCGAGATTCCTGGAGCCACTGCAGGGAACTTTGCAAGGTAACCGCTGCATGGGAGATGTTAAAGTTCCTAAAGGAGCATCACTATATGGCTCCAATTCTTCTCTCACCTAATAGTAATTTTACATCAGTTTAAATCCACTTACAGCAATGGCACTACTGGTCATTAACAGTAATGTACATGAAGAGGATAATTAAGCTTGAAAGGAAGCAAGAGCTCTTTTTGTATTCACATTATTAATTATGTCTACTGCACGGTAAGATTTTGATACTGTAATGATACTAAATATTTAGATTACAGCTTCAAAGCACTGCATAAAAAATGCATCATCAGTGGCATTTACTGATGCCCACCAACCATACACGTACACCAATTTCATTAAAGCAAGCAGCATTTTATGACAAATACTACAATGCCATTTTTAAAATTTAAACTAAAACATTGTTTGGGTCTTTTTCTATCAGGAAAGAAAGTTTAAATCCTTAACTCAAGACCTAAGTATATCATCTAGCATCTTTACTTCTGCATCTTTGTTTATCTGATTACTGCAAGAGAACACTTTGTTTCAATTGTATCCAGTTTTTCAAGAACTGTGGATAAGTACAATTTACTAAATCCTGCTGAGACAATCTGTTGAGTGTGTTTTAATGTTATTATAAGCGAGTTAAACATGTACATTTGTAAGCTGTATTTGGCATATTGACAGCCTGTACTACGAATATCTAATGAACACTAAAAACAAACTCAGATGGAGAACCACAAAGCAAATTCAGCATATGGTGAGCATTTTAAGGAAAAGGAGGACAAAACAGTAAAAGACCAGTATTCATAGGAAATGACAGTCCACACCAGAGACATGAAACTGAAACCAAAGTCACTGACAGCTTCCCAGGAAAGATGGAGGGAAATAATAATTACCAGTTTCAGAAATACAAGCTTGTTGTATATGCTATGAACCTTGCATACTGTTAGCCAATTTTAGTACAAATGGAAGAGGAAGGAAGAGTAGTCTGAACATAAATATGCCAATAAGATGGATATAAAAAGAATGAACTACAGAGACTGTATTATTGGATTGCATAAACTGTAACTATTATGTCCTACACCTTAATGTTACCTTCTCTTCTTAACACTGGTTAATGACACTTTTCGTACTGAGTACAACTTGGTCTTTCAGTAAAAGCACATAGACATCTTAGAACAAATCTCTGCTGCTTCAAGTGAATACGGCAGGAGTTGGCTGGGTGTACTTTTTGGTATTAAATCATAACCAAAGTTGCAGCCAGCTGTTTCTTAGAGACTTAAAACCTGATGCACTATTTATACTAAGCACACAGACATGATGTCTTGCTTTCAGAATGTCTTAGCAAGCCACACACAGAGAGAGCCCTCTAGTCAAAGAAGCAAATATCAAACTGCTCCAAGCATGGAAGCAGTGGAGTAGGACCTGTGAACAAACATGCTAATGAAACCAATAAAAATAATCACATATGCAAGAACTCTGTGAAAATCAAACAGTTCAGCAGACTTGTCTTGAATTAAAATAAAAGAGCAAATAACTTGAGAAGGTGGTGGTGTGGAATAGAAAACAGTTTTTAATTGGTAAAAACTGAAGGAGAGGACTACTGGTAAACATATTTCTATGAAGATTTCCTCATAGTGTTTCCCTCACTCCCTGATTTGTAGGATCTGAAGGCTGTGTCATTAGGGCCTATGCTGCTGCTCCAGCTGTGAACCCTGATGGACCAGTCTGCTCCCTGACAGTGTGGTTGTGCTATCAGAGACAGTGGTGACTACTCCTAGCCACGTGTTGGAGGAATTGTAATGCAGACCCCAACTTTTGAAGAGAGGTCATTGCAGTGAGTGGAAATGTGTGGGAATGGTGCCATGGGGGAATCTTACCCTTCCTTTGGAGAAATAAATGGAAAATACATGACTGGAGGATAGCACCATAATTTTAAGTCTAAGGGGATATCATCTGGCTTGTTGTGCAATAAAATATGACAAGTGTTTACAGAGGAATGAAATTTATCTGTGAAACATATAAATATTTCACCCTTGGATAAATTTGGGAAGGATTCACAATGTTATCCATGATGAAAAATACCTTGTTTTCAGCCAGCTGCTGTGTATACTGCCTGAAAGAACTTGACTGTGGATCAAATTCATACATATTTGTGAAAAATTTCAGGCTTTGCACTAGTGCCTGTGAAATAGCAAATTAGATTATGTCAAACTATAAGGGGATCTAACGAAATTGCAAGATGATGGTCATAGAATGAGAAGCTTAGACTGTAGCTGTTTTCAGAATGCAGTTGAGTGTAGACTTCAATGGTGATTTTTGCCTGAAAACAAACTTCATCCCTGGATTTGTCCCTTAAGGACTTCCATGAGGGAACTGGGGGTGAGGGGTGTGATAATTCTGGGATATTAATTGCATTTTAATATAACTTAATATCTCAATGTTATTTTGTAGCAAAATCATGCAGAAACTTAACTGAATGTTCTGTGATGGGACTTCCTCTACTCTCTCAGTAATCTACACTTGCCCCTCTGCCTCCACCTTCTCTTCAAAATAACACTTCTCTGATCCTTGAACAGTTTACTATACCACTGGGCTATGAGGCATTGTTTCTTATGACCATACATTATGCTTCTAGCTCCTTTCCTAAGTCCAGTGGTGGTCAGGGTGTAGCAGGGGCTGCCAGTGTCATATTTAAGAAGTTTAAACCAGGCTATCAGCTCAGATTTTAAAATACAGGAGCAACCACAAAGTCTCTGCTTGGCATATGATGCTGTATCATATTGACTTTACAGATAAATTAAAGAGCATATTTGGGTGAAGTTGTATGGGTAAAGCTGTCCTTCCAAAGTAAGAGAGCTCATGGGAGTTGAGTACAAATTGGGGCCTACCAGAAAATTGCTGGGAGGATTTAATCTTCAGCCTGTGAGATGACTTGGGGAGAGGGGGAAGGACTTGGAGGATTGTGATTAATCAAAATCAGAAAATAGATGAATATGTGCATGGACAAGAAGCACTATTTTTAAACTCATCTGAATCAAGGAAGTTTTAGGATGGAGAAGAGCTGAAGTTTGGGTTCATTAAGGTTTCCATATTGGGTCCTTTCTCCTTATTCAAACAGACAATGTGTATTATTAAAGGCATTGTTTTTGTGGTAGAGAAACACACTGTAAAGCACACTATGCTAATGAGCTCATTCTAAGAGCTGCTATAGTGATGTCTGATTTCTAGTTTGTATGTCTATGGAATAGATTCTATCAATATGCTCAGCAGTCAGACAAACGTACTCTGAAGATTTATACCTCACCCCACAAAATAGTTAGCACTGGTTTCCAATTTCACTTCTTCAGAGATGCATACCACCACCAGACACTGCAAACTGTAAGAATAAAGCTGTGGCTTGCCTCTTTAGTGTATCAAGACAGTATAGTAGCTTGCCTCTATACAAAATAGGCAGTGAACAAAAATCACCCTCTGGGATTAGCTATCTTGCAGGTCGTAATTCTTCATTCAATTATTATTTGAATTAAACAGTTGTCTATTTGTCTTCTTGTATCAGAATGCTATATGAACAGGGCCTGGTTTGCCAAGGCAGATGTCAAGCAAATGTTCAATTCACTTTAATGTGACAGAGTATTGAGTAAATAAGTGACAAAATCCAGCATTAGTTCAGTTGCGTTGTATTCTGACGGTCTCCTCTGGTTTTGTCACTGTTTCTGGAATTAAAAAAAGGAAGGTAAACTGCTATTGTATGTTAAAGGCTTTTCTTCTGTAATTCCTTACAAAGGGCTTGATTCTGGGCCGTTTTCACAATCTTCTGTGGGACTGTTAAGAGTACTTTATGCATCATAGAATCAGACAAATGAAAAAAAAAAAGCACCTCTACAGTCTGAAAGTATGAGAACTAAACATTAGTCCAACTGATGGGAACATGGAAGGATGAACAGAAATATTTGCTGTACCCAGGAAATACTCATAACACATGAAGTCGCCTGTTACACCAACAAGCTGTCCTTTTCACAAAACGGCACTCTAATAAAATGTTTTACCACATCCCTGCAGTACTGAACTCAGTAATGATACTCAAAGCCAATTAAAATTAAATGAATGAGAGACTGGCCCAGTTAATGAGGGCATTCCCAAGGTGTACCTAGCATGGTACAGAAAAATTTACTGTAGTATGGGAAATGGCACAAATCTTGTTGTGAAGTATGCGAGACCATTGTGCAGCTATTCATTATTATAGTTTTAGCACAGTAGCACCATTAGCGCACACAGCAGAATAAGATGATAAAGTCTCTGTTTTAGGGAACTGTCAATCTAAACAAGATAAATGTAAGAGATCACACTAGATGATGGGCCTTTATGAAAAGGAGATGAGAGAAATTGAGAAAGAAGCTATCAGAGACCACAACTTGCAGCAATTCAATAAGGGCTCTATTCTGCAATCGACAAAGAGCTCTGGCCTCAATCCAGCGAAGTGCTTAAACATGGAATTACCTTTATGGTAATCTGTAGACCCATTGACTTCAGTGTGACTACACATGCTTAAGCATGTGTTTTGCTGGATTGGGGCCAGTGTGCTCAACACTTTCCATGACTGAGCCCTAAGCAAACAACATCTTGAATTAACAACAGACAGAGCAGAGACATGATAACATTTTTCAAGTGGTGTAGCACAGTCTGACTCTCCACCCTGACATCTTCTGTGGGCTATCTGGGGAATCACCTCTCAGCCACCTTTCTCCACAGTGCCTCACACTCATTCCTCTCTCTGCTGGACCATCCTACTTTCTCATGACTCAGTCCTCCAGTTGAGTCACAATCCATGCTCCCCCCACATCCAGGATGGGCATGGGTTTAGCAGTCCATTCTAGTCACTTCCCACAGTGGCCACTGCAGTCCTGCCACTAGTCTTATGATACTCAGAGGTGTGGAGGGAATCCAAGCCTGCTCACCATTCTGAGTCTCAGCCCAGGGACCCTATGTACATGGCAGTCTTCCACAACAGTGCTTTGCTGCATTTCCTGCACTACTCTTCCGCAGATTTCCTTGGATCATTTCCCTATAGCCCCAGTACCTTCTCTGTTCTTGGATCCAGACCATGGCTCTGCTGAGTCACAGAAGCCAGCCACTGACCCATCCAGGGTGCTGAAAGACCTTCCTTTTTCACCTCCTGTGAGCTACTGTTCTTGCTCTGATCTGCAGCTCCCTTATATACCGGTGTTTTGGACTCTGACTGGCTCCCACACAGCCCCTTCCTATTGGCTATGTCCCATACAGCCTCCCAAAGGGCCTCTTAACTCTTTCCTGGCCAGTGAGAGGCAGGTTCCCTATAACAAGTATAAAAAAAGGTTGTTACAAGGAGGATGGAGAAAAATTGTTCTCATTACTTTCTGAGGATTTCAGCAGTAGCAGTTTAGACTGGACATTAGAAAGAATTTCCTAACTGTCAGAGAAGTTAACACTGGAATAAATTGCCTAGAGATGTAGTGGAATCTCTGCTGTTGTTCAACCAGCTCTTAACCTCCAGACATCTGTCAGGGATGGTCTACATAATACTTAGTCCCACCATGAGTGTAGGGGACTACACTAGATGAACTCTTAGGTACCTTCCAGTTCCACGATTCTATGAAATCTTCTCAGTCTCAACTTGATCCTGGGCAGATGTGCTAGATCTAAGGGAGACCAATTTATCCCTCCAAACAGTAGTATGGCTTTGTGAAACCAACTCCAACTCAACAGCTCCCTAAACATCTCTTCTGAAACCGTGGGGAAGAGGAATAGGACGGGATGACCCTCATAGTGGGTGATACACCAGCTTCACTCCCTTCTATGCAATAGCCCTATGAAGAGCTGAGACGTGCACACAGTGAGACACCTCAGAACCCTGTCCACGACTTGTGCAATGGACCTGCAAGGGTTCACTGCCAAGTGAATGTCCATGGTTATGGAAGAAGGGGCAGGATGATCCCCTAGGTAACAAAGACTCCCTCAATTTATTGTTGGAGTTTTGATTAAACATAAGAGAGGGAGTGGACAGTGTCGGAGGAATGATCTCCGAGGAAAAGCAAGCTGGAAGATATGTAGGAGGAAATGGAGTAACTGGGTGAATCTGAAGTATGTCTACACTGCTAAAAATGGTATGTTCTTAACTTGGTTTCAAATACCAAAGAACAACTTGACTTTTCAGGGGATGGTAACCCACAAGATATGGAGAAGCATTTTTAAAATTTCCTTCAATTATCAAGTGTTTTGAGAACCACAATGGTTGTAACCTACAGCTGGGGGGAGCTGGGCCAGGGCACCTGCTGCAGAATCTCCTGGTGCTGGTGGAGGGGGAATCAGGAGTGGGATCCCTGCAGGGCCATCTGCTGGCAGGGCAAGCTCAGAGTCAGGAGCCACAAGGGGACAGACGAAGAGCTGCATGTGGCTCTGGAGCCACAGGTTGCAGGCCCCTGGGCTAGAAGCTTGAGTTCACACCCAGGTTCCTTATGGGCTTTAACTTGATCAGCTCACAGAAGTTACGATGCAAGTTGCTCCATCTCCAAAGCTGTTTTAACCCAAGTTAGCCAAACCATGATATGAACAGTTTGCTTTGTACATGTGTAGACATACCTTTGGACTGGCTCAGCTGTGAACCTCTAGCTGCAGACTGTGCATCTGAAATGGTGATGTAGTAGCGACGGCTTTAGCAACACCTGGTGTGCTCACAGTCAGTTGTCATGGCTGTCAAAGTGAGCAGGTCGGACTGTGCTGAGGCACTTGGGAAATGTGTAAAGTTAGGCAGAATAAATCTCTGCTTAACTGCAGCTGACCTTTGGACCACGGGGAGGTGTAAATGGCCCATTGAGGCAAATTAAACATAATCCTAGCCTCCAAGCATACATCCCAGTTGCTGTGGTGAAGTAAGTGACCTATAAGTAACACCCTCTCTTGCTCAGTCATCTTAACAAGAAAAAAAGAGAATCCACTTCCTATTTAGACTGTCAGCTCTTTGGGGCTACACAGGAGAGTTGCCTGATTCAATTATTTGCAAATTTGAGAATCTCCTCAAAGAGTTTTCAGAATATCCTTCTTGGTCAGCTCCAGTATTCTAAGTCCAGTGTTGTTTAAGGTACAGAAAAGAAAGCAGATAGTGGATTGGAGGAAAAGGAAACATATTCTAATTATTTCACATTTAATTTCTGTGAAGTTTGTTCTAATCAGTTCATCACTTGTCAAAATTATGAGAAGGCCATCATTAAGCTTCATTTTAGACAGTTCACAATCATTAATTAACTTCCCAAGGAAAACAGATAGTTTGCAGGAAATTAAAGATGACATTTCTATTTATGCTGAACATTTTGAGCCAAACTGTGCAGCATGCTGCCACTAAATATTATGTTAACAAACCTCTGCAGATTTGGAGTTTCTGCTTTGGTCTTAATTGGGGATGTTCTTCAATATCCAGAAAGGCTAGTGTATGTGTAAGGTAGAAGATTTTCAATGCTGTGAGCAGAAAATTAGCTTGGAGAGGACACTCACATTAACTTGTTACTAACAGAAATAATGAGCCAAGAAAAGAGAGAGACCAATTCATTCTATTGATTTTCCTGATGCAAACCAGCGAACTCTAGGACAAGGGTGTGCAAACTTTTCGGCCCGAGGACCAATCTGCTGACCACATGTGGAGGCAGAGGGGCAGGTGTGGGGGAAGGGATGTGGCCCATAAAATAAATAAATAATTAGTAAATAATAAATTAATAAACCAAATAAACTATATAATAAACATTTTATCTATAAAAATAACAAAGAAAACAAAGGAAAAATAAAATAAAAATAAGGGAAAATAGAATAATATTCTAATGCCACTGGGCCCTGGGGGTGTGGCTGCTGCACTCTGACCAAGGCACCACTCGGCCTATGGGAAGAAGGTGGGGGGGGTGCTAGTGGCAGCTGTACTGCAGTTCACCAGTCTAACCCAGATGGAGAGCTAGATGAAAGGCTCAGGCAGACTATATCCAGCCCAGGGGCTGTAGTTTGTCCACCTCTGTTGGAGGAGGAGGAAAGTCAGATGGGAATGAAGGAAACAGTGACGCAAGCTATCCACAATCCTTCCATCAGCTTAGGTCCTCAAGACAGCCAGCACTGTCTCTAAGGGGGGGCCAGGCGGGCTCAGGCAGCTGATGACCGTGGGACTGCTGTGGTGAGGGCAGTGAAGATAAAGGTTCACTATGCTGAGTTTCACCCGGTAATGTATCTCTTCTGGAGGAGAAGCCTAGTCAGCATAGCTCCACCCTAGCTCTGAATCCAGAGCTCTTTCCAAATGCACATGGAAGGAAAGGCACACTACCCCAATCAAGTTTTGATCCCTTATGTTCCTCCCTCTACCTCCCGATCTTTCGAGCAAGAGCTCTGGCTCCCCATTAACTGGAATTCAGTAGGTTAAATAAAGGGAAAAAAATGATAGATTTTAAAGGGCATACTCTTAATTCAGCATGCAGGACTTTAGCCACACAACTTCCATTAACACTTAGACCCTAAAGTGAGAACATACAGTAGCTCTTAATGTGGCCAATTACTCTTGTCCATTGTCAGTGAGAGTCCTGGAACAGTTTATTAATTAAACGCTATAAAACATTCAGACCCAACTGAATTTAGATGCTACTTTATAAATTTAAATTATTGTTGTAATGACAGAGTCTTTTCTGCTAGGGATGGATTTAAGGACAAAGGCCCGTTGGGGGTTATGAGACATCTGCTAGCAAAATAATTCCTCCTCTTCTGCCTCTGTGCCTTTAACCTCTTCCTGCAAGAGTTCACTCAGCTCACTGCAGCAAAAGTTATTGTCCTATTCATCGTTAAAGGTCTTGACAACCTAATTTGTACATCATCTTCTACCCTCTCCCAACGCTACTTCATTGCATCTCTCAGAGCAGTCTGTCCCACTCTTTGCGCAACTCTGGTATAATCTTCATATTTCCTCTCCTTTCTTACAAATTAAAAATGGTGAATAATTCACAGTGTTTATTTTTATAGTATCACCACTGGCTCTAACTTAGGACCCACTGAGAGTTCACTCACAATTGGAGAAATGGTGGCACAGAATGAAAAATATCAGCAGACTATGAAGTACTGCAACATTTTTTTCTCCTCTGCTCTCTACTAGAAAGAGAAAGCATGCAGAACCTCTTGACTTTTGTTGATTATATTATCCTCTACTTTCCATTCTGTTTTCTTCCCCCATATAGAATTAGAAAGCTTCACACCAATATATTTTGAGTGCAGGGAAGGTAATACAGTATGTCACTTCAGAGTTCAGATAACACATCAGTGAACACAGTATGAATTTTGAAACACGCAGGCTTCCAGAGTGAGGATTTTTATTTTTTGCATATGTATAAATATGAAATCTGAAGAACTGAAATGTACATAAACAATTCTTGATGTTTTTCCTATACCAGAATAACTGCTCATGTATTAAGGTTTTAGAATTACAGATTAGATACAATATTTGATTCATTCCATTTTTGACACTACTGAGCCAACAAATCATTAGAATAGGTAGGAACAAATCTGCATTGCCAGGGAAATGAACCCTATGGCCTAACAAGGCTTCTCTATCTCTTACCTTCTGTAATCCTATGATTCTATGAACTGGATTATTTCTGCATGCTGAATGCAGGTTGTGAGATTCTGTTGTCAGAAAGTGCACTGAGGGAAAGGGTGGAGAGGAACAAGACACCTACAGTCCCACTTACTCCAAAGAGCCTTTAGTCAGTCAGTGTAGACCTAAAAGTTGGCAGAATCAAAGGCACCTACAAACTGCATTGATTCACGGCACCCTGAGGCAGCTTCTACCAGCAGCTGTAGTTCCCCAGCCATAAATTACAGCTCCCTGTGCTCCCTTTTCTTTCTTTTATGGTAACAGCGATCCTCAAATTGCCAGTCATTCTAGTTAAACAGAAGGCCAAATTCTCAGATAATGTAAAATAGCATAGCTCAGTGGAAGTCAGTGATACTCCCTTTACACATCTCCTTAAGATATGGCCCATAATTTATGTTCTATAATAGAACTTCTTTAATTCTATGGTGAGAATCAATTTTATTTTGGTTTGCTCTAATCCAGGCTCTACTTCTTACAATGGATCATTAAATAAAGCAAACAGAACAGAGAACTAGGCATGAATGAAAATCCATTCAATAAAATGGCAATGACCCATGCTGATAAAGAACAACAACAAAATACAGCAAGGAGTATTTAGAGACCGCCAGATGACATTTTTAGGTTCACTTCATCTTCAAAACACACCTCATCTATTCTGAGATTCATTTGTGTAAACTGGTGACACATATAGCACAACATATAATGGCAATAATAAATTTGCCTACAAAAATTAAATTAATTTTAGATACTTAGAACTAGGGTCCTTGGTACATTCCTATTATAATCTATTTACAGAGTTTTAAAATTTGATCATAAAAATTTACTTTACTAATATCTTACAGCATAGCATAGCACAAGAACTTAGCCTAAATCAGAAATGCTTACTTTTACCTTTTCCTCCTCATCATAAATTAACTTACAGACCAAAAAGAAACAAATGCAATTTTATTTCAAAAGAATTATAACAATTGGCTTGGCTTGCTTTACACTGTTCATTTTTTAAAAAAAATATTTTACCATGTTCAGACAATTACTGTACTCATGCAGCACAAGCACAGCTGTGATATAAACAAAGAAATCTGGAAAGTTCGTGACACAATTTAATTGCTTGTGGTATTTTAACATGTTTCAGAGCAGCTGAGGTAGCTATCATTAACGAGAGAGCTTGCAATGTTTTATAAGTTTTTTTTTTAATATGCTCCATCTAAATACATAGCTAAATCTCTTACAGATATTGAAGTAAAGTCACATAGTTCAGGGCTGGGTTGTGAACATTACTTGTTTCAGCTGATTGCCCTGCTCCCACCATCCTAGGAAATTCATAGCAAGGGAAAGGAGGCAGTATTGTACCCCTTACCCTTGAGGGTTCCAGCTGGGAAAGTAGCTCTGAGTTATATTATTATTTCCCTAGTGGTTCAGGAGCCCAAGTCATGAAGCATGTTCCTAGTGTGCTAGGTGCTGTTCAAATATGAACCAAAAAAGTCCCCCTGCTCCAAGGAACTTATATGAGACAAGAAATGGATATATACTGGCAAGTACAAGGAAACAAGACTATACTGATTAGCATGATAAGTAGTATACCGTTGTCATGTTTTTGTAGGTATCATGGCAAAGGAGAGTTCTAAGGAGGGATTTGAAGATGGGTAATGAAGCATCTTTGTGAACATTTACAGGAAACTCTTCCTGGGTGGGAGGAGGGCAGTAAAGAAGAAAGCACAAAGGTGCATGTTTGAAAATTGAACAAGAGGGCCATTTGGAAGTGAGCATCACTAGATGGACAGCAAATATCATCACAAGTAGGATGGGGGTTGAAAATGAAGGGCTCTGAAAGTGAAGAAAAGCAGATGATGTTTGCTGCAATAGAGGGGAGGCCAGTGAAGAGATGCAACAAAATGAGTGTCACGGCCAAAGCTATGGACTTGGAAAATTATTTCTGCAGCAGCATTCAGAATGGATATGAGTGGGAAAGACTGTAAGTGTTAAAGCTAGAGTTGACTTCCTTTCCCACTCTCCACCCTGCAACCCTGTCTAGCTAGCTTCACCAACATTTGAAGTAGGATAGTCTTTGTAAGGGCTCCAGAAGATGCAATCTACCTTCCTGGTACACTTCCTAGCTGTGGGCCTATCAGGAGTAAATTTGAGCTGAAATGGAAAATAGAGGGAACAATCCCCATTTTCAAAAACACAACTCTCCATAAGGCTACAAAAGTGGTCCATCTTTTAAGAAGTACAGAGCAAGGATGTTTACTACATAAAACTCTATTGTGTTTAAAAATGCTATGGTTTCTACAGTTGCTATAGACATGCCTATAGCTAGATGGTACCACCATTGTACCTAATCTTTGCTGCACTGTATGAAATAAGCAGTCTTCAAAAATCTGAGAACAACAGTGGGATAAGCCTGGAGGAAACTGCTTGCATGGGTCTTAATAACTGCCTTTTATTCACTTAATCCAGTTAAGTATTATTTTAATGAAGGCATTTATGAATAATTAGGAGTTAGTATTTCTTTGAAACTGATGTTGCAAGACCTGTGCAAGGAGGAATGCATGTTTAAAAAATTAAAATGCAACTCTTCTCTAAATCTGACTGAATCAAGACACATTCTGCCCTCTGTTACTCAAGCACAATTCTGATTGATTTAAATGGCAGCTGTGTGCATTTACTGTAGTAGAAAATGCCACAGTCCATCAGAGACCAATGAGATAACAATCCAGGAGCTACTGTTTGAAAGCGAGTCTTCTCCAATGGTGCTGACTAACTGGGCTGCTCAGATTGTATACCTCCAAAGTTTGTGAGATTTTGAGAGGCTCAAGATAGCACTGCCTCCTGGCTGTTGTCTCAACTTCACCAGAGATCATTATATGCAGCAACCTCTTTACTTGACACATCCTGCTGCTACATTTTTCTTTCTTTCTTCTACTTTTTTTAAACTCCCACAAACAGCGTCTAGCAGGAATGTATTGTTATTCATTTAAATTGGACAATTCAATAGCAGTAGAGGAAATCCTGGAAAGTAACTACAATCCCTCAAAAGAATGACAGCATGCAGCGATCTTTCAGTACTCATCTTTTAAACAAATTTTGACACTTCTCTTGTTTTCAGACTGTATGTTGCTTACCCCAGAAGTAAAATTATTAGTAATGCAGGTCGAGTATTGACACTGCAATTATTTCTATTGGTACTAACCAAATATCATTTGCATGTCAATGATCATAGCTGAAATTCTCCTACAGGCTAATAGCAGTTAAAACATCCAGTTATTAGAGCAAATATGGAATTGTGGATCTAAGGCAAACATTTTGTTGAGAAAAAATGGCTCAGACTGTTTGCCATATTCAGTTACTGATGATTTATGTATACCTTTCTGTGACCTTTCCCCATTCAACCTGCCCAAGTAGAATACATCATTCATTTAACGAGTCAATCAATAAACACAATGAAAAATTCAATCACAGAAAGAAATATTATAGTTATAGTGCAAAAGGTTCATAATGAAATGTCAATCCATGATACCTTTATTAGGGTCAATTTGTTTGAAACTTAAAATCCAGCTTAGATCTGTTGAAAGATTTATGAACCAGATGAGCAGAAGAGAGTAAATTGAGTTTTTCATCTGATGGTTCTTATCTGAAGCCAGGTCAGATTTGGTGTCATGGACGGAGCTTTGCTTCAGAGTTGGGATAATTGGGCCTACAAATTTACCCAATTGTGAGCTCATTTGTGAAATGTGAATGAAACTTCATAAAATGTCACCATAACCTATTACAATAAACTTTGATGGGAAAAGTTGTAAAAGGGAGACAAAAAGATTAGGTTAGGACAAAAAAAAAAAAAAAGGCCTAGTGAAACAACAAAATAACTTAGTTAAAATTATGCTTGGTAAACAAGAGAAACGTGGAACCAGAAATCATGATTCAAGACTGGTGTTTCTTGAAATTCTTCCTTCAGGGATAAAAAATATGAGGGGGCTGGACTATTCACCCCACCATTCCTTTTTTTGGGTCCTTAAAGATACTTGGGGGGCAATATAGATGGACAGATGCAAACACTGGCTGACTGCGAGATGAGAGAAAGGGAAGAAATGAACTTCACTTGTAGCCTGAGATTTTTGCCATCTCCTTAGTATCACAGAAAATCAAATAAATAAATAAATAAAAATACTAAGAAAATATAAAAACCCATATGAGTAAGAAATGGTAAGGCAATTTAGCAGAGGTTTCATGGCAAAGCTAGAAAATGGCATAATATGCAATAATTAGGGGTAAAGAACTCATAAATCAATCATTTAACAGTGTTTTAAAATTAAATAAATAATTAATAGATAAATAAATAAATAAAGGCGCATTCAGCAAGGGACAAAATGGAGAGATCATAAAGGGGAAGTTACATAGCTCCACTATCAGATTTGACAGGAAGTTCTAAGTAGGTCAAGATGGAGGCAAGCCTCTGAACTTTTGAACTCACTCAGTCCCCCTCCCATCAAGTATCTTAGGTATCCACCCACCTGTCAAAAGGACCCTTCAAAAGTATTGATTTTTGTCATGCACTGTCCATGCACCAAGCAGGTGGACAGTGAAGTCACTCTTTTTGATTGGATGAAGATGAACTCACCTTTTTGGGACTGGTCAAGAAGAAACTGGGAGTGGCAGAAATTGCAAATAAAAAGGCAGTGCAGAGAGCAGCTCTTCGGAGATCTCTCCCGCTCCTTACTGGGTTCCAATGGCCTTTTGGCTGTGTTACCTATTGCACTAGGAGCCTAGAGCTAGGTTTGGACTTAGGCTCTGAAAGCTGGGTTTCTGACTCAGTCTCTAAGAGCTGATTGTCTGACTTAGTCTCTGGCACAGGGTCGTGTCTCTGAGCGGTGACTCAGGACATTATCCTTGAAGTCGGGTCTCTGTGCCTGGCTTCTAAAGGGCTTTCCAAGACCTCACAGCCGAGCAGGTAACTGAGTACTGCCTTGAAGGTCTGTGAGCAACGCTGCCTTTGAGGCTTCTTCTAAGACCTCACAGCCGAGCAGGTAACTAAGTACTGCCTTGAAGGTCTGTGAGCAATGCTGCCTTTGAGGCTTCTTCCACGATCTCGCAGCCGAGCAGGTAACCAAGTACTGCCTTGAAGGTCTGCGAGCTACGCTGCCTTTGAGGCCTTTCCTCCACGATCTCACGACCAAGCAGGTAACCGAGTACTGCCGTTAGGTCGTTTGAGGTCCGCTGCCTTTGAGGCCTTTTCCAGCCAGTGTTCCAGCCTGCCTGCCGCTGTTCCAGCTCCGTTCGCCCAGTGTTCCAGCCTGCCTGCCGCTGACCGATCCACCGCGCGCCTGAGCTCCGCTCGTCTATCAGCTACCTCGGTCTGCCCTGAGGGTTCCGAAGCCCCGGTGCCACGGCAACCAGCCCAGAGCTGTGCGAGGCCTGCCGGAGTAGCCAGCTCTTTTCCCCGTCGTCTCACCTTGTCCCCTTTTCTCACCTCTTACCTTCTTTCCTTTTTCCCAAATTCCCATTTACCATTTTTCTAGAAATCCTATATTTCAACGCAGCGTTTTCCAGCCGTTTGGGGTAAGCGAAAAGGGTCCCAAGGAGGGGAGGAGTGTCCGTAGGGAACAGTACCAGAGGAAACCTAAGCCCTTTCTAAGCAACTTCCTAAAGCAATTTATCCAAGTTAAGTAAGACAAGTAACCCAGAGTTAGACCTTAAGGAGCGGTATTAAGAGTTGAGATCTCTCCATTCAGCCAGTGACTGGCCCTCACTCGCTGAATGCTCTTTTAATTACCTCATTGTCTGTGTGTTATAATTGTAAGTTAAAGTGTTGTATATATGTGCTAGTTATATCTGTAAGTTATAGCGCTTATATGTTATAAGTTAAGCAGTGTCTTTATATTGTAATTTCCTAGAGTATTTTTAACGCGTTTAAACTTGATGTTAAGTAGCGGTTTGTCTTAAAGAGACAGTAGCGCTTTAGCCAGTGCTCATAATACATGTTACAATAAAGCCGCTTTTAACCAAAACGAGTTACTGAGTCTGAATCTTTGTTGTTTTGTGAGTCTGTGCTTGATCGGTGGGCTGTAGCCGTAATCCTCAACTTGGGACATCTATCCAGGGTGTGGATATTTGTCCGTTTAAGCGAAATAACCTAATTTGGGTTACCTCCTGAGATTGTAATTTAAACCCAGACCGCTGGACGGTCTGAAAATTAATAAATGAAGTGATTGGATTTTGGGGATCAAATATTCTGGGGTAACACACTCACCATGGCTGCCTTTGCTGCCTCTTGAAACCTCAGACCTTTGTGTTCCTGATCTTGAGAGATATCATGACCAGACCATGGTGAGAGAGGGACTCAGATGACATTGCCACCTCTACTGGCTCTGGCTAAATGCTGAATACCACCTGGGACATGAAACTCTTCTCACTTGCCATGTTTCCTGTTCACATACTCCCCTGTGTCCTTTGAGTTTCCTCCCTGTGACTACTTTCTTTCCTATTCCTCTTCTGGTTTAGTTGGCCACAACTGTATATGGTGACATTGCTAGAAGCCACAGACCAGACTAAAAGCAAAGCCATAAAAAGCCTGATGCTGGCATAAGTTTGCCTGGTCTCAAAATGGCTTCATGTTCTGAGCCTGTGTTTCCCTAGCAGTGAGGTTGAAGGTGAAAGTTTATACTGGAAACTAAAGTTGCATTTTTATCTCTGCTGTCTTGTTTTATTTCCCCCTTCATGTGTTTGTTGTCTTATTACTTTTGGAAAATGGTACCAGACTTTAACAGTTCCAGCCCAGCACAACCATTTTTTTCTCTTTTTCCTGAAAAGGACATTTATTTCCATCTTTAATACCATCAAGGAATGGTCAAATGGAGGCAAAGAGCATTACTTTTAAGAACTTCAGCTAGAGGAAAGGGAATGAGGGCTGTTAAAATTATACCCTAATTTAATACTTTGTATTTAAAAGCTTTAACTGATTTTCCTTCCCTTCTTCCTTGTATCTTCAGTAACAGTTTTCAGTAATGTGTTCTCCATGGTACTGGGTAGGCTGAGGTCTCTGTACACACACCACCCAACCTTGTTTAACATTGTTTAATGTTAAACAGTGATATGGTCATGTTATCACCTTTGAGTCCTTGAACCTATTTATTCCATTAATTGGTGCAATAGCTGTTAAACCCCGAGGAGAACCAAGCCCAAAACTGTGTTCCCATGAGCTTTAAACTAGAATTACTGACTTCCATACAATAGGAGTGAGCACTAAATTCCACATTAATATGGGAAATTGTCACTTCAGAAATACGAAATTGTGCTCTTTGCTATGGTCCCAACAAAGGACAGCGCTTATGCATGTATTTAAATCCACCCTTCTTCAGAACAGCACTGAAATTCATGCTTAACTTGAAGATGAATTTGTCCCCTTGACAAGAGATGTCCTTACAAGGGATGCTTTCTTGAATTGGAGACTCAAGTTAAATTAAATGTTATTCTAAAAAATTGGCTACCAGTGTTTTGCAAGTTGTTCACACTGTGCCAAATGTATTGATGGTACAATAATTTATTTCAGTGGAGCGACAGACGTGAATTTTGCTCGGAACAGAGGTTGAGATTTTTAGGGCTATGTAGGGAATTTAGTCATATACCTTCCATTAATTTTAAATCAGCAAATCTCAGCCTTTAACTCACCTAGCCATGCTGTTATTGCACAAAACAGGAAAAAGAATCATCTTCTTGCAATCATATTTTGTGTTTTTATAATCAGTTTTTATATGGCCAAATTATGACAAGGAACTGAAGTCAGGATTAATGATCTGCCAAAGAAATGGCAAAGAAAGCTGTGAAACCCTTGACTTTTTTTTTTTAACCTCTGAGCAGCCCCCCTCAAAGAAACTATTCTTACTAGGAGTAAAAATTATAATTGCAAGGACAACTGCCTAGTGCTTATTTGGGACTTAAAACACAGGACTACATGCTTGACCCACTGGGCAGTCATCTCTCAAAAGCTTCCAGTATGAAACGACTGTAACCCTGAGCATTTTCCAAGCAATAAACACACAAAGAATCACACACTCAAGTACTGTCAACTCCAAATATTCAAATCACAAATCACATCTCTCCTTCAAAAAATCATTGATTTGTATTCTGATATAGCCACTACGCAATCTTTTCAAGCTTTTCTCTGAAATTGCATGGACTTTTTTTTTTTTTTTTTTTTTAAATGAAAGCTTAGATCCTAACAATCACAGGAACTGGGACTAAGAAAATTCCCAGATATTATGAGCTTAATGATATAACCATAAAAAATTGGCAACATAACACAGCAGGGTGTCCCTGAAGATAAGCCTTCTTCCCTATTCATAGAACTATCCTTCCTTATTCCCTGAAATTGTATATGGTCATCTTTTGAAGAGTGACCTCTCTACAACATTTCAAAGAAGCCAGGATAAGGTTGATTGATTGATTCTGCTCTGTGCTCCTGTTACTTGTGACAGGATATTGACAAGCCCACCAGCAAGAATTTAGCTTATAGCTTCCTTGCCTTGAGTGCATGCACACATGCAAACATACTTCCTCAGACTAAAAAAGAAAAACCAAAAAGCCCTCAGACTTTGCTCTATTTTCACAAAAGCCTTTCTGTGTCCTCAGAAGTGAAATGTACTGAAAAGCAGCATGGAAGAGTCAAGTTTTCTGGGATTTTCTGATTGCAATGAATAATCAGAAACTAAAAGTTTTGCTATTATAGTGAAGTACATCTCTGATGCAATCTACATTTATCATTCTTCCATCTAGAAACAAGGAAAGGTGGGAGGAGTATTACTGTAGAAGCGGCAAATGTGAACTTTAGCTACATTAATATACTAATCCAAAGGATGACGACAGTGTTTATGAGGAATATTTCTTAAATTTAAGAACTGAGTAGCAATGGTATTCTCATTTGCACTGCTCCCCCCCCACCCCCACCAGCTATACAAAAAGGTAAATGAAGGTAAAGAGGGGATGCAAGACTGGTAAGAAAAATATTTCTGGTCTCGCTCATTTTAACTGCAGTATTATTATAGTTTTATCATTAAAAGGTGAACTACACATCCAGGCACGTTGGAGACCAAAGCCAAGTTCTGGAGTTCCAATTATTTCTGATGGGGTAACAGTTTGCCCTGCTGCGATGTCTGCCTACCTTTGCTTTCTGTGCAGACTGGGGATATTTGAAAACAGATTTTCTCATAAATATGGCAACTTAGCTAGCAAAGTACAAGACTAATGTGGTATTAACTCCTTGTTATCCTTCCCTGTTGGCCAGAGCCCTGCTACAGTTCTTTACTTAGTTTTAACAGCTGGCACCACCAGTTCATCCACTGCACCTTTACCTACTCCCACAGCAAGGAGCAATTCTCTTTTCTTGTGGCACCAGGCCAGAAGCAGCTGATTTTCCATAAGGGATGCTGTTTGATTTTTCACTTGTCTGCAGAATTCCAGAGGCCTTCATCCTCAGTTATATCCCGGCTGCCTCTCTTGATGCCAGTTCTGGATATACAACATATGCTTTTCTGTTTATTACTGAAATTCAAGCATGTTATCACACTTAAGTATGCTGGCACAGTCTATTTTCCAGCTCCACAAAAATGAGTATTGATGCCCCACATAAAATAAATCCTTGAAATACTACTTTCATGTTGACTTTCTTATCAGCTGCCTTTCACCATAAAACCTATCCAGGTTCTTTTGTTGTTTCCCATCACTGTAGTATCTGAGAACCACATGCAGCTCCCTTTGCTGACCATTACAATCACAGTTTCACAAGAAACTACTCTACAAAAATCCCCAAAGCATCAGTAAGAAGAAAATCCCCATTTCACTACATCAACCCACATCATGTTCTTAAAATAATTTGGTGTCCTGAGCCTTTAAGCTTCTCTACTTCATAAAAACATGATCACTCAGGTAAATGGTTTCGGCTCAAGTATGACACGACCAACCTGCCTCCACGCTGCTCTGACTGGGAAGTGACCACTGTCTACCCTGCCCCTCTTTACAGAAGAGCAGAGTGCTGAAGAATTGGCTGCATGAGACTAATACTGATGCATCTCTTCTCGACAAGGCTTTAATGTGTTCCCGAGCCTGTGGCAATAACCTTTTCTCAGTTCTCTCTTCTGGTTGCATTCAGAAGAGCCGATTGTGAGATTTAATCAGATCCCCTTTTTTGAGCAAAGCAGAAAACACTATGTAGATGGGCCTCTGCATGTGATCCATCCAATGGGCACCTCCTGGTGGTGGAATCAGGAATAGCTCCAGCTGCCACTGCCTCTGGTAGCCAGTGTTCTGCCTCTTGCATGGTCTCTAGTTCTTGCAAGATCTCAAGCCCTCTGACTGACTCTTTTCTATTCCCCCTTCCAGGGAGAAGTCCAGTTCAGGCCAGCCCACTTTGACTCAGTGGCTGCCACCAGTATGTTCACCATCCATCAGCAGCCCCTCTGCCTGCTGATGGCTTGGAGGAAGCAGATAGGACTCAGCCCCGCCCACTTCTTTGGCCCCAGACCAAGGACCCTATGTGCTCTGCCTGAGTACTGCCTCAACCCCCTACCCAAGTTCAGCATGCAATTCCTCAGGTCCTTGGGCCATATCCATACCTCCCTGGGTACCTTTCATCCTTGTATCGGGGCTAAATTGCAGTCAAACCCTGCCAGTTCCCGGTGAGCTGTCTTTTGTCCTGTTGCCAGCAGCCAAGCCAACTGCACACTGTTCCTCTTTGCCGGTCAGGGGAAAACTTCTGAGAGCAAGAGCTGCCGCCTTGCCTTTATACTGATTGGTGCTACAGCCTCCTGCCCCCATTGGTTACTCCCTTTTCTGGGTTTTCAACCCCTTCAACACCAGAGTGGGGCAACCACCCTTCTACATACCTATATGACAGCTTGCATGCAGAGGCTCTTCTGTTCTGAAAGCCAGACACAGAAAAAGTGGTGATCTCTTACACAGACTTAAGAAAACCAATAACTCATAGACCCTTTCTCCCCTTCACCTGAACAAATCCTGTCTTAAACCATTCTGAAACATTTTAAACAAGCTCTGTGTCAAATTGCCAAAAGGAGAAGAAAGTCATACTGACAAATGTCAGATGATGCTTTCTACCATTAGGTGTCTCTGGCTTTAAAATACTATGGGGTGTTTTCTCCAAACCTCAGTAGAGATTAATTTGATTCAATTTATGGGGATAAACCTGCCCAGCTTATAATTAACCCCTCTTCTCTTCTTTACAGGGCATTTTTTAAAAAAGGAAAAGTCCACAAAAGATACACATTTTATCATGCAACATTTTTAACATTTATATTGTGATAGTACCTAGTAGCTGCTTTGTGCTAATTTGCTTTGTCATTGCTCTGAAGAGAAAACTGGCAATTAAATCCCTTTTGTGAGTAATGTCTTGTCTTATTTTGGATGTTGGGTAGTGTCTGTCAGATTATGTTCATTTTCAGATATTTTAACACCAATAGTCAGTATACAAGATAACACCAGTGAGGGGGAACTAGAGGGCTGAATGGTTTAGTGATGAGATCTGAAGCCTTTCATTTTTATGTTTACTGTCTCAACACAATTCACATAGGCAGTGACTGACTTGTTACCTTCCCATGGGTGTTCAGTGGGCCTGTATGAAATGAGTTTGTCATCTCAGTCTTCCCTCCACATATCAAAAAAACATGGCCACAAATGGCAGCTCTGCAAGTAATGTCAGCAAAGACTGAACCAGCATTCAGACAGAAGGATGTCAACACCGTATTTGGAAGGCTGCAGCAGAAAACATCTCAGTCTAAGTCAACAGACTTGGGCATAGGTGTCAGAAGTAGTGGTGGTGCTGTACCCCTTGGTATGAAGTGGTTTCCATCCTGTACAGGGCTTCCGGATTGGTTAAGTGGCTCTCACCACCCCCCAACATAAAAAGTGTTCCAGCATCACTGAATTTTGGTTAGCTCTACAGACAACACTTTGAAGTTGTAGCTCAGACACTGAAGCCTAGGGTGGGGGGTGGGCATCACAGCACTGGCTGTACAGCTGTTTTACAGCACTAGCTTGAGATCCACTAACCCAAGTCTGTTGACCTGGGCTCGGAGGCTCTTTCATGCAGACTCCAAAGCAATGTGCAGACATACCCTGAATTACTCCTCATTCACAGGCCTAATCTACACTGAAGCTAGATAGGTGCTAGTGCAACAATATCAATGTAGACACAGCTAGAGCTGGTGTCTCACAGTCAGTGCTGAAGACATGAATGAGGCTACTGCGCTCACTTCTTATGCTTTACTGGCTTTTTGGTTGAACATGGTGAAGTTTGCAATAGCAAGGAAGTGATGTGGGGGACTGAATTCTATTTTCAAAAGAGACTTTAAAGTACTGAAAGCCCATGGGATTTAAGCTCCTAAATCACTCTTGAAAATGGGACATGAGCTCCTAGGTCATTCAGTTACTTATTAAAATGTTGCTTTTAGTCTACAGCACTGGCCATCTGGCACTTTTCAGGAATATTAAATTCTCTCTTCCAAACAAAATCTATGAACAACATATAGAATGTGAAGAATCTTTCTCTCTCTCTCTCACACTTATTATAGCCATATAAAAATGATTTCATTGTTAATGAAAGCCAAGAATGGTGACTTGTTTTGTGTAATAATGTTAATGTGAATGTTTTGTCTATAAAAGCAAAAATATTACTTATAAACTGGAAGTCGTATGAAAAATAAAGATAGCAACTAAAGGCAAATTATCCACCAATCAATGCAGTCTCAAATACTTCTGTTAAGAGAACTACTAAGAACTGATACCATCTGCTTGCTTGAATACAACTTTTTCTTCTAGTCATTGTCCTTTTGACCCTCTTTCACACACCAAAGTTAAAATCATTTGAGAGATGACAATAATGGTCATGACAACAGATGTTGGTCACAAGAGCAGGAATGATGTACTGCTAGCAACATTAAATTAAAAATTTAATGAAGTTTGACAGCTACCAGGAAGTAAGTTAGATATTCATGTAATAGAGAAAACATGGAGAGTCAAAGGTAACTTGGAACTATGTATGCCTGTGGCTGGAGTGTGCAAAATGTGTTGCTGAGTAATTTAAATGGGCTTTAATAGGCTAGTAGGGGTTCTCCAAAGAAAGTACTAACTCTGACTGTGCTTTAGTGAGTGGCATTCATATTGGATTTAAAGTAGACAGGTCATATGCTAGCCCTCCTGATTAAAAAAAAAAAAAAAGGTCACCATGATCATGGCATTCAGAAGAGGCAGGAGATGGAGATGTTAAGAGCAGGGTTAATTGATTTTAAGGCCAGAAGACATCAATATGAGTAACTAGCTTGACCTGCTGCATCACAAAGGCCACAGAATTTCAATTCAGTGATTCCAGCATCAAGCACATAATTTAAGACTGAACCAGAACAAGGAATATTTTCAAAGGCAGAAATGAGGGTTAGGTGCCCAACTCTCACTGACTTTCAATATTCAAGGATCACATTTTCTCTTACCTGTAGGTAAGATATAGTGATACCTCGAGGGGGAAAACCAGAAAAAATATTTCTTTAAAGTTGGTTTAATCTAATATATGTCAAAAACTCTAAAATGCCTTTATCATCATCACATAGTTACTACACAGCAATCACAATAGGACAGAGTCAAGGTTGCTTGGGTGCTTTAACTGTGCATGTCTTTCTTCAACATATTTGGATTTCTATTAAGCATAACCTTAACTTTGACTTTTCTGGTTGTGGATACTTTAGGAATCGGTGCAACATCCCTGTTTTCACCATTCAGTTACTGGTACCTACTCTCAATTTTAACTCCACTTTAATATAGGGGTTTTTTTTGTTTTTTGTTTTTTTTTTTGGTCTGGGCATTAACAGTTACATTTTGATATCTACCAGTTAGGTTAAAAACAGTAGCATCACAGAACAGGGTGGTGGGGATTTACAAGACCAAAGCTATATAAAACTCAGCCATTCTGATTCATAACAACTTGTATAAATCTTCCTCCCCACCCCCAATTCTTTTCATGGGAGTTTGTACAGTTTTAAGTTTAAACAATCACAAAACCCAAAGTGAAATTTCATCACAAATACAGCCTGTATCTGACTTCACAGCAAAACTACCTAGTTTAGTATAGTTTCCTCATCCAACCATAAATCATCCTAATTTTACACGACACCTTAGCTCAAAGTTACTTGACAGTTAACTGAGAATTGCAAAGCGCAGCAAGCCTTTTGATAGTTCAAGTCCAGACTTTGTTAACAACTTTGTAACTTGGTAAGATTTGCCTAATTTGGCGGTATTAGATGGGAAGTTATACAGATCTCTGTTGTGAGAGCCTTTTTTGACTCAATGCATATTGCGCTGAATGAAACTGAAATGTCTCAAAAGAAAAGGTTGGCATGATGATTGAACAAGCAAACCCATGAAACAGACGTCAGGTTTTTTTGTTGTGCAAATGTAATGTCTAAATTTTTACTAGTGGCATAAGATGATAGATATATTACGAAGTCTAGAAACTGGTGAAAGAGCACATGAGTTTGGCTTACTAAAGGATAATGTCATGCTGGTGTGATATATCTAGTGATAACCAGTTATCAGACAAAAAGAAAGGGCAAGTTTTCAGCAGTTCATTCACCTGTAATGACTGCAAATGGAACTTAAAAAAAAGCTCACCTCAAGATGAAAACCAACTGTGATCTTTATCAAACCCAGCACAGCAGTCTTACAGCTGGTAAGGATGCCATGCTATTTACAAAGATAATACACAGTCACTATTATGATTTAATACTATGATCATTCAAAGGGCTAGCTAGGGGGATAATACAAAGGGCTGGCTACCTCTGTATCAGCAGACTAGGGGTTTGTATATTTAAACATTTTAGAAAAATGCTTATCTTTGGCTATGTGATAAAGGGGACTTGCACTTCCACTTTTATTTTTGCATCCATGGAAAGAGATGGAGTGTGTACTGAAACATTTTTGAAAACAAGAAAGTTGGTACACAAACAAATGAACATATTCAATTAATTTTCAAATATAGCCCAGTAAACAACAACTTGGCTAGCAGGGTACCAAAAAGAACACAGCTATAACATTTTGGTAGTGAAATGATCTTCCAGGGACCAATCTGCATTGTGCTTTTCTAAGGATGCCTATGTCAGTAGAGGATACATTAGAGTTAATAATAAGCAAATTAACAACAGTAAAGTCATTATCAAACCTTCAATTTAAAGTTCACAGTAAGAAAGGTTAAAAGCCTCACACATTATCATCAGTTTTCCATTTAAGAACAATCCATAACCTCCAGCTCTGTAAGTCTCAATAAGTAAAAAGAAAGGAATTGATATTCCCATTATAGTCTTTGTTGAGGCTTGAGCTGAGTGTACGTGTAGTAATCTAACCTCTCCCTACAGATGGATTCCTTAATCTCACCCCGCTATTGCAGCATGCACAGTACTGTGATACAGAGGCTAAAGGAGAGAACAGTCCTTACTTATATCCTTTTCAAAACATCCCCACAAATTTCTCACATCTTTGGAAACTGGCCTTAGAATAGAGTGAAAAAAACGATGCAACAGTTTAGGATTAAAAGAGGAAACAAGAAATCCACCGAAGTAACTTGGAGTCAGGACACTGGTGTTTGTCACTGACTTGATGGGTAACATGGCGTGTCATCTTTTTACCTCAGTTTCCCCACCTGTAAAATGGAGTAATACCCCTTTTTTCGTAAAGCACTTGATCTCTGGATGAAAATCACTAAGCGAATGCTAATTGCTATTACTGTTATTTTACTACTTCTCTTAGGATGAAAGCTGTCTACATACACTTCAGACCTATATCTTTGAGTTAGCAAATAAATAAATAAATAAATAAAATGTTAGTCTTTAAGTGCACAGGACTCCTTGTTTGTTTTACTGTACTAGAGTAACACAGCTGCCCCTTTGGAAAACAGAATTTAAAACATCCCACTGCTACCAACACAGCCATGTATTTATATACATTAGAAGTATTTTCCCCTCAAGTTAAAGATTTGTCAGGTCTGTTAAAACGCCAAATATTCAAGAACCAATGACTTAATCTTAAATGTAACTGAGAGCAGGGGTTTTTATTTATTTATTTATTCATTTATTAAATAAAAGTGAACCTTGTGGACATATTTTTATTTAGAAGCAGAATAAAGAATAATAATATTTTGTACTTAGTTTGACTTTTATCCATTATTCAATCATCTATTTTCTTCCATGTATACAACAACTTGCACCAGTTTTATGAACCCTTATTGTTGATGTAAATGAGAGGAAGGATGACCTGGAACTATGACTCAAGATATCTGGGTAGAGAACCATGAAATGCTCTTAATTTTTTTTTATTATTTTAAAGGTGGGAGGAGATATATTTAATTTTATTTCATTTTATTATGGAAAGTCCTGAGGGGCTGTCTCACACCTTGTCCTTGGGTGGGCTAGAGAGCTTTGCAGAGAAAGCCCTTCTTACCCTCCCTCTGCAGTGGCTGCTCCTATTCCAAAGGCCCAGTTTCCCTCTTCCTTACCACCCTCCTCCAAGGCCATTTTGATGTCATGCATGGATTTGAAGAAAGAGACTCAAGTTTGGCTTGCTCCCCCCCATGAAGAGGTAGTCCAAATTTGAGGGAGTGGTGTTGAAACCTGATATGCAGTGCCACTGCTTCAAATTTGTCATGGTTACCCCTGTCATGATGTAAGGAAGGCCAGGACAAACAATGCCTGGAGCAGGGAGCTGGCCCAGCTTGGAGTGAGAGGAATCACATGGAGCTACTACTGTGGGGTAAACTTTACAAGCTGTTTTTAAATTTTATTTCATATTGTTTTGCATTTGCAAAAAAATACCCTACAGAACCTCTGGTTTGATCCCAAGCTCTGCGGCAGATTATTTGTGCAACCTAGATCTCTCCATGACTTGTCCTCAGATCTAAAAAATGGAAAGAACAACAGCAGTATTTATTCCCTTGTTTTGTCTGTTTAAATTCTAAGCTTGTTTGGATCAGGGTTGCTTCTTTCTACTTGTGCATACAGTGCCCAGTACAATGAATGGGGTCTGATCCTGCTTGAGGCCTCTAGCTACTTCTACAAATAAGAACAGAGTTATTCCAATTTTGTACTGGTGTAACTGAGATCTGAATTTCATAATGTAATCACTATAAATATGTAAAAATATATCCTTATATTGTATACCAATGAATGAGTTACACCTGTAAATTACCATAGGTACTTTTTTTAAACATAAAAAGTCCCTGCCTCATGGGGAACCTAATCTTGATGCTTAAATCTAAATGATGTCAAAGATGTATTTATAGGATTAAATTCTCTCTACAACCAGTTTAACCAGTGTAAATCTGGAATAATTCCATGATCTGAAGATCCCTCACTGATTAACTAAAGTCCCTACCAGGAAAATCTGCATGATATTAAAAGTAACATACAGAATCCACAGCCAATTCTGGGCTAGCCTGTAGTCAGCACCCACAAAATCCCACAGTTACTCTCTTCTAAGGAATATCACATGCAAAATGACAAGAGAAGTTAGACTCAAGAAAAGCCAAGGAATTCACAGCTGAGGAGGGGAACTCTAATACATACTTACGAGGGTGCAAAACACCCTTTTATTATTGCTGGTGGCTTCTTCTTGGGTACTCAGGTTTAAGTGGTTTAATTCTTAACTGTGAATTTTCTCACTTTTATGGTTCACACTAAATATCTTAGAGATTTTCTGAATTATACATAAAACACCTTATCTTTCTCATAAGCTCTCTGTAGGTGTCACACATTGTTACAGAGACTGAGGCTGTAGGTAGTGACAGTTGGGAATTAGTGTCTGCAAACTCGCAGACACTAACATGGTTTTGCCTTTTCATATTTATTTCCAATTCAAATATTTGTGATCTGTGCGGAGCACCCCTGATGGGTAGTAATTTGTAATAGTATAATTTATTTCATTTTTAAGTGGCACATTTTCCTCTCTGCTGTGCAATTTGCCCATTTTCATTTTTTCACTGAAAATAGCAACAAATATAAAATGAAAACATTAATTACAAATGGGACTGTTTCATGCCCAAACAGTTAAGCTTCCTCAGGGCTCAATTCTGCTAGATACAGGGCATTCTTGGCCCCATCTAGCACAGCATTTAAATGTTTAACTCTAAGCATTTGATTAGCAGGGCACTTAAGCATGCGCCTAATCAGGGTCACTGGAATTTAAGGTTAAATGCTTTTCTGGAGAGGGCTAAATTGCTCAGCAACTCTACAGCGGGTTGATTACCAAAATTCTTTCCAATGATGTGCCCATTAGTAGAACTTTTAAAGTGCCAGATTACAAGAAAGCCTAAGAAAGAAATACTTCACAACCTAGTTGATACGCAATGGAGCTGAGCAATTTCCAGTACACTGGATAGCTACTTTAAAAAATTAATTATATTTTTCTTTATGAGCTTTTGAATTTCAGATGCTGGCTTTATAAACTTGCATTTTTTTTGCTGTCCATTTAAAGTGTCCATTTATATTCATTTATTCTGTTTTATCTATTGTTTTATCAGGCAATTTCAATATTCTGGTTCTATATAAGCCATTTCCCTTACTCAGGAACTGCAGTCTGTAATAACAGCAATCAATGCCGTTCATTCTGACAAATGTGTGTCAGAAAAAGACTGCTGTGACTTTGAAATATTGAAAGTGACTGATAACATAATATGCGAAGCAGAATAAATGCATACAAATGGAAGTTTTAGCTGTGCAGTCAAAGTATGAACCAAATACAGTGTCAGGGTGTTGCACTGAAAGCTCTGTGCCGGCACTTACAATGGCCAATTATTAAAGGCACTCTGCAAAGTGTTCTGTGAATAAAGCAGAGAGTACAGTTTTGCTCAGCTGTATCATCCTCTTTTTGAGCTGGCACTTAGTTATGTGACAGAATCGAGTCATATTTGAGCGCACACTGTAGGTATGGAAAAAGCACTCAGGTTTTATAGAAAACATCAGAGTCTACACAGCTGGGACTAAGGCCCCGGTTTACACTGGGGACAAGAATCATGCTGGTGAAATTGGGTTTAAGCCAAATAAATTTGGGATAATGTGGCTTTGTCTGGCACTAAAGAGATGCATCAAAAGCATGGTACAGACAAGGGCCAACAAATTCTGCCAACTTATCCACATGAGCAGGTCCTCAGACCTTTGCTGAGTCCCACTGCAGTTATGACAGCAGGGGTCTGTATAGGTAAGTCTGAACATACAGGGTCTATGCAGGGACTAAGCTTTGAAAGCCTACAATTAGAAGTTTTTCCAAGTGCCTTTAATTCTTTTTGGGTGGGGGGAAAACCTGCAAAAGACTTTGAAATGTTTTTGCTGGAAAATAAGACCATTCCTGAAGGAAAAAGGAATGTAAAAAATTATTCTGTCATCCAGAAAAATCCCAAATAAATTATTGTGAATTTTTCAAAATTAATTTTCCAAATAAAAATGACCTTTCTGCACACCACTAGTAGCAATTTCTTAAAAGTACAGTTAACATCCCAACCACACTGGCTAGATGAACTGTGTTTACCTGAAATGGTTTTAAACTGTGTTTAAAATGAGTTCCACAATACATCCTTTCCCTCTTTTTAGACAGGCCATGTACGTCACAAGTAAAGAACTAAGGCAGAGAAAGCAGCCTCTAAAAATGAATTATGATAAGGCTTATGTTATTTGAAAACCTTCCTCAACTTATACAACAACATTCCCACACTATTTCAAGTAAAACAAACAAGGAATCCTGTGGCACTTTTAAAGACTAACAAATTTATTTGTCACATGAGCTTTCGTGGGAGAAAATTCCACTTCATCAGACTCTTATATTTCAAGTAAACTCTTCCCCTTCATGGAGGTCATTGTTTTAACAAAGAATATGACAAATTTAGCTCAAGCTTTCTCCTCAGGTTTGCCTGCTATGTGTCCTTCTTCCAAACAGCTCACAGTGCATACTCCAGATTCTTTCTATTGCCCTTTCCTTCTATTCTGCTTCACTGAGTTGGCAGAATCCACATTATCTTGCTCCCATCAACATCAACATATGTTTACAGCGCTGGCAGTTTCAAACAAACACTGCCTGCCTGCTGCAGGAAAGTTTGATTGTACTCTGCCTAAAATTAAACATCTGTATCAGTTAGAAACACAAAACAAGAAAAACATCACCAATGGATGCAACTTGCTGGAATTTTAGTTTTACCCTTATTTGAATTTACAGTTGAGCACTGTTCAGGGATGGATACATAAATATTTTCAATGTAACATTATAATATGTGAGGAACGCAATACACTGTACTTATCTTCATGTCTTTGGATGAGTATACAGCAACCTCTGACTTCAGTGGGAACCACATATACATTTGAGAGCAAAACTTAGTCTTTTACCGGTCAAAATCCAGTTGCTTAAGGCAGAAAAAGGGGGAGAAGGGAGGAAGAGGCACTAATTAGTCAAACTACTAAGAAATAGTTTAGTAGGTAATGTATGCCATCAACTTTAACATATAGGGAATAGAGTGTTCCTTTGCAGGGCCTTATGGTGGGGATTCAGTCCACACAACCAGTTTTGTAGCTGTGACTTAAGCGTTCATCATTAAAGTGAAGCCCTTAACTTGGATCATGCTCAGTGCAGGCAGGGGATGTACAAGCATTCATCTATGTCTCCTTCGCTGCACCTGGGTTCCAGCCTGCCGAATCCCTCTCACACGCTAGCCTGGGGCAGCTACTGAACTAAAACTGCCAATCATGCTGAACTGTACAGTTGTTTTGTAATCTGCCTGTGCTCCCCTACAACAGCACACTGTGCATTAAGAGAGCTCCAGTGCCTTTCCTGTGACCTGCTCAACTGCAACAGAATTTTTAACTTCTTCCACCCCACCAATTAATAGAAAAACAAAAAGCTGCATTAGACCTTTAGCTATGTTTCTATTTTTATTTCAATTCAGTGCAACCTTTACTATGTGTCTATTAGCTTAAGCCACACAAACATCAGTACCATCCAATAGCATTCAGTGCATGAGGAACAAATAAAGTTCATTTGCTAACCCCATGACAGGGGTGTGCTTACCAATACTGCATATCTTCCTGGTCATTTTGGGGATTAGCTGATTCCAGGTCTGCTGCCTCCTTGTCACCTCTCTTAACATGCTGTCTTCTCTTCCTGGCTCTCAGTGATGCAAGATGCCCTGTGCTCATGGCTTAGTCACATGTGTCCTCTCCTTCCGGGGTATTAAAGTCTCTTATATTACAGAGAGGCTCGGGCCATCTTCCACTTCATTGCCCAACAAGTGCCACTTTCCCAGTGGCTGGAAGGAAAACCTGGTCCTACCCATTACTGCTGATACCATTTCAGGGACCTTCTTGTCAGGAGCCAATGTATGTTCCTTTCCAAATCTTACTGTCTCTTCCCTGCGCCTTTCTGAGCAGTCTGGCTCGCCCACTTCTTCAGATTTGCTCACCCCAAAATTCCTCCTGTCAAGGAGTAACTGTAAGCTTCTTTGCCTCTATAACCTCCAAACACACCTTCCTTCTCTTAGAAAGTGACTACAGACAACTTCCTGTCTTTATATATCAGCCCAGTCCCTTCCTCCTCAACTGGCGTCCCTCATTATTCAGTCAGTGGATTACTAAAGCCACCCAAATCCCTCTCAGTTGTGCCCTGTCTTGTTAACAGGCCTTTTCTTAGCATACATTAACTCTGTTAAAGCAAGTGTGGGGTAAACACTCCATCAGACCCCTGTAAGAAAAGTGCACCCTTCTGTTCCAACAGGCAATGTGCAGACTCATAATAAGACAGACAACTGCTTTCTAGAAAGTGCAAAACTCCCCAGGGCCTTCCACTTTGGCTATCCAGTGGAGTGGCAAGTGGCAAGACAAAGCCTTCCTAGGATGGCGAGGGCCTGAATTCATTAAAACAATTACTATTTTTGGTAATACATAATTATGCGGTGTAAGACACAGTCCATATTGTAAATTTCCTTCTCTTCATTCTCTGTAACAAAGAGAAGATGAACACTTGTGTGGAAAGGGAATGATGGATTGCTAGAGGTAGAGCTATACAGGGCACACCATTATTTGTTTGCCGATTAGGTATTTTATTGGGATGAGGCTATAATATTTTCTCATCATTCCACTTTTGGTCCTGTGCCAATCGCCTATATCTACTAGCACAGAGAGCAAGAATATACAATATAACAAACCTCCATTTCATCTAAGATCAGAGGTCTACAAGGACTAGCATAGAAAGAGGGTATCATTTTCAGCATTGGACACTTGAACTGGTGTTTATCTTGAAGGCTTCATCTATAACATATCTCCATTCGCCACAGGGCAGAGACTTTGTAGACCAATAGGTGTACTGAAGCAATAAGAGTGGCATAAGAGAGGGACAGGCTGCTGTGAGCGTAGCTAAAAGCTAGGAGGCATGTTGCACATACCAGCCTGGGTCTCTCCTCTGCATCTGAAGTTTCAATTCTTGAAAGCATGATGAATGAGGTACATTCAAAGCTTTGAACTGGCACTAGGAAAATCACTATCGTTTTCCATTTCTTTTTCTTATAATTGTTTGAGAGGAAGTGAGAGACTGGGTTCCCTTTCTGAGCCACTGACTTTTTGTCATGTCTGGTAAGCTAGCTGTGTGCTAGGTTTCCAAAGAAGCAGCATTGAAGCTACAAGTATCAATGACTTCTCTGAAGTCATTATTATAAAGTACGCAATGGTTATGGTCTTGTTTTCAGTGTACTTAACTTTTAGTGTCCAGAAGTTTGCTATTAGCTGAGGCATCTGTTATTTGGTAAGGCAGGAATTCTTGACCTTTTCACGTCGTGACGCAGCTGGAAAGGTTCCCAGCCCTGCACAACACACCAAGGCTCCCTCTGGCAGCACCACTTTCAGCAGCAGGTTGAACTGACCTCTGCCACTGAAAGAAAACTGCTTGCAAAGGCACCTTCAGCATTAGGAGGCTTGCACGGCAGCCCTCGTCATGAAAAACTGGTCACTCAGTGCTTTCAGCAGTAGTGCTGACTTTGATCAAAGTGTCACTACCAAAAGGGTTCGGGGAGCTGCATTTTTTTTCTGCTGCTGGCCCTTTAAAAGCTGCTCTAAAGGGCCAGCCGCCTGTAGCTGCAGCTCTCCCACGTGGGGAGGGGAGTGGATTTGATGGCAGGCTGCTGTGACACACTCACCGCTGTGCTGTGACACTCTTTTGTGTTATGACACAGCAGTTGAGAATTGCTGCTGTAAGGCACAGGTGATCCTGTATGCTACAGAGGAGACACACCTTCTACTCTCTGATGGTGACTTCACCTTTGTTCTCAAATTGTTTCCTTTCATCTAAAAGTTATTTAGTCAAAAAATACATAGTTGCTTATCATGCATGAAAAATACAGAACAATCGTGGCTAGATTTTCATAGGTATTGACCACTGACAGCTCCTAACTACTTAAGTGAATATGAGGACACTAGCCTCTTAAGCTTATCAAATTTGCCTTTTTGTTCCCTAACAATGTGTATGGTTTGGATCCTAATACAGAACTGCAGAATTTCAATTTAATACAAAAAGTGGAGATGCGATTGGTATCAGAACTCTTTGCTGTCGCATTTTTCTTGACCAACACCACACACCACGTACTCAGAACTGAGCAACTGCTGTAGCATCATGGGAAATAAAGACTTCTCTGACATATCTTGATAGAGTTTACAATTATTTTTATAGCTCCCAGGAGCACAATGAAGGATTTAACAGTCAGGACTGAAGAGAGTTCTTTAATAGGTGTCACAAAGTGTGTCAGCATGCATTTCCTACTGAACGAATGGATACAACCTTTTGGACCTTTCCTGTAGCATTCAGTAGCTCCCATTATTGAAGTCACCATCATTACTTTAAAAAATAATTCCACTGTGCTGCCCACAGGACTGCTGGGGCACAGGTGATCATCTATTTATGGCCAAAAAATGGGGTATTTTAACCCACATGAGCACATCAATTAGTAGTCTAATGGTGCGGACAGGGATATTTGTCAAAAATCAGCCATGTGATTATGAAGCTATTGACAACAGCCCATTATTCAAATGTTTCCTAGAAAGATTTCAATATTATTTTGATACAATTATAGTGTACTTGAATTCTAGAGCTGAGGTTCCCAACCTTTTCTCTGCCATGGCACACCTTGATACCTTTAATTATTTTGAGGCACACCATCATATAGTCTCCAAATAAACTCATGAATATTCATGAGCCAATCCAGAACTCTTGAGAACTTTTTCCAAATATTTCGTGGCACTCCTGCTCAGGCCTGATGGCATAACTGTGTGCCGTGGCACACTGGTTAGGAAACATTGTTCTAGAGACTGAGGGAGCAACTGCTTTTAGAGATACAATTATACAGATAGCCTTTCTGACCACTGTCTGAAAGTGCAGATGGTCACCAACATGTGAATACAGCTAAAAGCCAGTCCTATTCAATATTCAGGAGGCTTATGGCTCATCATCTTTCTTTCAACTTAGAACAAAAAATCTACATAGAGAGAAGTTCAAAGTTTTTCTAAGACTTGAAGATTTTTACCCTTTTATCTGAATAAATACCCACAAAAACTTATTTGAAGACATTTTGATACTGCTCTTAGAGCAGAGCTACTTCTCTCATTTACTGTTTGCAATTTCTACACTTGGCTGAAAGCAAAAAGTTCTCTCATCCCAAAATTCTGATATCTGCAGAATTTTGAATGAAACTCTTGTATTAGATTGTACTTTTTCTTTATATTTAACTCGTTTAAAAAGACTTAAAGGTGATATTGCATATGAAGGTTCAGAATGTGTGTTTAATTACTGCATTCTCTGCTGGGCCTTTTCTATATGCACACTTGTACTGGTGTTATTTTAAATTGATTTAGTTAAATGAGGACAAACCTCTCTGTGGACACACATTATTTGAAAACTATAATTACATGAGGTTAGTTTGTGCCTGTAAATATATGGACAGTAAGCTAAACTAACATAAGTGCATCCATATAGAATTATTCACTGATTCAACTAAACCAATTTAATAATTACACATCTAGTTGAACAGCTGCTTCTGTGTAGACCAAGTCTTAACCCGATTTGAATATTTAAACACAAGGATTTTCTTGTCATATCTTAGTGTGTTAGTGTGTTGTTGATTGGGGGCTGTCCCAAGCTTCTTTAAGCTATTTAATGCAACAAACTATAATATGTAGGGACCACAACTTTAGACTCAGCTATTATTGACAGTTATGTCAGAAAATTTTGTTTGAAATATTCTAAGATGAAGTGTTGGCAACTCTAAATGAGAAATGCATCAGACCTGCTATCAATTAGCCTTACTATTTAAAAAAGTAACTGCATACCACAAGGGGTAAGGCAACTGGCTCTGAGAATGATTCTGTTCTAGAGAACACAGATTGGAATAATTCACCAAGAGGCCATAGGTCATTAAATTCTCCAAATGTTTTAACATTCTCCATGTGTCCTACCCTGGAGGAAACCACGTCAGCGCACCTTGTATGTCTGGAAGTTGCCAGTCTCCCTTTTGACTTCAGTTGAAAAGCTTTGAATCATAATTTGCAACTCTTGAATGATCACTATCTAGGCTTTCAGGTACATGTGGAGCTTTTTCTCTCTCCCTTGCTGCAGGGAATCTGCTATGTTGGATGTTTCCTCTTCTCAAGTGGAAACCATGCTGCTGTAGCTCATGGTCCCTAGGTTGAGATAAAGTATTTTTGTAACCTTGAAAAACATTTTAGAGCTGAACCCTAATGATCTGCCACTGATAGTGCTATACAGAATTTGGATCTTCCAGAGGAGCGGAGACCAGCATTTCCACATAAATACGATTAGCCCAGGAGATAGTAGGAAATCCCTATATGTTTCAAATGGATCCCCTGTAACATTCAGGAATTTAAAAAATTCATGTGAACATTTGCTAATCCCACCCCAGAAAAATTATTTACTTGTGTTTCGAGGGCAGAGCACTGCAAGTTGTGAATATTCATCTTTTTCATGAGACAGAGAAGCAAGGCTGATTTGGAAAATCCTCACAATAGCTGTTGTGAAAATCAGTATTAAGAGAGCTTTAAAAAACCTACCCTGCAGGCAAGCTGTCTCTTCATGATGTCTGTTTTTTCTTACTGTTCCCAGGTTCAACATCTTAAATTTACATTTACAGGAGTAATTCAATTGGAAGGTAAGATGATGTGAGGTGGAGCCTTTGCCTTTTGGTGGAGCCTTGTGGTAGAATGGGAAATTATGCCACTTTAATCTGTCCCCTTTGTGCTACCAGTTTTAGTTTTGTGTTTGTTAAGTCCTTGTTGTGACTTAGTCATCTGTTCAGTTCAACAATTACCTCTTCTGGGTAATGAACAATCAAGAGTAGCTGAGCTCTAGAGGGAGCCAGACAAACCTGGGTCTCCTGGGGTTAAAGCCTTTGTCTCCAAAGTCATTGGCAGATGTAAGTAGGAGAACCCAATCCCACCCACTTCACTGGGTTCCAACTCAGGCCACTTATTTGGAACAGCCAGGACCAACCCTTTTGAGTCCCATGCTGCTCCCTAGGCTACATCCATCCTCTCCTCTGTAGGCTTCCCCACGGTCCATTCTCCGGCTTCTTCCTCTTTCAAATACTAGTTTCTCTGATAGCTTCTCCCATTTGCTGGAGAAGTCTTCTCTCTGCAAAGCCTCTGACAGCTTGCTTTCTTCTCAGGACTTCAGCTTCATACTGAGATAGCCTATCATCATGCCCAGGGGCTTCCTTGCTTAATTAATTGCCTCCCAACTGATTCCTGAGTTAACTACTCCCAGGTGAACCAGAACTGCTTCATTTCCCCTTGTGGAGCTGGTCAGCAGTAAGCTTTGTTCTGGCTCCCTGAAAGGTCAGCATAACAAACAAATTCAGTTATTTGAAAAGGAAGTTCATAGATGTTTTCAGAGTATATTATATATATTTAACTGTCTAAATTCTTTACTAGTACTGTTCCTCCAGATCCATTCTGGTTCACCTAAGTTCATGGGGCTATGTCCATTCTGGTCAGTTGTCAGTTCTGATAATATAATCCATTCTTTATTCATTGCTAAAATTTCATAATACCAGTTCAACCTCTCCAGACTCTAGAGGCCTCACACACTATCCACTACACTCTCCTGTGCACCATTTTCTGAAAATCAAGAATCTTGGGTTCTACATTCCTGACTCTTCAGATAAAAAGTGCAACCTAAATGCAAGTTTTCATACTACTTTCTACTTACTCATGCCTTCAAAATATAATAAAATTGAAATGCTGTGATTCAGTGAGAAAAACAAATTGTACTTTAGTTAGAACTGTCAGACCTGAATAATATCAGTGCTTTGGAAGAAGGTGAATCCTGCTAGGGGAGTAATCAGCCTTGCAAATATATCCTTGCTAAAATTACTTCCAGATGCTTTTATTGTAACAGAAACAAAATTATAGATACTAGTAGTAAAATAATGACAAGAATACTAACGTTTTGCACACTTCACTCTTCATAAGCAGATAGCAAAATACTATTGTAGAGGGACAAGGTGAAAATCCTGGCACACTGAAGTTAATGGCAACATTCCTAGTTACTTCAGTGGGACTAAGATTTCATTTTTCATCTCCAGCTTCGCTGTATCCTCAGTTCTTAAAAATCAAACTCATGTAGATAATGCTCAGAATAAAATGACTTAAGATTCTAGTGACTGGCACCTGATCACAACACTTTCCCCTCTCTTTGTAGCTTCGATAGTTCTCAACCTCTGTGTTGGGACACATTACTGTGTTGCCACACAGCAGTAAGTGTGTCACAGAGGGCTGGGAGATGGCTGGATTCAGCTTGGAGGGGTGCAACCTAGTGCGTCCTGTAGTCACAATGTGCTGCCAAGTGTGTCGTAACCCACAAAAGGTTAAGAACCACTAGACTAGAGCTTGGATGGGTGGGAATTTTGCTTAGAAAGATTATAGGAAGGATTTTTGCTTGCTTATTTTGTCTAATGTGTATCAAGCAAACAAAGCTGTAGTCCCATATATCTTAAGCTGAGTATATACAGTCATGTTCACTCAGAGTTCCAATAGTTTTGATGAACAATTCCCTGTAATGTTAATATATATAAAATCAAATATACAAGTCAATGCATTTAACTTCTTAACTTCTGTAGACATTAAGATTTTTGTTAAAGTTTATCTCAGAGCACAAAAGCCAGGTAAATAATTCACAATCCAATAAGTAATATGTACAGTGAATTTAGTCCCTTTCTACTCTTATGATTTCCTTAAATTTACTTATTACCTGAAATAATTCAATGATTTCCTTTTGGAATAGTTTACTCTATTGAGTGAATGTACATTTAAAAATCATGTGGTGCTGATCAGTGGTAGCTAGCCAGACAAGTCACATAGCATTGTTTCTGTACCCTATGAAAATGAATGCACAAACATTTCTGAAACAATTCCTTGGATAGTAAAAATTTAAAGACAGTCCAGTAACTATTCAAGATTATAACTTTGAAATTTGCTTTCTGCCAATATCTGTACCAGTAGCTGAATCACCCAAATGTTCATAGAAAGTGAACAGAAAGGACACAAGCCTGAGTGAAATATGATCATACAATGTAATGAAGGATATTCAGTATGACAGCCACCCACACCCACACCCACACCCACACCCAAATTCTGGCAAAGCAAGAGTGAAGTTTTGTTATATCCCTTAAGCACACATAATTAGCAATAGGCTTTGGAGAAAAAGTTCAGAGAATAAGAAGGAACCACATAATTCACCCAGCCCTTCATCAAAAATTCAAGCTGAATACAGAATAAAGCTTTTCAGTGGTTCGGAAAAGTATGTTTGTTCATTACTGTTTTTTTTTCCTTCCACATACACCTGCAATTTTAAGTTGATACTGAAAGCTGAGATAGCACAATACAGAAATTCTGTTGATATTTCTAAACCTCCCAAAAGCAATAGGAACCAGAAATTTCACTAGAGATCTCATTTTTACAGCTCCAAAAATTTGACAAAGCTTTGGATAAAACTCACATTTCTTATACTATTCTCTCTCCTCCAAACAGGATTTATATTTTTGTGGGGATTGGGGAATCATATGCTCAAAAGCACTATATGTGGTACCCCACTATTCACAAAACGTAAGTTCCACAAACCATTATCTCATTTTCTCTGCTAGTAAAGTTCAATGCAACTCACTGATGTTTTTTCAGGAACCGAGAGAGCAGAAACTGAAACAAAACCAAGCTTTTGATGGGACTGTTAGAGAAATGAACAACCAACTTCTGCACACAAAAATGTCAGTATATGCAATTGGCAGTTACCTGCGTCAATGACACATTTGATGATGTAAACTTAGGTTACAATAGCTTGGTTTTTTCATTCCTTTCTTTGTGCAATGTGTTCGATGTTTTCTGCTTTTACAGACATTCTGAAGTTAGTGAATGCACATGTGCAAACTCAAGGAGTGGTCAAAAGCAGTAAGTTTTTCTCCCAAAGAAAACACAATTAGAAATTAGAGCTGAGAGATCTTCCCTTAAGCCCTATTCCATCGTCTCCTGACTCTTACCTTTGGGAGAAGACATCTCTGTAGGGGCTGCCATGTTGAAGGGCAATTCCATACCCTCTGTCTGCAACCGTGTTCCCAACCATATAAAAGGAGCAGTCTGGATCACTGATGGCCACATACTCCAGTACTGCTGCATCCCACACAAAGGCATAGTTCCCATGTTTCACCTGTGGCAAACAGAAAAAGAGTTTAAGGCTGCAGCTTGTCAACTCCAAAACAAGATATTTGTGATCAAAACTTGTTACCATCCGAAGACTGTTTGGTTTAAAAAAAGTGAGTTTTCAGTGCGTTTCCCAGCAGAAAAGTGTCCATATTCCAAAAATCACTGTTAGGATTTATGCTAGTTGGTATATGTGTTTGTAGATTCAACAGAGATGCTAGGAATTGAATGTGAATAAAAATCCTTTGCCCTCAGGGATGAGCCATACTGGTGGAGAAGTTGGGATAAATTTGTATTGTTCCTTTTCACTGTAACTAGGGGTCTCAAACTCATGGCCCAAGGGCTGCATGTGGTCTCTAAAGTTATTTCTTGCAGCCTGCAATGACACTATAGCTATCAATATTTGCAATTCCTTTGTATGAAAAGCATTCAGTGGTGCGGCCCTTGGGCTCCCATACTAGTCCTTGTGTGGTGCGGCTCTTGGGCCAACGTACTAGTCCTCAAGCAGCTCTTGTGGTGATTTGAGTTTGAGATCCCTGGGAGAACTTCTGTCCCCAGGACTGTTCATAGGGCACCTAACACCAGTGATAAATTCACACAGTATAGATGTGTGTGTGAGAGAGAGAATTAATGCAGTGCCTATTTTGCTCTCTTCACACTTTTGACCAGCCCTTTGGTTCTGGTGAAAGGATGATTTTATGGTTAAGGCAATGGATTGAACTGGAGGAGAACTGTGACAATTCCCAGCTCTGCCACAGATGCCCTATAGGGTCTCGGCCATGCCACCTAGTGACAGATTTTAAAGACCTCTCTACTTTCATTTAGGCACCAACAGGAAGTGGCCAGATTTTCAGAAGAGCTCAGTGGTTTCTGCTAAGTACAGAATACTTGAAAATCTGGTCATTTATCTTTGTCTTAATTCCACAGCAGTAAAATGGGAATATTAGTCACCTGTCTTAGAAGGATATCATGAGAATACATTAAATAATATTTGTGAGGTGCTCAGAGGCTATGGTGATCAGAACTGGACAAGCACCTAAAGAAAAAATTTGCTTCAAGGATCTTAATAAAAGACTCTTTTAAAGAGAAGCTTTGCTCTATCTTAATAGTTCCCCTGCTTTTCAAAACAAACAAACAAAAACAAGCAGTGGGAGCTTTGTGTTTTATTATCAAAGCCAGCCATGATTGGCATATCACAATGCCATTCCAATGAAAGCTCCACTTAGACCATACCATTAGAAAGATTTTGTCCTTAACACAGGCTAATGAAAATTATATGTCTTGGGCACCCAGCTGACAAATCTGCTAGATTGCAGACAAAACTTGCATGGATAGTTCATGCAACCCAATGGGTCTGTGTTAACAAAGCTTCTTGGTTAAGAGTTTTAGCCACACAAACAAATAAATGACTGTGATACTGAAGATTATTTTATCTTCCAGGGTGATGGAGCTCTCATAAGGATCCTGACGAAGCTCCAGTGTTTCTGGTATTATTTTATGCAGTTTTGTTACCTATGTGAAGCACTTTAGCAAGAGGATGGGAATTGCCACAACTGACTAGTTCCAGCGAGGTAGCCATGTTAGTCAAGTTCAGCAACACAAACAAGGAATCCTGTGGAACTTACTAACAAATTTATTTATTGCATGAGCTTTCGTGGTATAGTACTACTTCATTCATGCATCTGATGAAGAGGGATCATACCTAGAAAGCTCATGCAGTAAATATATTTGCTAGTCTTTAAAAGTGCCACAAGACTCCTTGTTTGTTTTATCAAAATTGAATGAATCTGTGACTGTATTTGCCATACAGACATAAACCTTTATTAATCTGCCAGTACACATCACTCCTCACACCAGCAACGCTACTAATACCAGATGGCCCCCTTGTCTAGGACCTAGATGGCATTGGCATGTATAATAAAATTAACTCCATCCAGAGAGGAACATACGTTGTCTCACTCCTCATCTGGGTCCATATCATGAATTGATCAAAGTGCTTGCCTACATAACAATGTAGCAGCAATTTAAAGTGATGTGGCTACTCTTATTTCAGATAATGCCAGTTTTATTTTGGTTTAGGTTAGGTAAATTAGGTTTAATTAATCTGAGATAGTCCTCATTTGGACCAAAATAAGGGAGTTTCCACCTGCTTAACTAAAAAAAAAAAAAAAGAAAAGAAAAAAAAAAGCCCAAATCCTGATTTAAACTAAAGTGCTTCACTTCAGGATGTACATAAGGCTGCAGTAGTTAAACACAAGTATTTTTCTTGTAAAGAGATATGGCCCACATCTTATTTACTGGTATAGCCATTTCACTGACTTGCTATCAGACTAATCTCTCTTGGAGGACACATGAAAGTTTTCTCCTGACTTCTCTCTCCCTTGTACCACTCTGCATTTCCATATCATGCTAGGCAATTATATTTTAAAACTGAGATGAATTCACTATATGTACAGAGACAACAGTAATAAATAATAGCTAAGTAAAAAGTAAACAGAACATAAAGAGGCCATCTGGGGCCAGGCAACCCAAAAGAGGATTAAAAGCAAGTCAGCATGTTAAATTATACAATATCATTACATCATTTAAATTAAAGTTTGACAGTGTAGATGGTATCTGTAAAGACTGTTTACCTGTAAAGTTATTAAAGCATGCCATGATAGATTTTTGTTTGTGAGATGTAGTGCACAAGAGGTTCTTGCATTCAGGACACATTCTTTCACATGCATAATCAATCTTCTCTGGATTACACATACTAGCACAGGAGAGGAACAATGTCATGTAGCATTGCAAAGCTGGAGGGAATTTTCTTCCTTTTAACAACAAAGAGTTTGGACCAGAGAAGGAGCCGGTTTGTCTTTGGAGCTTGCCTGAATATACAGGAATGGGGGAAGGAGGGTAGAGTGCAAGGAACTTTCTTCTGCATGCCCTTCATTACCTGGACAAAGACCAGGACAACTATAGTCCTGGGATTTTGGGGTGTGCATGAATTTCTCCCTCTGAACACTACACGGGGTGCAAGTGATCTCAGAAGGGTGGCTGGCTCTGCACTATTCCTAGTGCGTTTATAGGCATAATCAGAGTAAGGGAGGGGGAGAGGGAAAAAAAAAAAAGAGAGAGAGAAGGGAGGCTTCAGCGCTGAGGCTATATATGGGCAGCATACCATAGTCTGAAAGGCAGAAAGGTATGCTTTGCAAGAGTGAGGAATCATGATGGGCTCTTCTCATGGGGAGATGATGATGTGTGAGGGAAATGGGAGGGGGGAGAGCAGAAACACAGGAGAGGGAAAGTAAAGCGGCAAGGTGTGTGGGGGGGTGTAATTTCTGAAAAACATGGGGGTGGATTTTTATGATGGGAAAATTAAGGAGAGGTGGCTGTGTTAGGAGGAAGAGAGTCTGTCCATACATAGTGCAAACTGACTATTTCAGTGGCCAGGTGGTAGTTGGGGCAAAGTTTTGATAGACCATGCCCTATTCTGCCTTAATTTACTCTTTAAGATACCTACTGAATGGAAGAGTTGTGTGCTGCTATGCACCAAAATCTCTTCTCAGTTACTTTGAAAAAGTTTCTCTGCTTAGATCCTTTGTCAAACCCACTCATAATAAAAATGAGAAAATATAAACGAGTAGAAAAATATTTCTGGTCAATAAAAGCATGATGTAGTGAACAGATGGAAATAGATAAATAATGACAAAACCCAGACACCGAAGCAAAGTCTCAGCCACAAGCAAAACTTGTCACCATTGCAATTCATGTTCCAGCAGAGACTTTGAAAATTTGTCTAGCGCCTGGGAGCATTATAGGGGGCACCACTCTTTATGGGACCACAGAAGTGAGAGATTGAAGAGATATTCAAGGCCATGCCACAAGTCTACCTACAGGACTGTTCCATTGAGCACAGCACATTTTTGTTGCAGTTTTTGTTTCAAGCAATAGCACTTTCCCCATTTACCTTAGGAGACTGTTCCTATGCCTAATAGGCCTCCGAAATTTTTTCTTTACATTCAACATCAATATTCTATTTCTTCCTTCTTCAATCTTCTACTGTTTTTATCTGTCTTTCATCACTTCTAGTTATTTCTCCTTGTGTCACTCTAAATAACCTTTCAGACTCTTTGGGGCTGACATTTTTCAATATTAAGGGCTGTAATCATGTTTCCACCACATTGCTTGTCACATAGCTAAGCAAGACATAGTTAGTGTAGCTCTCTAATGCTTCCTCCTAAATCAAATCTTTCAGCTCCCCAATTATTATTATTTATTTCTCTCACTTCAAACCTGTCTCTAAGTTATAATTATCTCTGCAGTAATGAGGAGTCCATTCCCTCAGAGATGTCCCCTGCTTGTGAAGTTACCTGGCAATATTAGATGAATTTGTTTTCCCTTTCTTAGTGTGTACTTCCTACAAAAAGGCAAAATTATCTTCTTAGATTCACAGAGTGTATCTCCGCTGCTATTTTTTCCCCCCTCAATATGCAGAGATTTTAAACACAGGAAAAGTGAGGAAAGTGAAGATGGGATGTAAGCTGGAGACCTGAGAACAGAATGGAAAGCTGAGTAGGTGGGAGCTGGGACAGTGAAATGAAGAAGGAAGTAAATTCTAGAATAAAAGCCCTATGGCCTCATCACTGAGATTCTCTAGCTTTCCCACAGGCATGTTGCAAATCCTCCACACTGAGCCATATGATAAATACCCAGCAACACATCATGATGAAAAGCTCAGGTGCTACAATCAATTCTGTGGACTAAATAAAGGCAAAGCCTCAAAGAAAAAGACAGGATCTTTGTGGTATCACTCACAGCTCACTGAACATTTGTATTCTTGCATTCTACAGTTCTACGTCATTATGCTGTAATTTCATACAGAGATAATACCATTTCAGAATGAAGGTAAATCTGAATGCAGTTCATACGCATGCAGCACCTGGGTGTGTTAGGGAAAGAAATGCATGGAGGCAGTATATTATCAGTCAGCAGCAATCCCAGCTTTCCCATCAACCAGTTTATCAAGCCCTAACGCTACAAACTGTATCCCTTCTGTCTACATCATACTAGTCAGCATTCTAGTGACGATGGCAAAGGGAAGACTAAAAATAAAGTTTATTTAATGAATATCCCCATCCAAAATTGGAAATGAAACTGGATACATGGTCTTTTCATAAGAGTCATTTGTATGCATTACACAGGATTTGAACAAACAAGGAGTCCTGTGGCACTTTTAAAGACTAACAAATTTATTTATTGCATGAGCTTTCATGGGAGAAAATCCCACTTTGTTAGACGCTTTGAAGGCTACCCTTTGGAACTGGTAAAACTTGTTAAAAGGGAATCTACTTAGCATTATAAACATCAGGGGAAATCAGCACATCAGTGTTGTTAACAATTATTTCCACAAGGCTGTGCATCATTACACATTACAAGGCTCTTCCCTCTTGTAGAAACCTTGGCTATAAACACTATGCCAAATTCATCCCTGATATAGCTCTGTCTAAAGCAAAGACATTTCCCTAGGCATGCATTTGCTCTGTTGTATTTTTGTGTGTTCCTATGAACTATATGTGAAGCATATGGCTGATTCATATTTACTGGTGGCATTTTAAGCAAATTTGGGTCAATTCATAAAAGTGAAGAAGGCTACCATTTTCATCAGCACAGTATCTGAGTTCAGTACTACACTGTGTGCTTCATGTAACATAACATTTTTAATATACATCAATAATTATAGAAAACTATAGTTTTTGCAGAAGAAAATTAATAGTAACTATACTTTAAGGTTTTCCATTTCAGTGTTATTTTAAAAATATTTTCATAAATATATTTATAAAAAGAGATACACAGGATGTGCATAGTATCTGTATTTCTTCTTTAAAAGAGCTAAAGAAATGCCCAGGGGAAAAAAATTAAGATAAATGCTAATTCTGTGCAGCCGATAATGTAACTTCTGAAAAAATTAAATGAGAATATTCTAATTATACAAATGTGTATACATTTTTAAAAATGGAAGAATGTTTGAAGCCTAATATTTAAACTAAGGGTAAAATTGGTAGTGGTGGTGGTGGGTGGAATAAATTTTTACAAGTCTGGAAACACAAACAAAATCCCTGAACATGCTATTCCTCTACCTCACAAAAGCATTCACTGTGATTTTTCCATACAGTTCGAATAAAAGCAACAGCCCCCAGCTCTAGCAGACCTTTCTCTACTTAACGGTGTGCCAACTGGATTCTCAGTATTTAATTAAGAACCACATATCCAGAGACAAGTTCCAACTCTCCTCTGAGTAAGAGGCTTGGAATGTGGCAAGGACAACACCAGAAGATACAGAAACAAACAAACAGAAGACAAATATTAGTCATCTGCCTCCACATTCTTAGAGTCATTATAGTCAGGAGATGACACAGTTCACTGTCCATTTGTGGTGCCCAACACCTACCATTCCACTACAATGGCTATACTGAAGAACAACACTACCATACACTAATTTTATACTTCTTATGTGGTGAAACCTGAGCATCAACGCACAATCCACAATTTTATGACCTTTTTTGTTACAGGGAGGATGCAGAGGAGTACACAACAATGGAAAAAGTACTTGAAATACTTAGATTAAATGCTTGATCACATCATGTAGATAGTGCATTCTAAAATGGGATATGGCAGGATTTGGGGGCAGAATTTAAGTTATTTGTGGAATCTTGACTTTCAAATGTTTCCAAATGGCAGTTTGTTGGCCATCTTTAAGCAGCTTTACAAGAAACTGTGTTCAGTAAAAGGGACTGGAAGCACAATAAGTTCAAGCCTCTCCTGTCCCAGAATCTCACAAAGGTCATTGTCTGTTAGTATTGAGTGAAAAAATGGAAAGCTCAATTCCAGGAAATTTTGGTATTTCAACATTTGTTTTCATCTGAATCTCGGAAAAAAGCTGAAATACTGAAAATTTTAATGGAGTGAAAATGTTAGAAGCATTTCTGTTTGGATCAGAATGTAAAATTTGTCATCCCCTAACAGAAATATTTTATTTCAGATTGTTAAAGTGACTCAAAACCTTTTCTTTCAAGTGGGCTCAATTTTAAACTGTATCTGGCTATGGTACCATCATGTCATATGGGAACTGTAGTTCTGAAGCTTTTTGCCCCCATTTTCTCCTGTGGGTTAAGGTCAAATTCTTTTCTAGTCAAATGATATCTTCCATACTCTACTAAAATCACTGTCATGGGTCTCATGATGCACTTCACTTCTTGGTCAGAGAGCAGATTGCAGTGCACTATGCAAGTGCAGATTGCAGTGCACTATGCAAGACATATTCATCACACAGTGATGAAGTTCAGCCCCCAATGGAGAATGGAGGCACAAGGCACTTAAATTAGGACATCAACCAGTAGAACCAGGAAAACATTTTTATCTGAAATTATTAAGATCTGAGTTGATAAACATTTTGCTAACTAATGTCAAACTTGCCAATTTGTTTTGGTAAAAAACAAAACATAAAAAAATATTAAACCATTTCTTTCTGACATTTTCTAAATGAAACATTTTGATATTTTTACTTTTTTCTTTTTTGGCTTGCTGAAAGTTTTTTTTAAAAAAAAGGTTGATCTGACATTAGTGTTCTATTTTCCAGTAAAATACTAGAATATTTTTTAGTAAAATAGAACAGAAAAGAGCAGATTCATCCTTAGAAATCATCAAACTGTGACTTGGCCAGGACACAAGTTAAAAAAAAGAAAGAAACTGAAGATTCAGACTGGGGGTTTAGAACTCCTGACTTCATTCCTCCTTAAAGCAAATTTAATCTTTTATTACATTGTCATGTTGGATTTTGGTAGCTCATATTTGTTTCAGTTGTTAATTCATCAGGTTTAGCAGATGGTACTGTCTAACAAATCTGCTGCCAAAATGTTTTAGAAAAGGTTATCAAAACTGAGACTAAAATTGCTGAGTTATACTATGTAAACCTGTACTAACTGCACTGAAGTGAGTAGAATTACTCCTAATTTACACCACTGTGACTCTGAACAGGATTTATCCTTCTGTTTTTAGCTTGGTTTCCAGCTGCTAAAATAAATTTGAATTTTGCTGTTACAATTAATGTTATCCTACGAGTCACAAAACTATAATAACCAGAGTTGGCAGTGTAAAGCCAAAACAAAAACACAATTTCAGAATTGGAAAAGAAAATGTATTGAATCATCTTTTCAAGTTGTCACAGCAAAGCACTAAAAAGCAGCAGATCTCTCTGATAACTGACATGCAGCTGAGCCACAGGTAATTGAAGCTAATGCCAATTTCAGTGTGGACAAAAAACTAGAAGGAAAAAGGCACAGCTGGAACAGAGCCCCCCCCCCCCTTGCAATGTGGTACTTTGAAAGGTTATGAACCATTTTTTTCAGAGTGGCTCCCTGCCTTTTCTTTTCAGCTGACAATTTAGGTGGTATGGATATTAGTGAGTAGTATTTTAACTGAATAACAGCAAAGGTCACCTGTAGAAACTATGTGAAAGCATCTTAGCCTTTCCTCAGGCATAGATCAGCCATAGCAAGTAGCAATCTTATTGATGAGAAAATTTAAAATACAATGTTGCTTGAGATAGTTTCCCCCTCTGGTTTTATTTAAATCCCAGGGTAGAACTCAAGCTTGGTGTATGGAGCCACAAGCCTCATGGGCTTCCATATTAGTATGCTAATCTACATTAGCGATGAATTTGGCCCATTGGTTTTTTTTATGCGATCAATTTATTACTCTAAGTCAATCCTAGGAACAGACAGCAACAGTTAGTTGTGGTTTGTTCATTTAAATTCAATTGATCATAATTTTGGTTATCATCACTGCATTAGTGCAGGAGAAAGCTCCAGGCCATTGCTTTTCTTATTTAGCTCTAGTTTATACTTGCTGCACTTTTTGGCAGTAGTCAACGGGAGATACATGAGGTACATAAAATACTTTGCATATCTCCCAATGACTTACTAAGAGCTCCCTAAACAACTCTCTAAGCTACCAGAAACGCCTTCTGGTTGGTTTACTGCAACTCCAGTTCTGGGACTGGAGTTGCTATGGTGATTTCCAGATCGATTGAGCGCATTTACACAAACCACTCAATTGAACCGGAAAGATTGCACTGACAGTGGTGATTTTGCCGCCATCAGTATAGACTTAGCCTTAGGCTCTATACAAAGCATTATAGAAATGTGTAACCTTCAGTGTATCTGCAGATGATTTTTTTTTTTTTTTTTTTTTTTTTTTTTTACTGTACTGCAGTGTATTTTTCTGGACCTTCTTAATGCCATTACTAACACTGTATTGTTCTGATGGCTGCCCCCATCTACCAAGAAAAAATATCAACACAAAGGCATGTTGGACCTATTTTCCCTTTTCTCCTCTGTGTGTTTTTTCTGCCCCCATTTCTAGGATTTTAACAAATAAGTAATTCAGAAGTTCTACTGAACTTCTACTGAGCAGAAAAACTAAAGGATATCATACCTGAGGCATAACATTATGGAAAAAATTGCTTATCTACAATTTTTGGAAAGGTCACATAACCTGGAGCTGAAGGTAGGAGATAAATGCAGGTGAATTTTGAGAAGAAACTGAGGTAAATTAAATCCCTGCATCTGGATGTCACCTCTTCTTGGGGTGGGAGCAAAGTTTTCACCCCTCAGAACTATTTTTTCAGGCTTTCCAACTAATTCAGGCTGACATCGCTTTCACGTGATTTACATTTTCAAGCATTTCTTTGTATCTATGAAAGCTAGAAACATTTTTTAAAAATGTAAAGCTGAGATTCTGATTTCATCATGTGACTCTAGGATCTGGGCCATAAGCATTGGCTTTATAATGCTTATGTCTTTTTTTTGGCCTTGGAAGGGCTTGCTAAAAGGAATCTGAGGTACTAATAGCATCATCTCAGCAATCACTGGACGTGTGAGGGAGAGAGTCGACGAAATCCGACTTAGTTTCTTCTCACCAGTTAAAAAAATGAAAAAAAAAAGGCAAGCCAAACAAAGGTGCTTGCATAAATGTTGGCATTTATTATTTCATAGCACTTACATTGCACTGACAAATCTATGTCTGAGAGATCTTAGAAACAAACAAACAAAAATTCCTTATTCCTCTACATTTCAGGCTATTTTCAAGTTATTTTTGTTAGAAAAGTTGATAGGAGAATTCATTAGAGAAAAAAATGTGCATGACATAAGTCTCTGTGTTGCACATTTATCTTCCCTCCTTGCTCATATATATATATATATATTTTACTTCTTTGCTTTCATCTTACAATGAAAATGATGGATGTTTGGTCTCAGTCATTTTTGGGCAACACATCTAAAAAGAGTGACAATTTGCTTCATTCCCCTTTATATTGAGTATATCGGCTGAGGGAAATGAAGATCCCCGCCCCCGCCCAGATTACAGACAGAAGGGAACACGGTGAGTAATATAAGGCAGAGAGGAACAATGGTTTCTCTTCTTTCTCTTGGATTCAATGAGATATTCAAGAACAGGACAACAGAACCCAAGGTCTGGGGTAGGGGCCAAGAGGCAGAAACTGCTCACAGTCCCAACAGCACCAGCAGGTCTGGAGCTCCAAAATGGACCAGTAAAAAGCAGATTCAAGTTTTCAGGGAGTGGCATAGATTTAGCACCTCTCTACCACTGGGGGCTCCAGCTGGATTTTGAAGTTTCCCTTTCCCACATAAAACCTACATGAGGACCATCACCCCATATGGCTGCGGTGAATCTTCCTCTCTGGCTTAACTGCTCCAGCAGGTGCAGAAAGATATACTTTGCAGTCCCTCCATGCCTTCAGGAGTCAATCTAGTTGGATAACAAGTAACCAGCCTTGTAACAAAGCTGTAATGATTAGACCCTAGTGTGTTGCCCTGTCTTCCATGTTACTCAAAGTAGTTCCCCACAACATGATTTTTTCCTTCTCTGAAAGAGAGTATCACAGTTATCAGCTCAATTATCATTAGCATTTGGCCTCTTTAGCTTTCCACAGACTGATTTCAAGTTCTATTTTTATTGAATTATTTATATCTGCCCTAATTTTTCCACGGTTAGATTTTTTGTGTGTATTTTCTCTTGACAATTTTTTCTTTTCACAGCTATACTTCCCTCTACTTCAGATTAAAGAAAGAGGCAGGAAAGTAATGCTACAGATCAGAATTCAAAATTACTGTCTTTTCTTAGCTTCCCCTCTTTGCACTTGGCTACTGCAATGCACAGAAGAAATCACAGGGAGAGCAGCCAGTACATGGCTGGTATTAATGGTGCTCTTTGCCACCTCTCCTATTGTAGATGCTGGGTCTTCGCTGCAACTTTCCATAAAGGTTGAAAAGACTGAGATTGCCTAGTCATATACTGCTTGTTGGGAGCATTCCTAGACCTGGTCTACACTTAGGGCTTTTTGGGTGGCAGTCGAACACCCTTTATGCAAGGAACTTAAAATTCCTTGTGTAAATGGCGGTGACTTTCTTAGCAGCTGTTACACGTTAGGGGAAAGCTGACCATAAATCGCTTGCGGTAGGCTTTCCCCCTACAACCTCTGACCCCCAGGACTTCCAGGGTCAGCTTCTGGGAGCGGTGCGGTGAGTTCACATTCACTGCGATCTGCTCCCAGAAGCCCGAACTGATGGCGGCGAATTTCCTTTCAGCTGCTCTCTGCTCTGGAGACAGTTAGTGACAGGAACAGAGAGATGGACACTGATGTCTGGATAAAGAATTCCAAAACCCTGACATCATCTCAATAAAACTCACTAACATTCATGCTGTTCATGGCCAGATTTTTAGCCAGGGCCAAGGCAAGAGAAAGTTCTGAAGTAGTGACCACAATATGCAAATAACTTTGTGGGGAACAATCTCTGCTAATGGGCTCTTCAATGTAGCAGCCAAAGGCATAACAAAATTCAATGGCTGAATACTGAAGCTAGACAAATTCAGGGAGAACTAATGTGGTAATGTTTAACTGTGAGGGAAATTAGCCATTAGAACAACATATCTAGAGTTGTGGTGGGGTTTGCCATCACCGGCAATTTTTAAATCAAGACTGAATGTTTCTTAAAAGCTGAGCGCTAGTTCAAACAGAAATTAATTCAGGGAACTGCCGTAGTCACAGCTTTGATAATCACAGTGGTCTATTCTTCTTCTTCTTCTTCATCTATCAGCAATACTTTTGCCCTCACAGTTGAACCTGTATTTTTCTGTACCCTACATGCAATTATCCAAATCAGATTTTTGCACTAAATAAAATAGATATTTTAAAATGTAGGTCTCTCTCTCCCATTTGTATCCACCAAGAGGGGGAGGTAACTAGCTGTAATTCATTCCTGGCACCAAAATGTGGGAACAATCATTTTCAGGTGCAAAATTGAGTGTGTGAAAAGAAAGACCAGGTGAAGGATCAGGAGACAGATGTTTGAAAGTATTTAGTCAAACCCCACTAAGTACCTATCTGCACCTGTGGAGGGCTAAATATCTTTAAAAATCTGGTCCCAGATAAACATTGGGCCTTAATTATGCAAATTTCTCCACCTGAGATTTAAAACATGTTAGACTGTACCAAAACTAAGCTTGCACCGTTGAACATAGAAGACCTGATTCATCTGTGACTTGCACATTCTGTGGTCATTTATACTTGTGCAAAGTGGGAGAATGGTTTCATTTTACACTCACTTTACATAGTTATAAGTGATGACATGAGACACAAGGCACTAGAGAATTAGCCCCGCACTATATTGAGTTCTAATTCATGTTGTCTCATTCACAAAAAACATTTCAGATAGAAGAGCTCACAGCTGACAACACCCTCTAAATAGCACTCAAATATGATGTACAAAGGAATCACAGTAACTTCACTTTCATTTGACACCTTATACCACCTGAAGATTTATCCAGGAATGATTTTGTTATGAATGATTTTGTTAACAAGGAGGTTTATCAAGGTGTCGCCAATAAGACCATGCAAATGCATTGCCCTTAAGTCCCTTTTGGCTCTTGTAAGAACTCATTCCCAGTTTAGAGTATTTTAAATTACCATCTCCTCTTTTTTTGGGTCGGGGAAGAGTCTCATGTATTAAGTCTCTTGTAGCAAATCAAAATTCTCTATCACCTTAAGTCCTACCCATGCTTCCTGTGAATCACGGGTCCAGCAGCTCTCTTTCTAGAGTCTGAGTTGCTAATTCAAGCTCAATGTGACCCTCATCAACTTTTCTAGCTGGTCCTTTTCAACTCTTTATTTTTTTCCCTAGGCCTGGAAAAAGTCAGCAAGTAGCCAGGGTGGCACGACTCTTAGGCTCTCTGGAAGTTTCTCTTATTTCCAAGTCAGGGAGAATTTTAACCACAACTGTCTGGAAGGTCCAAATAAGAGACTGGTGAAGCTGAACCAATTATCACTTAAAAATCCAGTCACCTAGTAACATATTTAAAACTCCATTACTGCCCAAAATAGTAGCCCATGGTACAAATGCTCAGGCAGAATCCATTACTAAATTGCTAGTAGACAACACTGCTTTAACACCATAATGTTTATGTGGTGCAAAGGAAGTTATTAACTAGAGCTGGGCAGGAAATTATTTTGTCATCCTGCAACATTTGAGATTTTTAAAAACACTCCTGTCTTGAATTGACACAAGAAGTTAATCTCAAAAACTGCCATGAAGTAAAATAAGGACTAAAATATTTTGAATTGGGTCATTCAAAACTTGTTTAAATCATTAAAAAATATCTTGTTTTGAATTGATAATTTTAAATTTAATTTTTTCAGTATAAATTAACTTAAATTCCAAAATGAAAAACACTTCCAGCCATAAAAAGAAACTTTTCATTTTAACAACTGCAGACAAAAAACTAGAACTGCATTTGCACCAAATATAAAGAATGAAAACACTTACAAATTGAGTCATTAGGACTGTAGGTAATTCTCTCTCCCAGTTCACCCACCTTTCCTTCCTCATGCAGTAAACAGGTGATTGACTAGACCCACAGCCTCTCCCAGGCCAGGCTCCCATTCCTACATAGGTGGGTAGGATGGGCTGATAGAACGGAGCCGAAAGAGGCCTCTACAATGGGCTAAATCCTGGGAGCTGTGAGATTCTCATCAATCAGTACCCCTCTCCCTTAGCTGGTCAACTGGTGCCAGAAACTCCCGGGAGAGGAGCTACCTACTGTCCATGGATGAGTGTCTCCCTTCCTTGTTCCTGAAACTGTCCTCCCCCTTTCACCATTTGCCCCATCAAGTTCCTTCACCTGTTGATGCTGGTGGTGGCTTCCTATTTCTTGTTACATTTGACTTATTTCACATTTGTATCTCACTTCAACTGGGTATTTTTTCCCCCCAATAGAGCATTATAGTTAAAATATTTGCCCTGCTCTAGCACATGAATTAAAAACCTCAATATGACTCACTAAGAAATAATAAAAAAAATGGAATTAAAATATTGAAGAATGGAATAAGCCATGGTTTAGTTACTTCTATCTCTAATTTCTATAACACTATGAAATTAGTTCATTGTCTTCTCTAAAATGAATCAGCATGAGATTGACGGTTAGGAATTACCATCCAGATTTTCAAGGTTAATTGTGCAGATGGCTATATAAACGAGCACCTTATGCAACCTGTGTTTGCATGGAAATTAGGTATTTGCATATGTATAGGGTTAGTTTAGTGCCTAACTAGTCATGTAAACCAGTAAATATCCTATGTGAGTGCAAGAAATTATTCCATTAGTTAATAGTGAGTATCAGGAGGTGGAAATAAAAATCACAGGAAATAACATCAGAGAATTATCTACCTGAAACTGGAGCCTGGTATCAAAACAGACTTACATATATGCTAAAATATACACAGAATCATAGAAATGGAAGGGATCATAAGAGGCCATTGTGCCCAATCCCTTGATTCATGGCAGGACCAAGCACCATCTTGACCACCCCTGACAAGTGCTTGTCTAACCAGCTCTTAAAAATTTCAAATGATGAAGATTTCAAAACCTCCCTAGGCAACTTATTCCATTGGTTAATTGCCTTGACAATAAGGAATTTTTTCCTAATGACCAATGTAAACTTTTCTTGTTGTAATTTAAGCCCACCGCTTCTTGTCCTAACATTGACTGTTAAGGAGAATATTTTTTCTCCCTTCTCCTTGTAACAACCTTTTAGATACTGGAAAACAGTTATAATGTTCATTCTGTCGCTTTTTTTCCAGACTAAACAAACCCAGCTCCTTCAATCTTTCCTAGTGAGTTCAGCATTCTAGACATTTGATCATTTTTGTTGCTCCTCTCTGGACTTTCTCCAATGTGTCCACACCTTTTCTGAAATGAAGCACCTACAACCGGACACAATACTCCTTCTGAGGCCTAATGAGCACAGACTAGAGTGGAAGGATTACTTCTTGTGTCTTACTTAACAATACTCCTGTTAAAATATCCTAGAATAAAGTTTGCTTTTTTTGCAACAGTGTTAAACTGTTGACTCATATTTAGCTTGTGGTTCACTATGACTTTTCTGGAGGACTCTCCTAGGCAGTCATTTCCCATTTTCTATATGTTCAACTGACTGTTCTTTCCCAAGTGGAGTACTTGTATTTGTCTTTACCGAATTTCATGCTATTTATCTCAGACCATTATACCATTTTGTCCAAAACATTTTGAATTTTAATCCTATCCTCCAAAGGCCTTGCAACCCGACTCAAGTTTGTTATCATCTGCAAGCTTTATAAGTATACTCTCTACACTATTATCTAAATCACTGATGAAAATATTGAATAGAACCAGATCCAGAGCTGATCCCCCCAGTACCCTGATTCTTATACCCGTCCAGCATTACAATGAGCCATTGATAACCATTCTCTGTAAGCAGTTATCCAACTGGTTATACACATATCTTATAGTAGCTCCATCTAGATTACATAATATTTATTGGAAAAATGCCACCACCTTATTAGATATCTTAATCTTTTTCTGAGTTTTATTATTAGTTATATTTGTTTTTTTCATTAAAGCAAAACCTACAATAATCTGAACAAAAAGAATATCAAACACCTACATAGGATATATAAAACTGAAAGTTATGAGTATCTCATAACATATTAATAGTCCCCTTTCTGTCATAGATCAAAAAATTGCCCATACTTGTAAGGAGCTACCCTGCATTCAGAGTTTTTGATGCCATACTTAAGGACTAAGTTTAATTTTCATGCTCTGCAATCAGGCGTACAACTCTCTTGTTCATCAAGGTAGAATCACAGGGTTAAGAGAGACCACAAGGGTCATCTAGCCTTGTGCCTCGCAAGATATATAATTTGTTGTGTCTAAATCATCCAAGACATATGGATAAACAGCCTCCTCTTGCAAACCTTCGGTAAAGCAGCTTCAACAGCTTTGCTAGGTATGTGAATATGACCATCACAATTTCTTTAGATGAGAACATCCAACCAAAATTATAAGTGACTGAAATTTTGTTCTGAGGCATTGATACAAACACAAAAACCATACAGAAATAAGTTAATAGATGTTTAATAGTTCTAAGCCCTTACAATTCTCCTAGTTTTGTACATTGCCTCTTTTATGGGAACTCAGTGGAATCCACACAATGCTGAGCAACCCTAAGCTCAAGTGAGAGAACACATTGTATCGGCAGTCTTTTAACACTGACATATGCCAGCAGCTGATGTTGATGTCTTCAGATAGACTAAAAAAGGCTATGTCTATGCAAGTAAATTAGTGTGAATTAAGGAGCCTTAATTCGAACTAATTTGAACCCAAAGCTTAGCTCGAACTTAGTTTGGCTAGTTAGTCCGACCTCACTGCTTAGTTTAAACTAATTTGCATATTTAGTTCGAACTAGCCCATTGTAGACATGCTAGTTCAAACTAAAGTTTGAACTAGTGGTTAGTTCAAACTAATTTCTAGTTCTTACTTGCCGCTTTTTTTTAGTTCGAACTAAAAAGTTAGTTTGGACTAACTTCGAATTACTTAGTTCTGATTAAACAAGTCTGAACTAAGTTTTTAGGTGTAGACATAGCCAAAGAGATTAGGGTGACACTTTGGATCAGAAGGAATTTATACACCTTACTGCCACATCAATTGCCTACGTCCAATATTTGGGTGACAATGACATTCTCAAACTTATTGCTCAGCTACTGCCTAACCACTTAAGTCATGACACTGTCCCCAAACTGGACTTACTGCTCTGAATCCTTGCTCACACCAAGTCCTGATAGGACACTCAAACTAGGCATTCTCTACCTATCTCACCTGTGTGGCCCTATCTGGTAGACATTTACACCCCCAATGAAAGTAAGCCATGGGCCTGCAGTTCAGGAATTTTTCAGACTGGTAGGTGTTTAGATCCAGAATACCTAATAGCCCAATAACTGGGCCACTTATCCAGGAGGTGAGAGACCCAGATTCAACTCTCTGCTCTGCCTAATTTGGGAGAAGAACTTGGGACCATGGCTCCCATTTCCCAGGCATAATGGACAAGTTGTAGGGATGCAAATGATGTCCATTCTGCAATCTGATACAACAGTCTTACAATGTGTAGCACACAAGAATTGGGATAGATTTTTGTTGTCTTGAAATAATGGGCCTAATTTTGCCTTCACTTAAACATGAAAAATTAGCATGTGATCAGAATCAGGGTCACGAGTGGGTTTTTGTTTGTTTGTATTCTGTCTCGCTGCAGAGCTGATGAATACCGGTAAGGTTTCTAACATAAAAACAGAACGTCGTGAAAATATGGTTACAATTCAGAGACTATGCTGGAAACAACAAATAAGATAGTATTGAAATAGCCTGGTTTAAAGTTTTCTACTTCATGGGATCTAATAACTCCCCTTACAGAGAAACCGTGACTAATGAACAATTTATCATTGTTTGCCTAGTGCTTACAGTCCTTCGGATGAAAGGCACTATCTCAGTATTAAGTTGAGCATTCTTGTTTTTGTTCTGGTTTCATAGGAAGCATTCTCAACTAAATGATAAAGAGATATGTACATACAAAAACTTAATCATGATTTGCTTGATCATTAAATGATTTAGAAATTAACAAGCAAAATGGATGCCCTGAAAAACACAACAAAAATCATAACCAAAATAAGCTGGCATTTCAATACCAAAACATTCTATCATCAAACAGAATCCAAGTGGGTAAAACTGACAGCAAAATGACAAGAGATTGTATTCCAATCAAACCAAAAGAACAGATGTTTCAAAACGATAAAAGGTGAGGAAAACATTTTCAGCATCCCTTTGTCTTTCTTTAGAAGTCAGTGACCAGAAGCACTGTTTTCCAGATATGAATGATCTTATGATATAAATTTTTATTAGACATCTGATTTTCCGGTCCTGGAATCTCACTGCTCTTAACAACAATTTCTGTCCACTTCACCTTTGACCATATAATCTCTGATAAAATCCTCTTTTGCCTGATGAAAACTTTTTCAGCTTCTCTTCAAAGTATCAGACACAATCAGATTTTCAGCAAAACTGAAAAGAGTCTCATATCAACTTTGCTAATATCTTAGGAGAGTGTATAACCTAAGATCATATCAGACTTACTGTATATGACTTTTTCCTCTGACTTCCTATCAATATCTGAGTCCACTTTCAAATTGACCTCAAGCTTTTCAAAATTCTGTCTGGGTTCTCCCTCTCTAACCTCATGTCAAGCCGTTTTCTATGCCAGTGCACTCTGTCGTCTCTGAAGAGCTTTTTAAGGTTGTTGGGTTTCAGAAAAATAGGATAGATCTTCTCTGTGTTGTGCATTTGTGTTGCTCTTTTTAGAACTCTCTTCTCCATAAGTAGGGAGTTATTTCCTCCCAAAAACTCACCTGAAACCCTTTAGCTTAAATTCAACTGTGAGTGTAAACTGTGAGAGAAAAATCTCAAGCAGTTCAGAATCTGAGTTCAATGTTTATACACCAATTTGGAATGTTTCTTTCAACTACCCACAGAGCTCCTGAATCTGAAAAATTGGGGTGCGCATCTCACAAGAACACGCTTTAGTGTGGTATTCAGCACAAACATTTCTATTGCTGACTGGACAGCAGAAGTGAGAGAAGAGTATTTTAATAATAGAGAAGCTTGCAAAAAGTTCAATTTGAGTTCAGTCCTAATAATTACCCAGGACTTAGAGGGGTTTCTCTACTTCCCTTAAAACATTCTGTGACATTATTTTTGAAGGATGCTCTGTGAAAATGTACTGTGTCCTACAGTCAGGTATATGATACTGGTGTCATATAACATTCAATATGCTTTTTATGTGTCAGAACTCAGTAAAATTTATATCCAACTGTATTATGTGACACCTTTTATATATATTATATGATCTATGGTCTTTAATTCAGGAAGTTTTATTCCATATCCATTCTATAACCTGTTTGTTTTTATTGTATTTTTGCCATATTTTATGTCCCTATTGGTTTCCATTTTATCATTCAGCTAAATGACTCTGCATAAAAATTCTTAGGGCCTAATTCTACTCTGATGGACATGCTCTGTGTTAATGGGGAGCAACACCATTGAACCTACTGGTACTTAATGTTAATAGGTTAAAACTGTAAATATCCAATTCTGTGAGATGTACCACATCCTCAGTTCCACTGACCTTGCAGGATTGGGTCCTAAATGATTTACAATATAATATCAAAAACAGATTAAATGCAACATGCAAGAAACAAAGAAAACAAAACAGATAAAATATTTTGATTTTGTTAAGCTGCACTTTAGATATTTGCTCTGTGTTTGTGTGTCCTTCTCTTGCTTATATCTCTTTCAGTGTATTTGTTCCTAAAATTTCCATACCAAACAGCAGTACAAAAAATATATATTAGAGTTGATATCACACACTACCAATGCAACTATGCCTTCCCTCTTACATATAAAGAAGCTATATTTTCAGAATAAGAGCCTATATATTTATTCTTTTATTTGCACATGCAGTTAACATAACTGCACACAAACACACACACTGGGTATTTCTATATACAAATGGTCATTTAGAGAGCCAAGTCATTTATGTTTTGAAACCCTCTATTTGCACATGCAGGGAAAATGCGTGCACAAATACACAACTGCAAGAACATTTTTATGTGCAAGCTTCAATTCTGAAAATTTGATATGAAATATGCAATCAGTCTGGAAAAAAACCATGTAGGTTTTCAATCTATGATAATGAAACCTCTGGCATTAGAATGTAAAGTGATTGTCTCTGACTTAGGAAACAATTTCTTCCCATGCCATAATGTTCAGCACTGACAACTTGATCAGAATAAGAAATGGCAGAAGGATGCAATGAGCCAAAAGGGTTTGCATGGGATTTGAGCACCAAAATCCCTTAGACACCTTTGAAAATCCCACACTAAAGCAATCAATGATTTGGAAGGTAGAAACCTATCAGCATTTTCTGCCTTCCTCTGAAGTACTGGGGATTGACTAATGCCACAGTATTTGAACTAATAATTTGATTCAATCGGGCAAATCCTGTCCCATTTAAATGCTTATTTTCAGAGGTAAATTAAACCAGATAAGTTAAGGAGCTTGAATACCACAACACTGGATAATGTTTGCAGGTATTCAGACTGCATATGGCATTATACAAGATGTTTAAGGTGCATATTTTATAATTCACCCTTAATTCTGTCAGTCTTTCCTCACTCCTGAACAGAAGTTTATCAGCAAATACTGTAGTAAGGTCTTTTATTCCAAGACTTAATTATTTACTTGCATGCTAAGTAGTATCATTAGAAATACTTATAGTTGAACGACAGCCATCACATTAAATACATTACTTGTAACTATTCGATATGATCTTTTTTCTCAGGCTTGCTCAAAGATCAGTTATCTGCTATAGGTATCCCAGGACACAGTATAAATTTGTTAGGGGCTGAAATATATAAAACAAGCAAGGAGTCCTGTGGCATTTTTAAAGACTAACAAATTTATTTTTCACATGAGCTTTTGTGGGTGAAATCCCACATCATCAGATGTCAGAAAACAGAAGAAAAAACTTCAGTATAAAGTAAAGATAAATCTCTCCCACCGATATTTTAAGTTCTTTTTCCATTTTCTGGCATCCGACGAAGGGGGACTTCACCCACAAAAACTCATGAGAAAAACAAATCTGTTAGTCTTTAAAAGACCCTTGCTTGTTTTGCTGAACTAGATTAACACGGCTATGTCTTTACAATATATGTTTCCCTTTACATTATCATTAGCTAAGTCTATATCATCTCTTTCCCTCCCGACTGGAGTTTTTCCAGGCTGCTCAGTTCCTTACCTATACTGTGATAATCCAACAATCTGAACTGATTAAACAGGCCAGTGTCTGAGCTCTGCTTGCTTTTCAGAGGCTATGAACAGCTGTTGTTGCCAGGAGTTACAAGTTACCACACAACTCTTGATAAACAACCACATTTATTCTTCAGGTGAAAACATTACCGAAAATAAATAAATAAAAAACAACCTATATAGACGCTAGAAAACTTACCCGAAGTCATCCCAAGTGCAGTCTTGGGCTCTAGTAAGAATCAATTAGATTTAGCCTTTTGTTACAGATTCAGAACTGTTTCAGATTCAGAACCAGAACCACCATGAACAGTTCCATCTTTCCTTTACAATATTTGGGCATTTGATCTCATCCTTATGTAGCAAGTGATAAGAAGATAATGGCCCACTCCTCAAGGTGTAGCTTTACCAGACTGGATCACTGCCTGATCAGAAGTGGAGAATTTGCTTTCATTCCCCTGTTAGATATTCTCAAGGAAAAGCACCTAACCCTTTTTGTTCCAAAAGACCATTCTTGTCTTGCACATTATTCAGGATAATAGCCCTTTGAACCCCCTGGTTTAACATCTATCATATCTCTTCCTGGAGATGTTACATACAATAATATGTAAATTATTCATTGAATACGATGGATTCCAAAGATACTTAATCCAATAAGATCACCCAATGACATGCAGGAAATTGCCATATCTGACATAGTAGGTATGCCCATAGGCTAGCTATCTGATCTCTATGGCAACTCTTATGACTCCAGGTTTCAAATGCATGAAACATATACTTAGGTTATAAAAAATAACTAATATGATACTAGCAGTGTTCTGTGCCATTTGTGGCCACATTTTTCAAACTTTGCTGCTAAAGCTAGGCTCCTAAATATATATATTTATACTACTAAATAAGAATGCCTTGGTTTTCAGAAGTGCTAAACAACACACATATCCCAGTGGGAGCTGCAAGAATTCAGCACATTTGAGACTCACATATTTAGCAGTTAGAGAACCTGAACTATACTTTCATAGGATGGTTAAAAGTGCATTTATAAAAGTTTTGTAGGTATCAAAAAGTTCTTAATACTTGATTACATGAGTGAAAAATTCAAATTTGTTAGTCTTTGCCTGTTTGTCATCATCCACTTGCATTTTGTAATTGTAGTTTATTGAGGAACAATCTTTCAGGCCCAGAGAATTACAGGACTTGTAATAATGTGTTCATTTCAAATCTCCCTGGATTAAAAAAAAAAAAAAAAAAAGGATGATCGCTTGATGTGATCGAGTGGTCCACTAACTCACTGGAAATGACAAAGATTAACAAAGTAGAGCAATAAGCACATCTGAGCTGTCAGCTACCTCAGAAAGAGTGTCAGAAAAAGAGGCAATGGATGTGTCCCTCAATACCAAAGTAAAGATGTAGCCTAATACAAGATATTCATACATAACTCTGGGTACACTGCTGTACCCACATCACAAAGCACATTTCACCATTGATTGTGAAATTCTCCACATTATTGTTTTCTGCCAGGGATTTAATATTGTTTTAATGTAATTTTTTTGTGTGCCTCTGCAGCACATGTGGGTGTGTGGGAGTGCAGGCATGGCATATATGTTTTTAATTGTCCATAAAGAATTTATAAGGGAAATGTATGAGTTTGAAAAAGTAGTGTTCATTATTTGTGCAGCACTTTTAGAGCTGTGCTGTTCTTGTGTCTACATAACAACAGCTGTGCTGTTCTTGTGTCTACTGTTGAAATGGGCAGCTTTACCATGAAGGTTATCCTAGGGGCAATGTCAGCACAGCAACTGACAGCATTCAGAACTATGCTGTTATTAAATTTCTGAGCACAACATGACCCAAGGAATGTCTCTCCCCTATCTCTGCAGCTGACATTGTCATAAACAGGAAGATAGAACAGCTACTTTTTTATTGATGAGTTAATATGCAGCCAGTTTCCTGTTTTGCCTCCAATCTCCTAAGCCCAAATGAAAATATCTTTTTGGTGCTCTTTATTCAAGCCTATAGGTTACTCACAGAATGGTTCATAACAGTGCCCTTGAGAAATGATATTTTCTTTCAAGCTTTATTTCTAATATGTTCATGTATAATAAATGTATTCATTGTTTACCAAACACTCTTAAGAAGTCTGCCCCTTGTGGCATATTATTGTAGCTCTGCTCCACCAGAAATGTGTACAAATTAGATAGTTATATCTTTAGGGCAAGGACAGCATCTTCTTATGTATTTGTACAAAATAGTAAGATGGAGCCCTCATGATGACTGGGGCCTTGCAGGACTAATGTGATAATTAATAGTGCTAAACTATAAAATATCTTTGGAATTTGATATCAGCATATTAATGCTCACCTGTTTCCATTGCTGATCACAACTATGCACTTTCTTTCAGGTGGGGAGGTAGGGTGTAGGGCTGTAGTCTCAAATTGCTGCAATAAATCACTTGTCAGTTCCACTGAAATAGACATCTAGTTTTGTTTTTCAAAAACTTTAAAATCCTTGTCTTAAGAAGTTTTGTTTATATAAAGGGCAGAGTTGTGGGAAACCTGGTTTCAGTTCCCTACTCTGCCTGACTTGAAATGAATACTCGAACCCAAGTCTTCTAACATTCTAGGGGAGTGTCCTAATCAAGAAACTCTGGGGAATTCTGGGGGTGTTTTCTCTCAGTCTTCTCACTAAGGATGTAGCACCCCAGACAATGCCTGCAGACATGTTCCATAAACACAGAGATTAAAAGGAAATGGGCATTGGTGAACAGTTAGTGAGTCAAGTGGGATCCAGGGTGGGGTTATCTTCTGTGTGTGTGTGAACTTTCTTTTGGTTTTGTTTCATGTCCTCCAGAATTTTAATGGAGTTTAAAGTTAGAATAAAGTGCCCCCGCAAATAACAAAAACAGAAGAAAACCCAAACGAAACCAACCCCCTCCAAAAACCCCTAAAACCAAAGCCACCCCCTAATCTTCAACTCAAACCACCAAGTTTCCAAAGGCTCCAACACAAGCAAGCACACTCCAGAAAAGTACCAGAACACACAGTGCCAACTATGATACAAGTATGCTCTCCACAGATAACAGAAACATGCTGATGCCTCTTTCAGATAAGGTCAGGATGACAGTATGACGGATAGAGAACCAATGTGTACAAGGCAAAGGGAGGTATCTAGTCACATCAGATGGGCAATACAGAACTTCTTTGGATCACTGTATAAAAGAGGGCCCCTGAGCAAGTGTCTTTATTCAACTGAGGGGGGAATGGAAAGTCCCACCATTCACTGAGTTGAGTCCATTGTCCGGGGCATATATGTCTTAATATCATTCTCCACAGAGTCTACCAGCTGCTACCATATGCTTTGTTGGCAATAAGCCTGGACAGGTGCTTTTCCTACTGAATTCAGGTCTGTGTGGATCTATTGGGCGGTTCAGTTGTGGTCTGCTGTTGGTTATCTTAGCAGAGTTGGGACAGCATACGCATGGTGAAAGCACACACATGCAACCAACATCTGCCAACACTAACTAAAGGGAATGCTTGTTCAATAAGAAAAACAGAAGCACAAACTCAGGAATCAACTCTTTTTGATATTGCGTGTGTAATGTGTGTATAAGAGAGAATATTAATGTACTGTGCTTGAGAGGCTGAGATGAGCTTCTTTGTTGCACAACTCACAAGCATTATTTCACTAGACAGTAATTCACAAGCTTCCTACAGGCTAAATATTTTGTATACTGACTAAAATACATAGAGGTATGAAATACATGATTCTGCCAATGCAATTTGGGAAAGGAATTTTACACTTCTGAGTGCTGAAGAAAATGCAGATGCTGTAGGCTAGCATATCATGCATGGAGGAACAAAGTGGGTAGGGTAGAGTGTTGGGCGCCATTATTCTCAAGGGATAAAAGAGAAGGCAAGGCACTATGGAAGTGCTTCACTGTATTTTAAATAGGAATAGGTCCATGGGTAAGAAAGCCTGTGGTGCTTGCAAGGGATTAAGGAGGGTAATGTGCTTTTTAAGAAGACATAAAGAGGTATGTAATGTGATACGTTTAAGCCTAAATGATTTTTCTTGGATTCCTCAATGAATGTTTAAGCAAGCATGCCTTTGGTTCCGGTAAATCTGCTCAGAATAAATAACTGCCGTGAAAATGGAGACTCTTTTTACTGAACGAGATTCACAATTCATAACCTACACAAAAAAGGAAAAATCTATTTGGAATGCACAGAACATTTATCACCAATAAAGAAAAACAATAGAAATACAAGCAAGTATTCTCCAGAATAACCCAAAGCAAATGTAGAAATATAGATGCCTTCCTTTTCTTCTGATATGACATAGCAGCTAAACAAGAAAAACTGGTTGTGCCTATGCCTTCAATTTAGGTCAGGGGCCTCAAACACGCAGCCCGGGGGCCACATGAGGCCCCTAATGCTATTTCCTGTGGCCCGCAATGACACTATCCATACTGATATTTGCAATATCATTCTATGAAAAGGTTTCAGTGGTGTGGCCCTCAGGCTAATGTACTCGTCTTCATGCAGCCCTGTGCTAGTCCTGTGGTCCTCGTGGTGACTGGAGTTTGACACCCCTGATTTAGTCTTCAGTGGTTTATTTTTTTTTGAAGAGGAGGAAAGCACTTTGTGAAGGGAGGCAAAAAATATTTCATGGCTATGTCCACACATACACGCTTATTTCGATTTAAGTTAAATTGAAATAAGCTAATTCAAAATAAAATCCTTAATTCAATTTAACTTAAATCAAATTAAGGAAGAACACCAAACTGAAATAGCAAGTCCAGAAACAGGACTTGCTATTTCGATTCAGGAGCGGGGCACCATGGGAGGTGTGGCAACATGGCCTCCTGGAGAGCCAGGCAGGGGAAAAAGCTGCTGGTGGGGCAGCAGGGGAGGGACCTTGGGGCACCCCAACTGCCACCCAGGACACAGGTCCCTGAGCTGGCTGGCCCCGCAAAGGGGGGCGGTGGGTCTTGCAGCTGGCTCGCCCCACTGCCCCGGCTTGCTGGCAGCCAGGGGGGCAGTGGGTGGGGGTGTGGGAGCCAGCTAGCTCCTCTGCCCTGGCTTGGCAGCTGCTGGCCAGACGGCAGGTGTGGGAGCCAGTGCACCCCTGGCTGCCAGCAAGTCCCCTTTGTGGGGGAAGCCGGCTGCAGTACCCGCCGCCCCCCTGGCTGCCGGCAAGCCCCATTTACGGGGGGGACCCAGCTCCGGGACCTGCCGCCCCCTGGCTGCCAGCAAGCTGGGTCTGGGACCCGCCGCCCCCTCTTTTCCCCCACCCTTCCTCCCTGGCCACGGTGCTGAGGGTGAGTGGGACAGCCTCCCAGGGTGCCATGCAAGTCCAGTAAGAACTGCACCAAGGTCCCTCAGGCTGTACATACGCTCTCTTATAACACCTGCAGCAGGTCTGGGTCAGCTGACTTGCGCTTATGGGCTGTTTAACTGCAGTGGAGATAGTAGGGCTTGGGCTTCAGCCCAGGATCTGGGGTGCTTCAAAGAGGGAGGGTCTCAGAGTCCAAGCTCCAGCATGTGCCTGAATGTCTCCCCAACACCTAAATAGCTCCATAGCCTGAGCCCTGTGAGTCCATGTCAGCAGACACAGGCCAGCACGGGTGTTTAACTACAGTGTAGACATACGCTGAATGTCAAGTAGTAGCTGCTTTGGGTGCTTCTGCTCCTACCAGTTGGAGTGTCTGACTGGCTCCTCTCTAGTTTTCGCCAAAGTCACATGGCAGTAGGCAATGGGGAGGAAGGGTCAACATCTGTGTATTAGTGCCAAGCAGAGGAGATTCCCATAACAATGAAAGGTCCACAGAGTTCTGGGGCAACCTATGGCCCTGGCTGGGCCCCACTTTAAGCCTTTTCCTATTGCAATATCCTTCCTTTGAGTACTTCTGCTTCTACCAACCTGGGCTGGCGTCTTGCTGTGATTCCACTCCCCAACAGATCACATGGGGGGGGTACACACGTAACTTCCACTAAACCCACTGATGTGCACCCCATGCAATCCAACTGAAGTTAATGGGACTGCCTGTGATGTCTGCCAGCACTGTATTTGTTTCCACTGTATTATAGTTTTCAAAACTAATACTGCCTTCTCAGGACACATGAAAAATAAAAGGTCAACCGCATAATAATTAGAGTAAAAAACACAGAAAAAACTAAAGGATTTTAAATTGTATGAAAATGTTTTGACAATGACCTCTTAAACAGCCTCCATCCAACTGATTACTCTTGGCAGTGGCTGCCTACAAATCTAATTTACCTTTGAGAGGGTGCAACAGGTTAGTGCAGTTAAAGCAAGGATGTTTGACATTCATTTGCAACACACACACTGTACTCCGTACACACATTCTTCTTGCAGTCAGTCTCAAAGGCTAGGTCTACACTGCCAAATTAGTCTGGACTAAGGAAGCTTAGTCAGGACTAATTTTGCCCGTGGCTATACTCGGCTTTGCTAGTTCGAACTAAGACATTTCTTAGTTTGAACTAGGCAAAGTTTAGTCCCAACTAATAAATACCAATGCTAGTTCAGACGTCCACTCTTAGTTTGAACTTTAGGTAGAGCCAAGTGTGGGTAAGACATGAACTAAGGCTTAATTCAAACTTAGGAAGTTTGAACTAAGCCATTATTTTGAACTAGCCATGCATTCTAGTTTGAACTAAAATGCTGGTCTGAACTAGAACACGTGGCTAGTCCGAACTATAAAGCCGTGGTTAGTTCAAACTAGCCTGAGGTTAGTTTGGACTAACCTGCAAATTTTTTAGTTCAGACTAGCAAGTCCGAATTAAAATTACGTATGTAGATATAGCCAGAGTGTCTTTTCATAGACATTAAGTGGCCTAGAGGAAACTCTCATTTTTCTGTATGAGTATTAACTTATATGCCAATTTTTTTTTTTCAGTTTTTTTAACTTCCCAAGAATTTTGCTTGGGCTGGCTGCCTACATTGTATTATGCATTGCTTTTCACATCAAGTGATGATGTAGCATGAATTAATATGATACAAAAAATGGAACCCATCACTAATTTGCTTTGTTTGAAGTTATAATCTGATTGTGGTAAATCTTTGAGGCAGCCAGTTAAATGTATTCAAAGAATATTAAACCAAGGTAAATCAGCCAGATGGACCCATGAAGTCTTTTCTCTGAAAGACCTGCATATTTTCATTTTAGAGTTATTTTACAAAAATTGAAACCTGCCTTGTCAGTTAATTTTTTAATCTTAATTATCTTGCACATACAGGGTTCTACAACACCACATTTATCATCCAAATTAGGATGAGAGATTCAAATAGATATTGCAAAGGCAGAGCTTCCAATTTCTTATAGAGACCTATTTTTCCAGTCTTAATGTGATCTTCTAAGAGCATTCCATATACCACCTGCCTGAATTGCAAGGGGATGTCTCCCCCCCTCATCTCTTTGTCTGTGTTATTTCTTCCTGTGAGATGCATGGGGTGGTGTGTGTACTGAACAAGAGTGTGTAGATACAAATGCATATGGAGGCCTGCATGGAAGTCTACTTTCACTGCTAATGGTCTTGCAGCTATTCGGAAAGAGAGACTCAGAGAGAGGTTAGCTGACAGAGACTTGACTAAAACTTAGCTCTTTGATACTGTCACTTGCACTTGCTTATTCCTGGAAAGCAAAGCTATAGGAAATTAAACAACCCAGACAATCCTGTTTCTGTCATTTTAAAGAGAGCAACTGCCATGTCTTCAGGAACTAGAAATCAAAGACTATAATCTGGAATTACCTGCCAGTGTAATACATTTGTTGCTTCCTCAGTTAGAGGGTATTAGTCACCACACAGTTATGTTTGATGTGCTCTGGTTTTGATTGTCCTGAAACTCATGGTATACCTTTGGCAGGCAAGCCAGAGTGATAGATTTTTTTTAAGGTGCTTTCCAGCTCTATAAAAGCTTTGTAAACTGGATCAAAATGCATTTTTCTTAAAAATGCCTTTTCCCCTGGCTTATCAATCTTCAGCTGTCTCTTTCTCACACTCTTTAAAAATGTATACATCAAACGTATTTCAGTGTATGACACTTTCTAGTAGGATTTCATAAGTGCCCTCACCTAGGCTCTTACCACCTTCCTCTTTCATGACATTTAGTGTCTTGTAAACCTTGGAATTGAGATATGAGCCAAGCTAGAATGTTGGTGGGTGTAGTTACATTTAAAAAAAAAAATTAACAATTTTTGTTATCTTGCAGCTCTTATATTATCAAGAGATGACCAGTAGGAAATGGTTTCATCATTTTAAAAAAGACAAAGAAAGATCTTTTCCTTTACATCCTCTCATCAATTGTCACAATACCATGCACACGTGGGATACCCTAGCAAGTGTATTTCAGTGGAGACAAAAAGCAACAGCTCCAAAATGGCTTGATTGGATTCTGATAGAACTTAGAAAAAGACAGAATAACTAAATCTTTGAAGAGGTAATATGCAACAGTTCAATTTTCTATTATAATTAATTCTCCCCATTTTCAAATTTAAATGAACCCTAGAAAATAGGGCCCTGCTAAAATAATAAAATAGGATTTTTTTCAGGGGCCTATTTTATAGAGTCAATTTCAAATACTCAATTTGGAGTTTTATCATAGGGATAAATTCTCTTCTGTTCTAATTTACGCAGATGAAATTTCCAGTGAAGTCACTGATGAAAAGTATTCACAATCTCATGCTGTGCTTTTTAATGGATTGGTAGTCGTAGAAGAGTCAAGTCAAATAGAAGACTTACTGCATGTAAGAACAAACTCACTTGACAAAAAAGTTTTTACATAATTTTGTTTTTCTGTAGCAAAACAAGTTTAAGAAATTGCTGTGGGGTTTTTAAACAAGGTCATGCTTTTCTGCTTGCTTGCTGCGTAACACATAGGATTCAAAACCATGACTGAAAGATGAAGTTTACAGAGTCAGAAGTCTAAAAACAAATCTTATTTTATATTCAAACCTAGAGTAAGCACTTTATAAAGTACATTGCAATGTCTTCTGTTATTAGAGTCCAGTGATCCTACCCTCATTTTGGATTCCGACAAATGTATTTTTCTTTCATGCCTGTAAATCCTCAATCATTTTCAGAGCAAATATTTTTTGGACTTGCATTTCAAAATGTAATGGAAAACTGCCCAGAAGGAATTGAGCCAAGAGCTCCCGATCCCTTACGTTGGAGCAATAAACTCTTATATTAACTGATTAAGTAAGATCATTATTCTATGTTCAAATGTATCTCCATATGTTAGAAACAATCCAGCATTACAACAGAGCATCTCTGATTGTCAAGGAAGAGGTAAAACCATGCCTCATACCTTCTGAATGCCTGCTGGTGATTCCAGCACATTGTTCTCTGAGCTATTACTTCTGTTAATCATCCGCCACATTTGGGAATACATGTTGTCTCTCTCAAAAGGATTCATCCCCTTCACTCGAACATGTTCGTAGACTGCAGAGTCCAAGACCGTGCCATAAGGAATATCCGTCTGCCTGGAGAGATCCTGGAGAGACCTTAATAGGTGATAAAGAAAAGAGACACAGGAGACATGACTCCACATTTTCAAGCTGAACAGGAGCTGCTGGCAAGAAAAGGGCAACACATAAGAAGAAAGCTGCAAAGTTACTGTTTTGTTTATTTTCTCCAAAAACAAAGTGAGACTAGGAGAAACAGAATTGCTTTTATGCTTTAAGACGTAAAAGAAAAAATGTGAGGCCAAAGGGAAGGGGGCGAGGCGTATGAGAATGAAGAAAAAAGAACATTGCAAGGAACAAAAATGTGGTCTCAACTGATGACTGCTAGCTTGTGGGGGCAAAAGAGAGTATTTTAGCTACCCCAACAAATGTAAAATGAATCAGATAAAAGTCTGGTAATAGCCTGAAGTAATATCCCTCTATTTTACACATTGCAGGGGACTTGCTGACTGAAATCAGAAAGGTTGGAAGAAGTACTCAATGAATATAGCCCCAACCACCAGGCACAGGCACTATTTGGAGTTGCCACATAGAAGCACCAGAAAGCACCTTGTATGGTGTCCAAATACATGCTCAGAATATGGAGCAAGCTAACAATAGACTGAGAATGCTAAACAGCATCATTTTTAGGAGCCGGATACTTTTGCTCTCTTTTTATTATTTGCCATTTCCTTAAGTTTATAATACATTTATTTTATAAGTTTATAAATAAATTTGTTTACTCTGTTTGATAAGTTCTTTAGCCTTATCCACTCCTCCTGCATGTTTATATGAAAATGTACACATACAAAAGCTGATTATATGTAATTAATTTAGGTGTTTCCAGAATATGTTTTTATCTGCCCTTTCCTGGACTTAAGAAAACTTTAGCCTCACCTCATCAAGACTCCAGACATGAGCCTTTTGCCACTATTTACTCATCCTACTGTACCACTTAACCATACCTTTATTTCTTTAATAATATTCATTAGAGTTTTGGAGGAACTGACACAATATATCTAACACCTAGGACCCATTAAGTCTTTGCTGGCACAAATTAGCTTTATGTAACTGCACAAATCTAATGGATGACACTTTAGGACGAATAAAAGATCTGTCTGTGTGCAGTCCTAAACTAGACAATGGCACCCTGCATAAATCCACCTATAGCCACTGAAAAATGCAAACATGAACTTGTCATATTCAACAGCCTCCAGGTTCCATGTTTGAAATATGTAAATAAGGTTATTCAAAAAGGTCCTAAAGGTCCAAAAATAAAGTAAATAAAATTCTTAGATGTGACTGGCATGCTAATTAGGACAAAAGAATAGCCTCCTAAAGCATGTGTAATGCTCAGCAAAAATAGAAACAGGAAAGAAAAAAATAAATCAATGTGTATGTCTACACTGAAATAAAAAAAACTGTGGCACTGAGTTTCAGATCCTGTGCCAGCTGATTTAGGCTCTGAAGACTTTGGCTATAAAATCGCATTGCTTACCTTCAGGCTCAGACTGGATCCCATGCTCTGAGAACAAATTGTCTCCATTTCAGATTTGACCATCTACACTGCAACTTCATAGCCCACAGTCCAAGCCTCATAAGCCCAAGTCAGCTGCCTGAGCTGACTGTGTAATGGGGAGAGACGGACCTTGGACTTGTTTTTTTCCTGGTAAGACAGATGCAGTACTGTCATAGATGAAGGTACCAGAAGAACTAGTGCTGAAACTAATCCACAATTTAAAAAAAAAAAAAAAAAAAAAAAAGTCACCAGGCCAGGTAATATGCACCCAAGAGTCCTAAAAGGTATGAACTAGCTGACCTTTAGCAAAAATATGCAATTTCTCATTAAAAACAGCTACTGTATTAGAGGACCGGAGGACAGCAAATATATCTATATTTCTTAAAAAAAGCACTAGAGATGGTCTGGGTGTAAGCAGAACAGCAAATCTCATATTGAGTCCAGTAACTCAGTTGAAACAATAATTAAAACAGAATTTAAAAAAAAATATTGAAGATAATGATAGGAAAATCTGTTTCCTAATCTACTGCGCTAATATTTTGCTAATCTATTAGAATTTTTTGAACATATCTGTGTGATAGATAGTTTCAAAAGGCCCTTGAGAAGGGCCAACATCCATGGAGTGATTTAGGAATCTAAACCACAGATTGCAGTGCTTCTGTGGTCCACAAAACTGCTTGGCAGCTGCTAATGCTGTAGCTATGTAAACTCACTGGATACCTACGTTTTGCTGTTAAAGGTCTCAGAGTACCTAGATTTTTATCTCTGGATACACACACAGTACCTCACTCTAGATATCAGGATGTTTTTCTTACACATAAACCTCAATGATCCTCAGATCTTCCCTGCAATACCCAATGTGGTAAGCCTGCTCAGAGCATATTTAGTTGATCAGGGCCCATTCAAAATCCAGCCAGAGGTAAAGAAGTTTCTACCCTCTTTTGCTGACTTGTAATTCACTTGTTAAAGCACTCCTATAGTAAGTGGAAACACCCCACTTCAATTCCACCCTAAGCCTGATGAGGACAAAGAGGGGTTCTCTTACTTCTCAGGAGAGTGCCCTCCCGCAGATCTAGGGGATATTCTGATGTTATTTTTTGTCTCTCCTGTAGAAGCTGCTCCACTTGAACTACTTACACAGTCACTGGATAAAAAAAGAGAGAAAGAAAGAATGATTTTCTAGCCTCCCAGCTAAGGCATACCTGACAGAAAGGACACACAGGATCCAGTCCCCCTGCTACAATGGCCATTTAATTATTACCTTGAAGAGAAACAGCTTCAACAAGACTGAGGGAGACTCGCATCAGAATATCCCATAGCTCAGCAGTTAGGATAAGCTCCTGTTCAGATCCTTTCTCCTCATCAGACACAAGAGAAAATTTAACTGAGGTTTCCTTCCAGCCTGGATGACTGCTCTAATCACTGGACAAAAACGTATAAGAGAGGAATTACCACGTCCTCTGGCATTTCATGCAGGAATGATTTAGGCTCCTGTCTTCAAGAGAAGGGCTTGATCCTCAGCTGAGATATACACCTCCTGCCGGTCAGGATTAGGTGCCTAATTACTTGGGGGGGGACTTATGACATTCCCCTCTTGTCAGCATCTTCTGCTGGCTAGCTTGGGCAGCTCCTAACATCAGAGAGGTGAATCAGGAGGTGGGGGGGGGGGACAACAAAGACACAGGAGGAGGAACAAGGAGAGCTAGAGATTGGACAGCAATGAGAGCCAGCTGCAGGCTGGGAAAAGGCGTTGTGGTTTTCTTAGTCCTAATCCAACAGCAAGTCCTCCATGATCGACACACTGTGTGCTGATGCCCCACTTCCCCCTGCTCAGGTCCCACTATCTCATCCTCTCCTCTGTCTTGGTGGATGGACTGGGGGTGTCTGCCTGCATTTTGGATAGCCGGACGACAGCTCCTACTTGCCCCCCCCCCCAGTGGCTGGCCTGCTGTTATGCCCAGGGCACCAGTCCATCCTCTGTGGGTCCCATTTATGTCCATCGGCAACAGATGAGTCTCACTCTACTCTCCCTTCTGCAAGACATTGTGAGGGCAGTAAGTAATGTGGGGAAAAGGGAGGGAAATAGATTTTGCTTGCCCCTTTCAAATTCCACTGCTGGCGTGCAAGCCCCCCCCCCCGGTTCCATCACTCCATTCAAGTTAGTGTGCTGGGTTTTGCAGATCTGATTCTTAAACATCCAGATCTTCCTATGCATAGTTCAGGAAGCTCAGCACCTAACTCAGGTTTTGTGTATACTAGTAATCTTCTAGGTGACAAACTGGCATTGCAACATCTAAGTCCCTTTGTAGATCTGGGCTGGGGACCCTCATGGAAGTCTGTGAAAGAAACTAAATAGTTTCAAAGTGAAAGGAAAAGTATTGTCCTGGATCAAAAAACAACTAAGGAACAGGAAACAAAGTAGGAATAGAAGGTCAGTATTCATCATGGCAAAAAGTGAAGTCCAGAGAGGACAGCAAAGAACTTCAGATGGACCTAACCAAGGTAGGTAACTGCACAACACAATGGCAAATCAAGTTCATTGTTCATAAAGAAAAAGTAATGTATGTTGGTGTGAAAATGTTTAATTATTCAAGTATCTTACATGGTTCTAAATTAAGAGTATTATCTCAGGAAAGGGTCCTGAGTACCTCTGTGCGTAGCTTAAAGAAGTCACTCAAGATGCAGGTGGGATCAAAAAAGGAAGCAAGAAAAAGTGTCAGAAAGTTAGGAAAGAGACATAACAGGAGAATATGATAATTATATCTCCTCTATACAGTCAATGGTGCAACTTCATCTGATCATCAACCCATCTCAAAAGGATATTGCAGAATTAGTGAGAGTTCAAAGAAGAAAATGCTTAGAAGCACCAAAAAACTCTCATGTGGAGAGAACTGGAAAGGTGGCAGAGTTTACCTTAGAAAGTAAATGAATAAAATATTCAGTGAATAAAATACTGAATGGTCCAGAGAAGGTAGATCAAGAACTTCCATTCTGCCTACCTCATAACACAAGAAGTCATTCAATGGAATTAAAAGGTGGAAGAATCAAAGCTTATAACGGGAAATACTTTTTTACATAATACATTATTAGAGTAGTATAACATGGAATCCACTGCTGTGGGATGAATTAAGGGGAAGTAAACAAAACCCCAAAACATAGCAAGATTCAGCTAAGCAGTGGATATTAATATGAATAAAAAGAATATCCAGAGTTATATTTAATTTTTACATACATTTTGGAAGAGTTATTATTTCATGCTTCAGAATTTAACATGTCTTTATGTAAGTATTAGGAGGAGAGCTAAAATGGGAGACAGATAATCCTGCATCTGCCTAATGCAACATTTCTTGCACTTTCCTCGGAAGCATCTGATACTGGTCATTGTTAGAGACAAGATATTGTGCTAGATGGACCATCTGTCTGACCCCATGTTTGGGTCTTGTTTGCATTAACAATCCCATGGTACTTTTCCTAAGAAGAAGGGCTTTTAGACTGATGTCCTAGGTCAAAATTCTGTCCCATAAGCCACTGTCTTCCAGAAGTAGATGTGCCACAATGTCGTTTAATACCTGTTCAAAGCTTTGACACAATTGATTAAAGACACTATAAATATTTAAGATACTACATTCTTCAGTTCTGGGTTGCTGCTGCTAATATGTTTCTGTATCTCCTGGCAACACTCAAAAATGTAACAAAGGCTGTCACAGGTCATATATCATAATGTCTGTAATTGTTCAGTTACTAGCCATGCTCATTACTGGAATAGGGTAGGAAGAAATACTTACTGAACTCCATGTTTCTGATGAGAACACCTGGCAAAATTGTAATCAGTAGCTTACAGGACTCTGTGTAGCCATATAATTTCCAATACAACAACCAACACAGCAGTTTTCTGACATGTACTGCTAACAGCTAGCATAAAAGATATGTGGAATTCTTACCATGGAACAAAACATTTAGAAATAGAGAAAAAAAATATCACTGTATGTCTTATAATTATAAAAGCAATTCTGTTATGTATATAGAGATAAACTAAAGCAAAATGGGACTAACTGGAGGTGGAAACAATGTGAAGAGTGAGCTACAAATGGGAGAATTCTGGTTTCACTTCATTTTTAAAGGCTGGCAGTAGCAGCTTAAGACGAGGCCAATAGTGGGGAAGTATGAGGCTGGGGAGAGTGCTGACCTCCTTATCAGGAGCGTCGTTGCCCCCTGGCCCTGATCTATAGTCGGGGCCCCAGGCTCCTGCTGCTGCCAGCTCAGCCCCTGATCCCAGGCCTGGGACAGGGCCAGTTGAGGCAGTGGATGCTGCGGCCTGCCCAGCCCTGGATACCTGCCCATGAGAGGCAGGTGCCACTGTGGCTGGACCAGCGCTGGATACCTAGCCAGGGCCAGGAGAGGCAGGGGGCACACCAGCCATTCAGGGCACTGGCGCTGGGAGTCGGGGCACATGCCCCATGTGCCAGGTGACAGTGACGCCTCTGCTCCTTATTAAGGGGAAATAGCTTGTATTTAACAATGAATTATTTACTTTGACTATCGAATAAATTCTAATCCAACAGCAGTCAGAGTCTGAGCTTCACTGAAGCCTGCAGTTCAGTACAGTCCACCGCCCAGCCTTGCCAAAGGGAGGATGACCTTTATTCTCTGGTGCTCCATTCCACAGGCCTACACAACAACGTAAACTATTCCATTCAGGGAGGGTTGGTTGTTTAAGTTAAAAAATTCTGTGGGTTTGTTAACTACTGTTGTCAGGAGAAAATCCTAAACCCTGGTTCATCTGCCCCTGTTTTGATGGTTAACAAGAAATTCCCAGCTTGCTGACTTAATGCCGGGGCATCATCCCGAAATCACAGTACTTAGAGATGGAAAAGATCAAGATCAGCAAGCCATCCCCAGTAAAGAAACATATGCCATGACTTCATTTGGTATCTGATCTGTTTTGTAAGAAAGTTTTACATTTGCATCTGTACAGCTTTGTAGAGTGATATTTACAATCCAGCAACTGAGATGCAAAAGAATAAAATAAAAACCATCTCCTGTCAAAAAAGTGAAATTACTACACTTTCGAACAGCGATTCCCAGCCTGTAGTCCATGAGGGCACTGCAGGTGGTCCACAGGGGAACAGGAAGTGAGAAGTGCAGCTGGAGCCAGGGTATGCAAGGCCACAGAAGACAGGGGCACAGTAAAGGGAGTGCAGGGCCATGGAGGACAGGGTGGCAGTAACAGGCTCATGGCCAGGGAGAGTAGGGGGAATGGGAGGGGGGCTTATGAGCCTTGTGGCCAGTGAGAGCAGAGCTGCGGTGGACAGGGGCACGGTAAGGTGCTGGAGGCCGGGGAGTGCAGGGCTGCACTGCACATGGTCTGCAGGGTGGGAAAAGCAGACAGCTGGCACGGTAAGAGGCCCGGGGCTGAGGAGTGCAGGGCTGTGGGGGTAGAGGGGCACAGTAAGGGGATTGGACCAGAGCGTGCAGGATGGTTGTCCGTGAAAGCTTTTGATGATGATGTAGTGGTCCATGTCAAGAAAAAGGTTCAGAGCCACTGCTTTAGAAGCTTCCTTAGCTCTATAGATGTAGCAGTCACTACGAACCATTCTTCTCTGAGCATTGCTTTGGTATGTATTTTATTTCTACTGATATCTGAAGATTGTAATTTTACTTTTTCTAATGTATATTTCTGGGACCGAACAATTGATTCACTCCTTCACACACGAGGTTTGCATGAGTAACTCCCATCTGAGTTAATGGATGTGTGTGTAAGTCCCACACATGAATGCAAATGAACATGCCTCAAAATAAAGGCAGCTCATGTAAAAAGCACCAGCATATGTGGAGCAATCCTCTGATGTCCCTCTGATTCTGATATCCTTCCTCATGCTGAGTAATACTCTGACTCACACTTATACATTAACCCAGTGATTCTCAACCTTTTGCAGGTCATGACATGCTTGGTGGCGTATTGTGACCTTATCAGCTATCTCCCTGGCTCTCTGCAACACACTTACTACTATGTGGTGACATAGTAACGTCTCTTCACACGGTGGTTGAGAACCACTGTCTTAACCCATAAGTTGTCATGCACATTTCAAAAGATGCCTCTGCAGAACGAAATGCTAACTCAGCAAGAGTAAGGCTATCAGAATGGCTTTGGAGAGTCTAACTGTGAAACAGTTAAAAAGTGACTATGGAATTAACGATTTACTGATAGATAAGAAGTTAAGCTGCTTGGATAAGCAATTTTAACTTACATGAATATGAGAAACTCTGTTTACTATAAAAGTCTCATATTGTTTCAGTGCATTGCCATGAACAAGCTACAATTCTAGATATGCTCACTGTGAAGATTTTTTTGTGGAAAAATATTAAGTTATACATGGGGAGCATGTATATTAAAATTTTCCCTTAATGCTTTATAAGGACTGAATTAAATTATCGATGACATACTGTTAACTGTATCTCAGAGCTGTCATGTGGATGACTAATGTCTGTACAACACTTAGAATATGTTAAATGTTAAGTATTATCTTTATATATCTGGGCATTTGAAATTATATTTAATGCTCATTATTTATGTACTTTACTTTCCACACCTTACTCAGACAAGACAAACAAAATTGCTTAGTTTCATGTTTGACTCTGTCCCTAGCAGTTCCTGGTTTAGCAATTTCCAGGAACACAGAGAAATAGTTAATTGCAAAGAAAGATTTTGCCTGCACTTTTGATTTAGAAAAAAATTACATCTGTTCATGGTGTGTCTTCTTTGCACACTCTCTTGTACCCAATATCCCCTCTGTCTTTTTAAAACAAGTCCTACATTTGGGGTCTTATACCATGATATTTGGAAGTGATTTAAGTAGAATTGTAATTTGCTGCTCATATATTTCAACAAGTGTTTTTAAAAAATTCATAATATAGATTAGAAAACAAAAGAACATAGTGTCCATTTGTGCTCACTGCTTTACCAGAACTGACTGTCGCATGTAGCTGTTTGTGAGAGAGCAATTAGTTACTAAATAATGGGGGCAACTGATCTGATTGCTTACACTGAAGTCCTTATTTATGATTCTAATTCAGATAAAGCTTGCCTAACAAGCTGTGCTTTTCATCTTCTGGGGCTCGAAGGATTTATTCTGAGGCAGGCTCAGAAGACAAGGCACAGCAAGACAAATGATTTGAGCTCTGATAGTGACAGCTGCGTCAGAAAGTAATAACACTGCTTGCCAGCTAATTTAAAGGTCTGGATGGACAATGTGCAAGGCAAGGGTGTGAAGACCACTCTTTCAGTGAAGGAAAATACCTATTATCATTACAGTATATGAACCCTAGTGCAGCCCCCTTTCAAAGCAAATTTATAACTAGTTCTGCTGTTTGGAAGCATCTGGGGACATCCTAGCTTAATATGAATTGTGATATGTGAAAAATGCCTGAAGAGAACTAGTAAATATAAATAAGTATGGGTATGCTCAGCAACTCTTAAGAGAAAAACATGGCAATGCATACTTTATTACTACCATAGTTCTGTTATTCTGGGGGAGGACCTTCTTTTATAATTAATATTATAATTGATTACATATGCACATAGAAAAGACATGGTCCAAGACTTGTACTGTTTACAGTCTAACATTCCAATTTTGGAAATACCTCTGTGTAAAACAAACAAACCAGGAGTCCTGTGGCACTTAAAGACTAACAAATATATTTATTGCATGGGCTTTCATGGGAGAAAAATCCCACTTCGTCAGACATTTTGAAGATCTTCAAAGCAACTGATGAAGTGTGATTTTCTCCCATGAAAGCTCATGCAATAAATATGTCAGTTAGTCTTTAAGTGCCACAGGACTCCTTGTATGTTTGTTGTACTGAACTAGACTAACACGGCTGCCCCTTTGGACCTCTGTGTTGTTAGGCCCCTGTGCTTTAAGCTTCACCAAAGTCAAGCACTAAGATCATTTCAAGAAAGCGACTTGAATTTTGAACAGAACACACCAAGTGATAGATAAAGGATGGACTGGGGAGAGCAAGGGTTATGATTAAGTTCACTGGGATTCTTACTGAGGCCCACAACATGCTAGAAAACATGAACCTGAGAGAGTGATCCCTGCAATAAGTGGTGGGAAGCTGGATATTCACTCTTACAGCCCCCAACATCCTCTGTTTAAAGTAAGGGAAGTGTACAAGTGGTATAGAGAAATACAAGAAGGGAACAAGAGAAATAGTTATTATGGGAATGGGAAAAAGGGAAGAAATGCTGTCCTCTCTCTTTGTGGATACCAAGACCAAGTTTATTTATTTATTTTTAAAGGAGATCTTAAAGTGAGGCTCTTAGGTACACACATGCTAAGGACAGCTCCTATTACTTTAACGTCCTTCACAGCTTAGTCCTGCCCTATCTTTAGGAGAAAGAACAAACATGTGAGGCAGCCAGAATGGCTTAGCAGAGAACTCTGCTGTGAGCTTAAACATAAAAAGGAAGCTTACAGGAAGTGGAAGCTTGGTCAGATGACCAAGGAGGCATATAAAGATATTGCTAGGGACTGCAGGGATAAAATCAGAAAGGCCAAAGGACAAATGGAGTTGCGGCTAGCGAGGGATGTAAAGGATAACAAGAAGGGGTTCTACAAGTATGTTAATAACAAGAAGAGGATCAGGGATGGTGTAGGTCCCTTGCTGAATTGTGCAGGCATCCTCGTGATGGAGGATGAAGGAAAAGCTGAAGTGCTCAATGCTTTTTCTGCTTCAGTTTTCACAGCCAGGGTCAGCTCCCAGCCCCCTACCATAGGTATGGCAGATTGGAGAGAAGAAGAGAGGCCCTTGGTGATGGAAGTTCAGGTTAGGGACTGCTTGAAGAAGTTGGATGTGCACAAGTCCATGGGGCTGGACGAACTGCATCCAAGGGTGCTAAGGGAACTGGCCGATGAGATAGCAGCACCCCTGGCCACTGTCTTTCAAAACTCATGGAGAATGGGGGAGGTGCCAGAGGACTGGAAAAAAGCAAATGTAGTGCCTATTTTCAAGAAAGGGAAAAAGGAGGATCTGGGGAATTACAGACCAATCAGCTTCACCTCAATCTGTGGAAAAATTATGGAGCAGGTTCTCAAAGAATCCATCCTCAAACACTTAGAGGAAAATAAAGTGATCAGGAACAGTCAGCATGGATTTACCAAGGGTAAATCATGCCTGACCAATCTCGTTTCCTTCTCTGATCAGATGACTGGTTTTCTGGATGCAGGAAGAACCACTGATGTGATATACCTTGATTTTAGCAAGGCTTTTGATACAGTTTCCCACAGCATTCTCATTGGCAAATTAAGGAAGTATGGGTTGGATAGGTGGACTATAAGGTAGATAGAAAACTGGCTAGATCAACGGTTTCAGTGTGTAGGAATCAATGGATCCATGTCTAGCTGGCAGCCAGTCACGAGTGGTGAGCCCCAGGGGTCTGTCCTGGGGCCGGTTCTGTTCAACATTTTCATCAATGATCTGGATGATGGAATAGACTGCACTCTCAGTAAGTTTGCGGATGACACCAAGCTGGGGGGACCAGTAGACACGTTGGAGGGCAAGGAAAGGATTCAGGGAGATCTAGGTAAATTGGAACAGTGGGCCAATAAAAATCTTATGAAGTTCAATAAGGACAAGTGTAAAATCCTGCACGTGGGACGGAAAAACCCCATGCACCACTACAGGCTGGGAAACATTCAGCTAAGTAGCAGCAGTGTAGAAAAGGACCTGGGGGTCATGGTGGATGGGAAGCTAGATATGAGTCATCAGTGTGCTCTTGCTGCCAAAAAGGCCAATGGCATACTGGGCTGCATCAAAAGAAGTATCACCAGCAGATCAAGGGATGTGATCATTCCCCTCTATTCTGCACTGGTAAGGCCACATCTAGAATACTGTGTTCAGTTTTGGGCTCCCCACTATAAAAAGGACAGGGACATGCTAGAGAGAGTTCAGAGGAGGGCAACCAAAATGATTAAAGGGCTGGAGCACAAGCCCTATGAGGAAAGACTGAAAGCATTAGGCTTATTTAGTCTGCAGAAGAGAAGATTGAGGGGGGATTTGATAGCAACCTTCAACTACTTGAAGGGATGCTCTAAGGAAGATGGAGCTCGACTGTTCTCGGTAATAACAGAGGACAGAATGAGGAGCAATGGTCTCAAGTTGCAGTTGGGGAGGTTGAGGCTGGATATTAGAAAAAACTTTTTTTACTCGGAGAGTGGTGAAGTCTTGGAATGAGCTACCGAGGGAGGTGGTGAAATCTCCATCTTTGGAGGTGTTTAAGGCCCAGATGGACGAAACCATGACTGGGATGGTTTAGTGGGAGTGGTCCTGCCTCTGGCAGGGGGTTGGACTAGATGACCTATGAGGTCCCTTCCAACCCTAGGATTCTAAGATTCTACCTCCGAGCTCTCATAAGTTATCAAGCCCCCTTCTGCGCTGCCAAGGATTAGCCCAATTTTTTTTCCACTCAGTTTTCTGCTTTTTCCCATGCTGTTTGCAATGCACAGGAGCAGTCTCCTTTTAATATCCATAAAGTCACTCCCTTGTTCTCCTTGAAACCCCTCTTTAAAAAACTCACCTCTAGAATGATGCCTCTAAAACACCTGACAACGACAAAAGCGTAAGTTTAACTATTTGAGTTTAATTCATCTTTTCATGATATACTAGATTAGAAGCTCTTTGAAGAAGGGACTTTTGTATATTCTATGAGTTTACACAACACGTAGCATAATGGGGCTTTGACCCATGATGGAAACTGATACGTCTTCACCACCATACAAATAATAATAATAATAATAATAATAACAACAATAACAACAAAACAACAACAGAATCAGAAATAAAAGAGCTAGAAATGTCACAAGAAAGTCTGAACTAAGGAGGATTCCAGTCTTATATTCTAGCATAAAGATATTCAGATAAGGTTCCAAAGAGGCATGTAAACTTTTGGATGTTTAGCCAAGTCAAACTCAGAGCCATGCCTTCTGAGGTTTGCCTGTCACTTAGTGATATATCGTTAGCTCCTTCTGTTTTTTAAAATACTGCATGCAAAGCTTTAGTATTTGTGTGAAAGTGCCACATGAGGTTCTTTGCTTATTCACAGAACAGAGCATAACAGAAGTGTAGTGTGAGCTTCCCTACATTGCACTTTGGGCTTTAACTCTGAACAAAACCCAGCACATCAAGTGGGGAGCTGGCTAAGCTAAACAATGGAGATGCCAATAAGAAGATGTGCCCTAAATCCTTCCCATCTCATGGTGTTATGCACCTAAGCCCAAGCTACAGGAAGATGTCTAGCTCTATTTGCGATCTACATCAGGAAACCCTTTACTGGAGGAGAAGTGGTTTAGGCACCTAACATTTCTTGGAAGAATAATGTAAGTGCCTTCCTACCTCCACATACAAAACAATGGGATAGTAGAATAGGTGTCAGAGGCCTCCCTTATAATCATTAACACAGTGGGTTAGGATACTCACCTGTAATGTGTGAGGTTATCGTTCAGTTCCTCCCTCTTCTCAATAAGGAGAAAGGATCTCAACAGCATTTAAGAAGGATCCCCTGAGTTGGGTACCTGCATAATAGTTCACTGAAAGATGGTATGTCTGATATCTGCTGAGAACCAGCTGCCCAATGATCATAACTACCACTGGAGAATATATGGGAGTAATATGTAAGGAGTTATGTAGCTATACTGAAAATTATTTTAAGATCTTGGCATGAAGGCCAGTGACCAGGCGGTGACATGCCTCAGACATGTTTGGTTTCAGGCAGAAGGTAACAGACACTTATCTCTCTGTCTAGCTATTTGTGCACTGTATGCATTAGTTGCACTCTGAACCAAGTGTTAAGTGTGAGAATCTACAAGACAGAAAATCTACAGGAGGTAAAAAAAAAAAAAAAAAAAAAAAAAAAGATCAGATGATGTCTTGTTTGTTTAAAACAAAATAAGGCAAAAGATTGGCCTGCTATTTCTTGGAGTGCAAGAAGAGACACTAAATCCTTCATGTAGGAGGCAAGCCGTCTCATGAAAGAAGGGTCACTGTCTGGCTGGAAAGCACTGCAAGGATTTGAGGTAAGTAATATATTATTAGACATAAGTATCTTTTTCACTATGCCTAGGATCTAGAATGTGTGTGGTGATATTATATGTATCCATTTGTTTCCAGTACTTCTACTTGCATCTTTATGCTTCATTAAATCAGGTTATAATTGATTTCACTAAAAACACAAATGTAAGTGCTAGACAGACAAGCTGCGTGACGTAATATTTGTTATCAGACCAACTTCCATTAGTGAGAGAAACAAGCTTTCAAACTATGTAGAGCACTTCTTCAGGCTCGGGAAATCTAAGTGCTGTGAGTTAAGGAAAGGGGTGACCTGAGGTGAAACTGCAAAGCTGGGGTGTACTGTTTCTTTGGAATGAGCTGACCAGTGAACATTGTGAGAGTTGTTTGGACGAGTGAGTTCTTGAGAGTTGGAGTGAATCTCACTAACCTACATGGTGACAGTGGGGCCTAGGAGACCTACAAGGGCATGTTTGTGCTGCTTGTGGCTAATGGAGTTGGAGAGCTGACCTCTGCCAAGCACAAAGAAGACCTTCTCGCACTGGCTATGTCTACACTGACAAAGATATTTCAAAATAGCATTATTTTGAATTTATTATTTTGAAATAGGAGTTTAGTGAAGACTCTATTTCAAAATAAAGTAGGAATTATTATTTCAAAACAGAGAGTCTTCACTAGACAGCAAGGAAAAGGATAGGGCCATTATTTTGAAAAAAGCCAATTCTGACGCTTGGAATGGCTTTTTTCAAAATAACTATTTCAAAAGAACTGTTCTTTCAAAATAAAAGCAGGTTGAGTTATTCTGAAAGAGTGATTTGTTTATTCAAAATAACAGAGTGCTTACTCTGAAATAACAAAATGCCTGCATGGACAGGTAAAAAGTTTTTTCAAAATAAGCCTCCTTATTTTGAAAAAACATTTCAGTGTAGACATACCCACTAAGGACAAGAGTTAGCGAACTACCTCACAATGCAAGGTGGGTGCCCTATACACGGGTCAATAGAGTCATCCTCACATATTCTCTGGCTCAGTGTATATATATAATTATTGGACAATAGAGAATGGCTTCAACAGGCGAGATTGAGAAAGTGCCACATGAAAATATCCCATAGTCCAGTGTTGGGATGTCAAACATGCAACCTGCAAACCTCTTCCATCTGGCCCCTGACTGCACTCCCCTGGACTACATTCTCCCCCTAACAGAGAGAGAGTGTGGTCTTGCATACCCAGCACTCTGCATGCTGCAAGAGTGTAAGGTTTCTCTACATCACAGAGTGCTGGGTATGTGAGACCCCACTCTCCAAGACCACATTCCCTAACAGACAGAGAGAGATAGAGAGAGTATCATCGCAGAGAGTGCCATTGTACTTTGATATATGGTATGTGCGACTCACTTGAAGTACATTTAAGTCCAATCTGGCCCACCATAGCAAATAAGTTTTACACCCTTGACCTAGTGACACAAACTGAAAAGCACTGCAACCAAAAGTAATACAAAAAGGGGTAACTGATTGAAAAAGGAGGCATGTTCCCTCTAATTCTATGTTAATTTTCTTTGCTTTCAGATTTAGCTTATAAATTGCAACAAATTAGAGTCTAATTATTCATTTAAGCAGAGAATACATACACCTGGCTATGCAGCAAAGATCAGCTTGTGAGGATATAAAAGGGAAGTGGATGTTTTCCTAGTCGTTATTTGTTAACACTACATTTGCTAAAAATATGCAAGGTGCTGCTCATCTCAGAATGCATCTCAGTACAGAATAGTGCAATGCTCTGGAAGAATATCAGGTCCTTCACTCTCCTAGAAATGGATGAACCTCCAAAGGTTCAGAATTAAATTTGGATGCGACAATGGGCTAGAAGTATTTTCCAAACAGGATTTTTCAGGCCCCTAGTGCTGTTAAGAAGTATTATATACGAATAGCTACCATATGTTTATACAACAAATAAAGATAGGCAAACCTGCACTAGCTTTAATTTCACTACCACAGGTAACAACAGTAGTGAAGAAGTGGTGCCGCAGGCTTCAGTATCAACTAGCTACCCCAGTACATGCTAGTAGGGACCCTGGCTCACCCATGCTGAAGTCTGCATCACCATATCATCACTACTAGTTGTTATCTGTTCTAACTAGATTAAAGCTAACACGGGTATGCCCATCCCTGCTACAGTCATAGCCTCATTCGATGGGTAGATGTTCTCTCAGATAGCATAATGTCCTTTCTCCTCCTAGCTGGACACATATTACATTCCAAGGCCATCTGTTAGGATTTGGATCTAAAACTGGTGATGGTGGGAGCAACTTCTATTGTTTTTATTTATTTTAAATTTGAACCCGTTTCCCATCTCTGGATAATTCCGACTTTGGGTCCTCCTAGCACTTGGGGAGATTTCACTACCTAGCCTAATGAATCAAAATTAATGGCTAATTTCCAGGCAAAAGCAGTGACTTCGATCTCTTTCATTCTAATGACTTATTGTTGGCTGGATGTGATTGAAAGCAGAATGTGGCACTATTTTATTTAAATATTTAGCCCATTTTCATTCTAGCCTTGTTCTGAGATCACCCAGGGCTCAACTGGATCTGAAAAAAAGGAATATTGGGTTCTTCCTCTGTTCCTTATTCATATTTCCCTTTTTGCAGTCATTCATTGTGAAACGGTCTCTTTGCTAAGTGCTGGTTTGCTTCTCAATTTGGGGCAGTTTTGTAAACTAAAGTTTTACACTCTGAGTTTCTGACCATAGTTAGGAGAACTTCATTCCCTAATGGATACTTAGGGCATCTAATTACTCTAATTCTGACCTACACACACAGTTGAAAAATGTCTCTGTTCTTCCATTTCAGGAGCACTCCAGCTGCAACATGTTCCACTGAATAATACATTTCCGTGACTTTGCCCCATAAATAATACAGCACCAGACCAATGTATGCCCAACTGTACATAATAACCTCAGAATTCCATTGAGGGTTTCTAGTGACATCATAATGAACTACAGGAGTAGACTGGAAATGGAATTGTAAAATTATACAACCATGTAGGCATATTTTATTCTTATTATACATGATAAGAAAGCTCACAACCAGTCTTTTCATTGATTGAAATATTTTTTCTGGAGCACAACAAAAGGATGAAAGGCATCATTTAAAAGCAGGATAAAGTGGCTGTTGGCACAAAAAAATCACATCTGTGAGTGCAAATTGTGTGATTAAAACATGCAAATAGGCACATGCACATAGTTATCTACATTGCACTTGTAAATGCCTGTGTGTTCACAAATGTGAATTATTTTCATCCTATTTTGGCAACTTGTTCCTTAAGGATTATGAAAAATGAAATTTTTATTGGTAGAGATCAGTTCGGAAATAAAATCTCACTGAAATATTATGTTACCATACACTACTTTGCAAACAAGTACTGATGGTTGAGAAAACAACAATTTATTGGCTTTTGTCCTGTAAGACTAAATGAAATATTTTTTAAAAAACAGCTGAGATCCTTCACTAATCAACTGATCAACAGCCTAACACTTCTATCCTGCCATCTAAATCAGTCAGTGTTCTCACAATTTAAAACATGAGTATCAAGATAAGTTTTTAATTTAATGTAACCAATAATAAAATGTAATTTGAATATGTTTGTTGTTTGGGCAACATGATTTTAACAGTGCATAGCGGTGACAAGACAGCCACAAATTTTGGGTCCAGAATGGAAAATAAATTTAAATTTCCCCTATATTCAGGGGTGTTTAACAGAATCTAAGTTTTACGCATAAGGGACCACTGTGATCATCTGGTCCGAACTCCTGTATCCTGCAGCACGCAGATAGAACATCCTTGAATTAACTCCCGTTTGAACTAGAGCATATCTTTAGAAAGACATCCAAACATGACTTAAAGCTCACCCGTGATGGAGAATCCACCACGGCCAAAAGTAAATTGTTCTAATGGTTAATTACACCGATTGTTAAAAATTTATACCTTATTTCCAGTCTGAATTTGTCTAGTCTCAGCATCTAGCCATTAAATCTTACTATCAGTCTGTCTGCTAGACTGAAGAGCCCATTATTAATATTTGTTCCCCATATAGGTACTTACAGATTGTGATTAAGCCATCCCTTAATTTCCTCTTTAGAAAGCCAAATAGATGGAGGTCTTTGAGTCTTTAATTGTATGCCATGCTTTTCGGTCCTTTAATCATCCTCATGTCTTGTCTTAGAACCTTCTCCAGTTTATCGGTTATTCTAATCTAGGGTTCTGATTCAAGACCAGTTCTAGCATACCTAGGCACACACTTACTCTCCAGCTGCTCCTTTCCGGGGAGGAATATGGCTAGGAAGATAGATGCATGTGCAGTTCTTCCTAATAGCCATTCTTCCCTATCCAAACCAAGGATTTACAGAAAAGAAACATTTCCTCCTCCACACAAGGAGATATAGGACAAAGCTGCCTGGTAGTAGTCTATCATGGAATTGGACTGATTAGCTTTTTATCTGAGAGATGAAGGAATGGGGAGGCAAAATGATTGGAAGGTTCTAAAAGGGGAAGTATAATGACATTTGGAGAAAGAACAAAACCAGTCAGAGCTATTTATATGTGGTTGGGAAGTGCATATTTTCTAGATGTGGAGAAGAGGAAAATACAGAGGTACGCCCTTTCTGAGGGGAAAGGGCATTTTTAGGGGCATTTAGAGACTATGCTACCCCCCCATCCATCACAAATCTCTGCGTCTTTCCACTCCTCCAAACTCTGATTTCCCTCCCATACACAGTTTCTATTTTTGGATAAGAAGAGAGATAGAATTTGATGGGTGTGTGGTGGGATATGATGATACACAGGGTGCTGTTTTCTGAGGGAGATATGAACATGAAGAACAGAGGAAGAGTACAGTAAAAACAGAGTTCCTATAATAAGAAAGCAGAGACCAGAAAAGTGATATGGGAGGTCCGATGGAAAAATGGTCAATAATAACCATGTGTGTATCTACCTTGTGATCCAAGATGTGACTTAGCATGGGTAGACATACCTGTGATAGCTTGTCTAGTCATACCTTATCTAGCACAGCTAACTAAGCATACAGGATGCAGCGCATGCTGTGAATGCATACTATGACCCCGAGTGTACTTGTGTTGCAAGTTCACACTGAAGACTGCACTGCTGTTTCTATCCATCAGGATATGATCTTATCCACAGGTATGCAACACTTCAGAATGCAGTGTGATTATACACTAAGACAGGGGAAGACATGATCAGTTCTAGGAGGAAGTAGAGAAACAACAAGATATAGTGCAGCAGAGAGGAAAATACAAAGGGAAAAGAGAATGTAACAGGTCAAAAAAACTGAGCGTTAGGAAAATGACATGGCAAAAATAAGTGCTTATAATGAAGGAAAGCATGGGAAATAAGTTTGTCAATTTTATTTTCTCATTTGTACTAGCACACTTTATTGTATTTCCTTGTCAGAAAAAAGGGGGAGTTTTTGTCAGAGGGTAAGGATACAGATTCTTGATTGCTGATTACAACTGGATGTGCTGGAAGTGGGGAACATTTCAATACTTATTTTTCTGTTTTAAGTACTGATATCATGGCACCTTTTTGCAATGTCTGACAACTAAAGACATTAAATAACTTCTAATTTCCACTTCCTTAACTCATTTAAACTGTAACAATTTCCTTTAGAATCTCTCTCTCTCTCTCTAAGGGACATGAACTTCTTAGTTCCTGAAAAGAGTAATTAGCTTGCAATGATTGACTATTGAGATTGATCTGCAAGAGGTTCTGCAGCACAGGATACTGCCTGAAGAGTCTTTCGCAAAGTCTCCACCTTTTCACACACTCACATACAGACATGCCCACCCACCATCTGCTCTTTATCCACTTACTGGATGGTGTTCTCAATCCGAGTGATTGTGAGAAAAGCTGCTAGGTTTGCTGTGTAAGAAGAGATGACAATCAGAGCAAAAAGCCACCAGGCGCCCATCATCATTCGGGTTGCCAGAGTAGTGTAAGGAACTTCTCCTCCTGTTGGACAGGGGAATAAAAATTACAGGTTTTATTACGGTGCAGAACTGAATCTTCATGGTTAATGCCTTGATTATGTCATCAATGTTTCTAGTATTAGCAGAGTATGTCCATTAGTAAAGTGAACCCGATTTGGACTCTAAATTCTATGCAATGAAGAGTATTAAATGAAGTCTATGACTCCATTCCAAGAGCTTTTCTATGACCTCCATGAATACATCTACACTGGAGCCTTAGGTTGACTTAAAGAAGGTTAAGTCAACCTACAGATCCCTGCAGCCACACTGGGCTTTTATTAAGTCGACTTTATATCATTACCTCTTAAGGTTGACTTAACTTTTAAGTTGACCTTATTAAATTGACTTAAGCCAATGTAAACAAGGAAATTCCTTAAGTCGATGTAATTGGCCTTCAGGTGCACTTCTCCAGTGCAATGTGGCACAGCTACCCACAACGCACCACTCCTCCATCAACCTAGCACCTGCTATCATGAACAAAGGCAGTCAACAGGCATTTTCAATTTGGACTCTATAAATCGACATAACAGAGCCTCCAGTGTAGACATACCCTTTCATTATTTTTTTTTTTGAGAGTCAGTCCAGTACAAGAGATAGTTTTCACGTACTCAGAACAAAAACAGTATATTTGAGCACCAGCAAAATTTCTTTTTTCCCCAAACAGATTTCTTTAGTGACTTAATTAAGCTGTCTTAGCACTTTTGAACTTATGGAGTGTTTTTTAAACAAAAAGCAGAAAAAACCAAACCCACAACTTTTCACAGCTGTGTTGATAGCCAGATGTGCTGTTGCACAGTGTCACACATACATGTAGCATCTACTTAAAGAGAGCTCAGATACACAGAAACTCCATCTATACAGAAGTAAAAAAAATAGACTATTATTGTGACTGCTTAGAGGCTATTTCATTTCAAAAGTAATTTACAAATGGTATTTGAGCCTTAACTACCTTGTTAGGTAACTAATCAGAAACTTTACCAGAAATGAAATGTATCCACCTTGAGGTGGCACACTGAATTTGTTTTGCAGTGCTTAAAACTCATATGCAACTTAAAATATTCTAATTTATCTGTAGACAGAAATGCTGAATGATAGCAGCTATGTTGAGTTGTATGCTGTGGTATGTGTGAATATGCCACATATTCCAAAAACACAGCATTCTCCAAAGTATAATCTAGCAATAAGGATATAGGACAGATCATTTTTAAAACAATTTCCACCCTTCAGCCAAACACTTTGGTTTGACATTTTTGAAGTCCTTTTCTGTTTCAGTAAATTCCAAGTTATACACAGGAAGAATTTCCAAATGAAAGAACAATCAATCATTGTCTTAAAAAGAGGCTCTGGATTCTGAATTGTCAAAGCTAGAAATAATCAAAGCTACACAAGTCAGTGCAGTGTGCAATCATAGATAATCTGTTTCCATGATTGCCTACAATGCTCATCCTTTCCTTCTTCCTGTTTACTACAGACCTGGAAGGCTGGTTGCTTGATACACAGATGTCCAGGTTAAGTTTCTCAGACAAACTCCAGTTCAAATAGTTCTTCTTACAGATCTCTGTCTCTTATACCTTCTGGAGACTCCTGGTCAAAATGGATGGTAAATGGGACATGGACTTTCTGACCAGGATTTTAAGAGCACTCTGATGAGCCAGTTCTGCTCACACTGTAATCAATGGGAGTCCTAGCTTGACCTCAGTGGAAGCAGAATCCAGATCAATGCTGAGTGCTTCGGAAAATCCCACCAGGAATCTGTCAACATTTTGTTCATACATTCCACCCTGTTGTTGGGTGTATGTCCTGGATTCTAAAGTCCATCACAAGAACAGGAGTTTCCAGCTAGACAACCAGACCTGCATATGTTTCCCGTAATACAAGTGTTTTTTAGAGATTCATTCCGTTATACTTTCAGAATTTGCACTGGACTTCCAAGTTTTTTTTTTTTTTCACTTCCCTTAGGAAAAAAGAGAAAACATCATTCCTCATCCCTCTTTAGGGTTGTTAGAAGAAGAGGGGAAGAACAATTCTGATTTATAATCTAATCTCAAATAATTTCTGTTACCCAACTTTCCTATCATATAGGGCCTTCAGAGAGAGAGAGACTAATGGTCACCAGAAATATAGGTGATCTTAAACAAGTATTTTGTGCAGATAAGTCAAACAATAGAAATTTGATTTGCTGTTTTAAAATAATCTAAATACCAGAGCCATTGTATGTAGACTTACAGTAAAATCCAAGGAAAAAGAGCAGAAGAACTGAATTGTTTTTATTCAAGTTTTGTAAAATGATATTTGGCTCAACTTATTTCCATATTTTTCTTTAACATTGTAAAAACAGAACCCAGATAAAGCCACTGGATATTACAAGGGTCAAAGGCATCCTCTAAAGCATTGACAGCTTACCATACATTGAATCAGCTGTAAACACTTTGTGCTTGATTTTCACTTGCACTTAAACCTCTTGACACTGCTCTGGCAGTGGAAATTATTCTTAGCATGTAGATAAATCACAGTTATGTCCACTTTATTTATAAATAAGGTCCTTTTCAGATGCAGTTTGAGTCTATCTAGAATTTTTATGCAACTCTGAATACTACTGTCAACTTCACTGTTTTAGTTAACAGCTGTACATGCTACAGCTAGCCACAAATGTGCATTGCAATGTTTTGTAAAGAATACGAGGCTTTCATTCTACTTCACTATAAATGGTATTTCATTCTACCTGCATTAATTATAAGTGAGTTCCACTATATTCAGGGCTCATCTTTTAAAAACTCCAGTATTAAAAAGACAAAATCTACATTAGAGTCATGCAGTCAGAATTATATTTCCTCCCACTTCCAAGATACCAGATAATTATATGAAATAAGAACATCCTGATCAGATAAGTAGCTGTCATTTCAATATTAGGACTTTTTGAAGACAAAAATTAATTTTAACTTCTGAAAACTCAGTTTCTTGTCCAGTTGTAAATGAAATCCTTTAATGGGCTATTTCCCCTTTTATTTGGCGGTGGGTGGGGGTGAGATGAGCATGGCAGGTGGCAGGGTACAATGCCTTTGGAATCTTTCAGTCAAAAATAAATTATATTAAATGAAAATAGGAGACAGAGATACCAAAGTAACCCAACAGGCTGATTGTTCTTTTAACCTCCAGGTGCTAATCCCTGCAGTTTAGGTCAGAATAAATAAAAATAGGTCAGGAGATGAAGGGGAAGCCAGCAATTTCTTAGCCCTCCTTGCAATTTCATTTTTCAACCTCATGAATAAAACTAAAAGTAGCTTCCCACTGTTTTTAATGAAAATGAGTTGGTAGAAAGACGACCATTGAAAGTTACCCACCTACCTTTTATGCACAGTTGAAATTCTCAATCAAGGATCCTACTCATTGGAGAACTGACCTAGTAATTTATATGTGCCCCATCCTCAGCATCCTGATACTGTGTAAAGTGATCCTTCTCTCCAAAAGAAGTTTGTTCCCACCCCTCTCTGCTTTGCTTTCTTCTTTAAAGCCCACATTATTAATGATGGTCTAAATAGGAGAAAATGTGTGGTTCAGCAGGAAGGCTCTGTGGTGCACACAGCTGTTTGTGAAAATGACCTAATCAAGAGAGCTGCACCTTATACCATCAATAGTTAATGAGCGCAGCTTGAGGACACAGAACAGCATGCACAAACATTTTCATGTATGTTGGCAGAACTTCTCACTATTTGTGTGGGGAGTGTATTTCAAAACAGTTCTGTACTTCCCTGGCATGAAATGTACCAGTACTCCAGTCCCTCCTCAGACTCCCTCCTTTCCACACGTACTTTAGAAACAGGCATTTTGAGAAAGCACAGACAGGTCACACTACTATTAATTGTACATTATCTATGTTGTGGATTAATACAGGATCAAGGCTCTAGTGCAATCCAACTAGCACCCATCATGTTCATTTCAATGAACTTAATACTGAATCTATATTTAATGTTTTAGACTGTGTGCTTAGGAGTGAAGCGCTATTAATGGATAGTCATTTTAAAAAGTGTTGCTGTATCCTGTTAGTCCTAGGATATTAGAAAGGTGGGTGAGAAAGTATCTTTTATTGGACAGAATTTGGTCCAAGAAAATATATTGCTTCACTAACTTTGTCCTTCTAACTTGTTTTAAAAAAGATATTTTCTTACGTGAGCTTTACTGAAAACTTTCTAAAGAAGAGCCATGTTATCATAGACATGATAGACTAGTTTTAGTCCTGCCACTTCCCTGATCCAATATGGCTCTCCATTATGACTCATAATGACTTAAATTCTTGCCTACTCAAGAAGGTTAATTTATTCTTAGTATACTTCATATAGTATTTGTGTATTATCCTTTCCTTGCCAGCTCCTCTAGTAATGTGTCAACAGATCAGGGGGAAATAAAAATCTATTGCCCTGAAAACCAGGGACAACCTAACATATAATTAGACAGACAGAGATCAGAGAAAACAATACTGCCTCATGGAAAAGGTGACTCCTGTAAACCAATACAAGTGTCCACAAGTTTCACAGTTATATTCACCTATAGCCAATAAGTCTGAAGGCTGCTGAGAGTGAAGAATACCATATGATGAGATTCTAAGTGAGAAGAAGGGCTAGTTAGCTGGAGAACTGCACAGACAGCATGTACCTTAGCGCAAAGACAACCTGCTACACCATGTTTCTCAAGGGTTTGTCAACTGCTGTTTTCAAGGAAAGCTGCAGTCATTTGCACAGCCCAGAAGTTAACCATGAAAGTTCACAGGATAAAAATGTTTGTGTCACTGTGAATAAATGGTGAAATATTTGCTTTTAAACTTACAATTATAGTTGGCATGTCTAAAACCAGTGCCGCAGACTGCTATCGTGCTCAACAGTGACATCATTTGTGACACTAGACATATAAACACTGGACATGTAGGATCCCAAATGACAGCTTGTAAACAAGGTTCTCAGCTGATTTAAGATGGTTTTCATATCCACAATCATAATATGTAATATTTAGAAATTAAAACACATTAATTTCAGACATGAAAAAGAAATGTACTATGCCCTTATTAAAGCAAATGGATAGCTGTATTACAGTTAGCATCCTGCACCTTTTTCTATATCTCATGAGATGCTAATATGTTTTTTTTCTTATTGGCATGAAATCTGATAAATGTGCGATATGGAGGCAGGACTGTCACTTGCCATTAAGCAGCCATACAGTTAAGCAATGGTTACAAAAGCTCCCTTGCAGCCTTCCCATTCTTGATGGTTGTGGAAGGAGGAGAGTGAACTCTGGACTGCTTTTCCTTGCCATGAGCAAGCTGGTCAGGAATGGATGAGCCTTGTCTCTTCCCTTCAAAGTGATGACCAGTTGAGCTGAGTCAGCATAGGAGAGGGCTAGGCACAACACTTTGAATGGGCCCAAAAACATGTAATTGGGACTGGGAAGGGACTGTAAACTGTCAGGGCTCCTCCTGCAGAGATGCAGTTATGTACCACTTTACAAAGGCTAGGAATGAGGCTGCAATAACAGCTGACTGGAGAACAATAATTCTGTTTCATAGCAACTTTTGAGCCTTCAAAATATGTTTGCATTCTGCCACAGAGCAAAAGCAAACTCTTTCAGAAATGTTTCCTAAAACTAAATTGTGTCAAAATTTCTGGTTGTGGACCAAGAGAAGATGCTTTCGAAGGCCTAAGATGTAGAAGATCCAGATTCAGAACAGAGTTTTTCATTCAGGACATTCTGAATCAAGCAGAACCAGGACTTGAATTTGTAAGTCCCTCCTCTGAATCCAGTGCTTTAACAACAAGATTACAGAGTGCAAGCTGCTCACTGGCCTTCCCTTCTCTTCCTCTAACTTGTTCCAATTTGATAAAGTTCAACATCTTTTTGCCAAAAATCTTTCAACCACATCTAGTTGATGTAAATCTTGGATTGTTGAATAGAATAGATTCTACAGAATTAAAAAGGACAGTTTATACTTGCTAAAATGAAAAACATGGTGGTCTGCTGGGAACAGTTTAGATCAGCTTGCCTCATGTGTTTTCCTGTGACAGAGAAATTTTTCACAATTTGTGGGGCCAAGAGGGAGAATGATATGTAAATATTGTTTAAAAGGCTGCAGGATTTTTATATTGTGGGTATCCTACTCAAGTGAAACAATACAAAATCTTCCATAATACTGTAAAATTTCTCTGATTTTAAATTAAAAATTCAACAGAAAACAAATAAAAAAATTGTATAGCCAGCTAAGGTGCACCAATTTCTACTAGAACTGTAATATAATTGAAATTTGGAAGTTGTACAAATCTTTTTTACAATAAAGAGTTATCTTTTTCTTCTAATTTTTCATGCAATATTTTGTCATGCCTCTTTGAATTGTTCAAAATACATTATTTTCCTTCTCATTTGGGATGTCCATTACATCCTAAGGTTGGATTCTTACACCATGGGATAAAATTAATGAAATGACTTGTTACTTGTGTCCTGTAAAGGCAGAAGACGGCTCTTTGAATTGGATCTATTTCTTTAGTTTGCACAGATACAACTAAGTTTCTAAGTCAGCAGCCAAGTTAACCAAGTTACCCAGCTTTTCAAATACTAGCAGATTGCAAAGAATAAGAGTTGGAAGGAAATTAATACAAGATGGGATCTGTAGCTAGTTTTTACAGGGCCCTGGACAATATATATGATATATATTTTATATACAACACACACACACACACACACACACACACACACACACACACACACACA
>ML681966.1:69664038-69815761 GCA_007922195.1 Podocnemis expansa
CACACACACACACACACACACACACACACACACACACACACACACACTTTCACGAATGCAGCAGGGTACCTTTTCATAGCTAGATATCTCATCAGTGGGAGAGGATTTAGAGGACACACTGCTCATTCTATGTGGAAAGGGTGTTTCACTGCTTCAGTCTAAGGGTATTGATCAGGGTATTAGATATCCACCTGATGATTCAACAAAATGACAACAGCACCATTGCTGGCACGCTAACAGACAGGCTTGAGGGATTCCCTGTACATCACTATGCTTCACTGTTCCTTTTCCTTGATAATCTTTTAGCTAGGCATGATCTCCTGGATTCAGTACTCTCTAGGATTTGATGCTGTGGCATCTGGCAAAGTCCTGCTTCTGATAGGTTTATATTAATCTTCTGCTTCTGGAAGTCAGGCCAGTAATGGCCTATTTGGAAAGGGATACTTGGAATAGTGGAACTCAACTCACTTCCCAGCAATCCTTCTGCAGGGCTGAATCCATTCATTAGAGATGTTGTCTGATAAGCCAAAATGGCGAGAGGAGGAGTTGATGATTTAGAAGGAAATTTTTTTTATTGCCTTTACCACATATTCTGCTTCTCTGTTACTCTCTGGCAAGCTTGTCCAATGTGCGGCCCATGGGCCAGAATTTGGCCCGCCAAGGACTCTTATCTGGCCTGCAGAACCACAGCATGCACTTGTGTGGGCTGTGTGGGACTAGGCATGTAAAAAAAGTTTGCTCACTAGCCCCCGACTGAGAAAAGAATTGCAATGTGGCCCCTCATCCAAAAAGGTTGGACACCCCCAAAAGTAAAATATGAAAACTGGTATCTGCAAACCTCAAATATCTCAGAGGAAAACTGAAAACCCCGGTCAGAAATGACTTGCTCTGAAATCCAAAACCAGGCAAAGATGGGCCTTTCTTCTCTCAGCAAGTACACTTGATGTGGTGTTGAGCAACCTGCCAATTTCAATAAATCTTGAGAAATAATTAATTAGCAAGAGGCAGGTTGTATTAGTCAGATAGAAAAGATCATGCCTGACTATTGTCAAGAAATGCCTGATATAACATACTGTAGTAACAGTTCTGATGGGCTGGTTCTCAGAAAGCAAAAATATTACATTTCTCAACTTCCTATTGTAGGTGTTTGATCAAGTCAGGCCACCAAATGAATGCTTACCTTCCTCTTTGGATTTTGCAAAGCGTTGGCATCCCTCATGCATTCTGTCAAGGATTTCCTGTTGCACTGATATAGCAATAACCAGTCTGGACTCCTTCAACAACAGACTTTGGTTTATGATAAGATCCAAAGAAACTGTCCAACATGACTACAGTGAAGTGTCTTACTTGGTTTGTTTTGTCCAGTCCTCTGTAGAGTCATGACACAGTTGGGCAGTTCATCTGCTTTTGTTTCTTTTTCAGTTCTTTCATGGGTTTTACTGTGATTGGTAAAGTAAAAAGTACTGTATCTATGAAACCCTCTATCAGCAGCTCCTCTTGTTTATACTCTTGATGTGGTATGTGTAGCATTTTAGCTCCACTACTAAACTACACAGTTTTTATGAGTTTGAGACTCTGTTATCTGTCTGACAAATTATTCCCGTGTCTTTCTTTAGATACCATTTTTGGGCAACTTGCTATCTGTGCTCTGTGGGGTTTCAGTCCGGGGCCAGAGGGGATAAATAACTTAGCAATTATACCTCTGCACTCTAAAACATCCTGCCAAGATATGGTAAGAATAGTTATAGAATTCGTCAGTTGAAAACTTGTTTGAAAAAATGCATCTTTTTGCAAAAGCCTAACAGACAAGGCCTCACTCTTCCCCTCCCCCCAATCATTTGTTGTTAAAGGCACACCTTCCCCTTCCTCCTGTGCATGTATATATGTATACACCTTGAATAACCAGCTCTTAAAAGTACTATAAAAGGGAAAACTAATTTGCCTTACACTGACACCTAAGGGCAAATTAAGCCTGAGCACAAGCAGATACAACATCCACCAAGCCAAGTAAATGAAAATTACATCAGCATATTCCCAGAGGCAGTCTTAGGCTATCTGGGGCCCTAGGCAATGGCCCATTGCATGGCACCCTATGGGCTCCTTCCCCATAGCTCTGGCTCCTTCCCCCCATGGCCCTGGCTCCCCCACAAGGCCCCAGCTCCCTGCAGTTGCCTCCTCCATGGCCCCAGCAATGGTCCCGCCCTCCCCCAAAGCCCTCTACTCTTGGCACAGCTTGGAGCACTCCCGTTGCTTAGCAAGGCAGATGTGCACTTTGAGGTAGGCAAAGCAGGTGACTGCCCCTCCTGTTCACTGCATTGGGAATGGGGCCTCTTGCTACTTGGGGCCCTAGGTGGGCAGTTTCTTCACCTACTCCAAAAGCCACCTCTGCTCAGGGCTCAAAAGGGTTCCAAATCTCCTGGGACTGCAGCACTGGCTGTCTATTATGTACACTGTTACTACTTGAAACTGAGTGGGTTGCAAGAATGAGCTTTTAAAGTGTGACTAGAATTGTGCATCCTATCACCTCAAAATAGTCTATTCATAGCATCCAGCAGAAGTACACTAAGCCAGCTCTTCATCTTTTTATGCTGGTATCTATTTCAGAGTTATACAACTATTCCAATCAGACTTTTTAAAAAAATTTTTTTGTTGCTTTATCCTACACAGGATGAGCAATGTGGAGGCTAGAGAAGCAGAAAACAGAGAGAGTATATCTATGTCTCTAGGGAGACAAGCCAGGGAGAAGGACTGGCAAGTCAAAAGCAAAATCCAATGAACCTCCAAAAGTCTAGGTTAGAGAGGAACTCAAACCCCTAATTAAAAAACACCACAGTGATAAATACTGTTACCTACTGTGTCTACTCAGTGACTTTTAGATAAAACCAAAACATTTAAATATGTATTGAAATAATAAAACAGAGGTCTAGTAACTGTATTCCGTAAGCATTGGGATCCGATGTGATAATGGAAAAGCTAACCTCTTTTCAGCTGAGCTGACATTCCAATTTTCTGCATCACTACCAATGATAATATTACACAAACTATGTTCAATCATTAAATTAATTCCCATTAAATCAATATCCTTAAAGGCCAAATAGTCCTTTAATAATTACCTGATTAAAATTATGTTAGCATAACATATTAGTTATAGTATATTTGTAATTCCCTTTTTAGTGATAAATCTTGTTTTCACTCAGCTCCCTGACACTACAACAGAAAAGGAAAGAGGAATGGGAAGTGCATCACAATGGCACATAGCAACTGGGTAAGCTAGCCATTATTATACCAGTGACTTTTGACATGCATTTTCTGGATTTGGTTTTCTAACATCCACCATTGGCGGTCTGATACCCTAAGTGCTCTAAGAATGAATCTTTGGATCTTGCAGAAGCACTAGTCTCAAAGACAGTGACAAAGGGCACCAGCTGCTTTTACAATAAATGAACTTGTACAAAGTCTGTAAAATCTGCCAAGTTTTCTAATGAAAAATGCAATGCATTATAAATGAAAAAGTATATTACAAATAATGCGTAATAATTTAGTACCTAGAGACAAAAGTGATTAGTTTTATGTAATTAGCGACAGACAGAAAGACTTAGAACTTACTGTAAAATAAACAGTGAATCTAGTGGCACTTACAAGATTAACAAATTTACTTATTGCATGAGCTTTCGTAGGAGAAAATCCCACTTTGTCACATGCTTGACAAAGAAGGAATTTCTCCCAGGAAAGCTCATACAATAAATAAATTTGTTAGTCTAAGTGCCACAGGACTCCTTGTTTGTTTTACTGAACTAGACTAACATGGCTGCCCCTTTGGAACTTGAGAACTTACTGTGTTACTAAAATAGGGTAAATAATTGTAGTTTGAGAATTGTTGGAAAATGGATTATAAAAGTGCCTTGCAGCATCCTCCTCTGCTGTCAGAAAAGAAGAGTAATGATTGTGCAAAAAGCTTTCAGATTTAGGTGCCTAAAGTTAGTTAGTTTATATCCAAATTTAGGTAAGTCTCCCTGAAGTGAATGGAAATGTTAAGTCGTGAGTGTCTCTGGAAATGAGGCCAATTGTATCTTTGCTGACAATTATAATTATCACATGTATATTATAACCAAATCCTCAAATTCTAAATGGTTTGGAATTTCACCCCCACCTGAATTTTGCAGTTTTTCAGTCTCTCAAAACAAAAGCAACCCAAAATAATGTGTCATTCAAAAGCTGGAGCCAGATCCAAATTGTGGCTTAGGTGGTCATTTCTTGTTTACATAACACCACAAGGTACTATGTTAGCCGACAGTTAAGGTGGATGAAATCCATTCTTATTTATCGTAGTAAAATAGGGCTTTTTAAAAATTAAAATCTTGAATTACCAAAGGCCATCTAATTGGATTACATAAACCATAAATAATTTTGCAATATTGACCTGCAATTTGGTCAGTAGTGGTTTTTTTAAATGTGTTTTTGAATATATAATCTTACTGTCACCCTCTTTACACATCCCAGTGCAATAATTTTACATCAAAACTCTTTTCTGTGACCTTGTATTTACATGTTTACTAACATACAGTAGGGCAGAGTCTCCATCTGATACCTGGAGAATTTCTATATTTGTGCAAGTGACAGCATACACTGGATCCTTTCTAACCAGAATGAGATCAAAACCAGACCCACTGATTTATACTGTTTCACTGTTTGCATATGTAAGCACACTATCATAACTACTGGAAATCCATGAGTTACATATTTGGTAGTTATTATTTTACAGAATATAGCATCCAGTGCTGCAGATACACAGATTTCCAGAAGCGCTGACTACTTACAAACTTACAAAACTGAAATTAATGGGTGCTATAAATGCTCAACATCTTTGAAAATCCAACCGTAATTAGTCTCTACTGTACAAGTCCATAACAGAGCAAACAGTTAGTTATACACAACTGAGATAGTGGTACATTTCCAGAAAAGTATTCAGGATATTGTATGAATTCCGCTTAGGAATAGTAACAGGAATTTGACTATAAATGGGTCATAGGTACTGTGATGGAGGCAAGCCTGAGGGCTAAAGGAGGGTCCTGGAGGGCAAGTGTATCAGCCCCAGGAAGAGCAAAGCCCTGTTTTGTGGATAACCATGGCGGGCTTGCTCTGTTAATTAAGGAACCTGAGTCAAATTAGGGTAACTACCTGCAGTAGATGAAAAGCCCCTGTTGCAGTCAGGCAGGAAGCAAGTTTCGGGTGTGGCGTTTGGAGGAGGAGGAGGAGGAGCAGGACCTTGGAGTGTTGTGTGCGTCCTGAGCAGAGCAGAGCAGAGCCAGATGAAGCTAACCAATAGCTGTTACTACCCGTACCTGGGAGATGCAGGTAGCTGGGACAAGCTCACTAAGGGCCGGAGGGACTAGGGGAACTATAACTTTGGGGGTTTGGAGGTAAGAAAGCCTGGCTCCAGCTGGCTGCCAAGACCTGAAGGGCAGGACCCATAGTGACTGAGTGCCCCCCCCCCCTTTGGGACAGTACATATAATTAACATTGTTCAATTTAATGTCATTATTGAGATATTAAATCACTGCCGGATCTGAGTGCCTACCCAGAAGGGGAAGGTATTGTGCAGACAATGATACAAGGAGGGAAGACTCTCTGTGACAAAGGATAAATGGACACAAGTCTGACATCAGAAATAAGAACATTCAAGAATCAATAGGAGAACACTTCAATCTCCCTGCCCACTCCACTGATGATTTGTTAATCGCTGTGTTGAAACAAATGGATAACAAATCAAAGCTTCAAACAGAAATACATAATTGGAATTCATATGCAAATTTGACAATGTTTCTTCAGGGCTAAACAGGGAATACGGATTCTTTTCTCATTACAACAGGTAATTTGACCTTATCTTTCCCTATATGCTGTTCCCCAGTGTTTGAATCTAAACTATTGCACTGATCTGCTGTAACAGTCTCACCTGATCCTATGATTAACACTTCCCTGCTTTTATTTTCCTCCCTTTCTATAAGTTGCCAATCTTCAAACTGTCTGATGAAGTGGGATTTTTCTTCCAAAAAGCTCATGTAATAAATAAATCTGTTAGCCTTTAAAGGTGCCATAGGGCTCCTTGTTTGTTTTCCTTTTGGCTGAAACTGAGCAAACAGAACAAGGAAACTAAAAGACAAGTCAGTGACAATAGTAGGAAGGGCAAGAATGAACAAAATGGTTGAAGCAAAAAGAGAACATAGTTTCTCGACCTAGAATTCACCCACTCCTAATGCTGACCAAAGCCTTTCTGAACATTGTGGACACGTCCACAAATGCATTTGAAACTGAAATAACACTCGTTATTTTGATTTAAAAATGTTTATGTCCAGATGACATTTCCTTACTTCAAAATAAGGAGCTCCTGCACCTGCCACCTGGCCAACCATGGAGAAGCCAGGGCAGCGGGGCATGCTGGCTCCCACACCTGCCGCCCGGCCAGCTGCCAACAAGCAGGGTGCGCTGGCTCCTGCACCCGCTGCCCAGTCAGCAAGCCGGGGCAGCCAGCTCCCTCACTGGCTGCCCCACTAGCTGCCAGCAAGCGGGGCTGGCCAGCTCCCTGACCTGCTGCCCCTAGCTGCCAGCTAAGCCTGGGAAGTGGGGCCAGCCAGCTCCCCAACCTGCTGCCCCTAGCTGCCAGCAAGCAGGACAAGCTGCCTCCCACACCCCCTGCCCGGCCAGCTGCAGAGAAGCCTGATGGTGCGCGGGCTCCCTGCCGGCATTGCCAGGTAGCTGCAGGATAGCTGGGTGCCCCGCGGTTCCTTCCCAGCCGCAGGGCCAGCCACGGGGATGGAGGGTGCAGGGGAATCCCTGCCCTGGGGGCTTTTTTCGGCTGCCTGGCTCCCTAGGTGGAAGCCAGACAGGGGATTGGGTGGCAACATGGCCCTGGCTGGGGGCCATGTTGCCACACCTCCCAGGGTGCGCCTCTCCCAAATCGAACTATCAAGTCCGGTGTCCAGACATGCTAGTTTGATATGCGTTTTATTCATCTGGACCTATTAAATCGATTTAACTTGAATCAATTTAACAAGTTTTAGTTTGCTTTGGTTAAATCGATTCAAGTAGAATCGATTTAACCAGCTACGTGTGGACATAGCTTGTGAGATTATAGAACTGTGCTCCTCATTCTTTTTCATTTGCATTCATCTCTACACTTCCAAATTCTGTGTGGGAATGGAACATAAAAAGATGAAATTCACAAAGACAGACAGTTACTTGTGCTATTTCCAACTAAGACATAAGAAGAAACATAAGAGAAACCTATTCTTAGACGTATTTCCAAATTTCTAGCACCAGTTCCCGACACTTTAATGCTACAGTTATAGGGGCACAATAAATACCTCAGATAGAATAACTCAGTTTTACAGATTCAACAACTCAGATAAACCTGCAAACAGTTAGGTTTTTGTCTGAACTTAATTCCTAATCTTCTGTTGATCACCCTTCACTAATTTAAGATACCACAGTAAATATACTTTTAAGTGTTGACTGAAATTCTCTTAAATGTGTCTAACATTATTAAAAAGCTCACCAAAGCCTAGATGTCTTAAGCTAGTACAGTGAGTTTTTCATCTGAATATAATGGCAATGCAGTATATTTATTTCCTACACTAATACCGGATCACACAGTTCAACAGCCTAATTCTTGGTGCAAATGAGCAATTACTCCATTGAGATCAGCGGGTCAGTTTCTTCAGAAATGGAAATCAGCTTGCCACACTGGGCAACAGTAGGTGACTTTTGCAGAGAATCATAGGAACTGGAAGGAACAATGACGGGGTCTCGAGTCCAGTCCCCTGCACTCAAGGCAGGACCTAGTACCATCTTAAACCATCCTTGATAGGTGTTTTTCTAACCTGCTCTTAAAAACTTCCAATGATGGAGACTCTACCAGGGGCTAAAGTATAATTTGGTGGACCCGGGAACCCTCCCGCATGTGTGGGCCCCCCTCTGGCACAGGTGGGCCACCCCTCTGGTATGGATACCAGTAATGTCCCCAAAACCCAGTCCCTGCCCCAGCAGTCACCCCCAGGCACACACAGACACACAACCACCCCCAGGCACACATACAGCTACCCACAGGCACACACGCACAGCGCCACCCTCAGACACACACAAGCACACAACTCTCAGTGCCTCCCCTCAGCCCTTACCTGGGCTGTTTGCAGGCTGCCTGACCAGCCACAAGCTGCTCCACTCGGGTGGGGGACGACGACAGGAGATTCACAAACTCCCTGCCTGCTGCAGCTCTCTGCTGGCTGGATTAACGTGGAGTAGGGCTTAAGGTGGAGTCACCAGAATGCTGCATTCTGGCTACTCCTGATATTTTTGGCAGGACCCTGGAATGCAGCGCTCCAGTGCCTCTTTCTATTTTTAGGGGCCCTGGAATGCTGCCAGCCTAAAAATAGGGGGCCCCAGAACTGCGTTCTGGTGCATTCCCCCTTACTTTAACACCTGGATTCCATAACCTCCCTAGGAAACTTCTTTCAGTGGTTAATCACCCTGACAGTTAGGAATGTCTTCCTAATATCCAACCTAAACCTCCCTTGCTGTAATTTAAGCCCCACTGCCTTTTATCCTATCATCAACAGTTAAGGAGAATATTTTTTCTCCCTCCTCCTTTTAACAACCTTTTAGGTACTTGAAAACTGTTATGCCCCCTCTGTCTACTCTTTTCCAGATGTGTGTGGATGCATTTGTGGGGGTGGAGGTATTTCACTAAATTAAACATATTTATATTTCAAGAGTTCTGCTAGCAGCTATTTCCAGGCACAAAACCCTGATGATCCCAGTCAACTAGGTGGATCTATTATTACTGTTCATTAGTGGCATGTGTGCAGGAGCTTTATCATCTGCCATCTTTGCTGTTACCTTTGCCCCATATTGTTGACAGAGAAGGAGAATTTTAGTTAAAACCATTGCAGCCCTCTGGCCTGACCTCATCACAATATTCATTTCAGCTGGTGCCTTACAGGGCTGGTTTAATACATTTTTAGCCCAACACCATTTTAATAACTTTAAAAGCACTAAAAGGGCAAAGCCCAAATCTGTGATTTCTCCCCTTCCATTTCGCAAAGAATTTAAGTGCTGGAATCCTCACTGTAGTGAAGATAATCCTCCTTAACTCAAACTGGGAGACAGAAAAAACAATTTTTCACTTCTGCGGAAATGGACAAGGGACCCCAAGGTTCGGTAACCAGCAGCGGCAACAGGCTGGCCAGCACATTCAAATGCTTTATGCAAACATCTTGATATGCTTCCTTCTGCTTCTGATTTTTGGCTTGCTCTTGTTATATGCGTTTTAATATTGGAGGCGGTCTGGGAATAAAACTCAGCTGCTGGAGAAAGAGAGAATATATTGTTGGCAGCCTGAAAAGCCTCTGAGCCTATCCTGTTTTTATACTCTGCAGGCTCTCTTTCCTGGTACCAAAATACCAGCTGGTGTTATGAAGAAGAGCTATGTGGGTGGTTACCAGTGTGGCCATATTGCCATGTAGGAGGGACTCCCTGCAGAATCGAAAGGAGTGGAAATCTACGAAGAGTTCCCTTCTAAACTCATGCTCATCTGGCACATACCATATCTATCCTTTGGAGAAAAGGTTGAATCAATTTGTGGATTAGATTTCTGCCATCTAAATAGAAGGCTGGGACGTTAGTAAGTGTGATTGTAGATGACAGATTGAAAAGCTAGCCAAATCAAAACCAACCCTCCCCCCAACCAAAAAAAAGGCCCTTTAAACCTTGAAGTTCCTAGGTTTACAGTTTAAATTGCAGTTCAGGAAACTCTAGTAACAGAACAACTGACTGAAGATGATCTGTAAGTTTAACCTCTGAAGTTACTGAACATATTCCAAACTTCCCCAGGTGCATGTGTAAGTTAGATTGCTTTTTAGTGGAAGAAAATATTTTCCAGGACAAGTTATTCCTTTTTATTTAATCAATTAGATACGTACAGTATATGCTCTACACTCTGAAAAGTGAAAACTAATTACTTATTCTGATTCAAGTGTACCCACCCAATGAGTTATATATTTTATACAGATTTATTAAAAGTTCTTGAAATTTAAAAAGTGCTCTGTAAAAAATAATTTAGTGTACATCTTTTTTTTTAGGGGAGGGGAGGGTGTGGGTGAAAAGGGGGAGACTTTTCTTTCCTCATATGGATGGATTCCTACACATTAAATCATACTTTCTCCATTCTCTCTTGATGCAATTAGCATCTTTACTATAACAAAGGGAGACATTCTCACAGTCAGTTAATCAGGATGGGAGCCAGTCTCTTGGGTAAGAAAGGTGTTCTCTGGGATTTCACAGATCCAGTCATTCTTTTTCTCCTCACAGCAAGAATGTCAGATGCACTGTATCTCTGCACACAGTGTTCCACTGTGTTATCACTTGAAAGATTAAGTGCTAACCCATTAGTTCAGGCTCCTGCCATGACTGCATTTCACTTATCTTCAATATGGGGGTAATGTCAAGTAAATCCACTAGCATTTTAGTAGCTCTTATTTTAAATTACTAATACCCCACAACTCTGAAAATACTGTTTACACTCTGATCATGACTTAGGACTAAATTTTCAAGCATAGATGACAAAATACACCAGTGAAATATTTGCAAGTGCATACATTTATTGCAAACATTCTGTAAATGTTTGATAAATGCAACACAGCCACCAAATTTTTGGAAATTTGGCCCAGAATTTATTAAGTGGTTAAGAGATCTGGCCCACACTCAAGGACAAAAGGATAAACACCATGCAGCTTTATCATGATACAGTGTATGCACACATACGCATGTACACGTTTATAGATTTAATAATACTAAGAATACTAGAAAGATAAATTGCTAGGTTAACAGTTATTGGTATGAGCACAACTGAGATAATGACAAGGGTTTGTTAGTATGTAATTTACCCAGGAGATGAGTAGCTTAATAACAATAGCAAGGATATCTTTTAGTGCCACCTTCAAAGGTATCAGGAAAACAGGGCAATTGGTTTACCTGCCAATATGCCATCAGACTTATTTCTTGAGTACCATGCAATGTTCCTTCTAAGGTGATGATGCAGCTCAGCAAATTGTGGATGCAGCTGAGCAAGTTCCTTGACCCATACCAGGCCCCTTCCCTGCTGCCTGCTGACTCCCCAAGCACATCCATAACTTGCTCAGCTGCATCATCACCTTAGAGGGAACACTGATGACTTACAGTTCCCTGCATTTATTTTCCTCCCATCCTGTAGGTTTCTCCATCTTCAAGACATCTGACAAAGCTGGATTTTCTCCCACAAATGCTCATGCAATAAATCAATTTCTTAGTCTAAAAGTGTCACAGGGCTCTGTTTGTTTTGCTGCACTAGACTAACACAGCTACCCCTTTGGAACTTCACAATATTTGATGTACTCATGATCTATCATCGTTGTCCAGGGGAAATCACAGGATTTGAACTTGTTACACACACACACACACACACACACACACACACACTCTCTCTCTCTCTCTCTCTCTCTCTCTCTCACTTCATGATAAGACAAAGAAATGACTGTAATACCTTTCCAAACAAACAGAACAGTTTTATAGATGCAGCTCTACCATCTTTCAAAGTAACTAGTGCACATTTATACACAAGATAGTTTATTGTATAATCTCTCTTCTTGAACCAGGCCTTCTCTCAAAGGAGATTGTTTGACCTTGAGTGCTTCATGACCATACCAGAATCTGGTCCAATGGCCTTACAAATATGTAGACAGAGAAGAAAGATGTGGTCTGTTATTCATAGCTTTTGTTAAATAGATCCGTTCATCTCATCAGCTGTCTACTATTCTGCCAAGACCAGGCTTAGGTGATTTGTATTTTATAGAGAGGAAAGACTGACATACGCTAAGCACATTGCCCCCATCCCTAATGAATGATAAAGCTGGTTCTGCAGAGAAAGTTCACAAAGAAGAAAATTCTTTGCTACCTTGAGCCCCAAAATGGAAACCAACTGATCCTTCTATATACTGTAAATAAAGCAGCCTCTTTACAGACATGAAATGTACAGCTGAAGTAAGCCACAGAAGAATGGCTGAGGCTTAGCTAAGTTTAAAGTATTTCCCTTACTAAGGTTGGGAACCCAAATGCTGTAAACATATCACAGATTTTATTTCTGCCTCTCATTTCAGTTTTTCTTTTTAGTGACAAGACAATGTCACTTTAAGAAGATTTGGTTTTTTTGAAAGTTGGTTGGTAGAGCTGCATCTATAAAACTGTTCTGTTTGCTTGGAAAGGTATTGGAGCCATTTCTTTGGCTTATCATGAAATGCATATTTTTTGTAAAAGTTCAAATCCTGCTGTTTCCCTGGATGATGATAATGGATCATGAGTACATGCACTATTGTGAAATTCCAAAGAGGCAGCCATGTTAGTCTAGTTTAGCAAAATAAACAAGGAGTCCTGTGGCACTTTCAATTTTTTATTTCACTTCTTAGTCCCTGGTTTAAGCCACTCTCAGCTTGGGAGCTACCAAACAATGTTGAGCAAGTCCTTGCAATGACCATACTTGAAGGTCCAAGAACCATTCAGAACACAATGCTGATGGCAGAGGGACTGTTCCTCTAGATGGGGGAGAACAAACAAACACGGAGTCTTGTGGCACTTAAATCTCTGAGGGGGCTGCAATCCAGGATCCTTAGGGTTTATTTTTGAGTCTCACTGTCTTGCTGGGTGACCTCTGGCAATGTTACACCCTTCTCTTATGGCCTCGGCTGCTCCAGCTCCCATTGTAGCATGGGGCTTGGGGGACAGGGAGACAGGATCAGGCCCTGGGTGTCCTCATTTCTAGAATACTTTCAGAGTACTTAAGACTTAAGACAAACAAACAAGAAGCCCTGTGGCACTTAAAGACTAACGAATACATTTATTGCATGAGCTTTTGTGGGAGAAAATCCCACTTCATCAAATAGTTTGATGAAGTGGGATTTTCTCCCACAGAAACTCATGCAATAAATATATTTGTTTGTCTTTAAGTGCCACAGGGCTCCTTGTTTGTTTGTCTTAAGTCTTAAGTACTCTGAAAGTATTCTAGAAATGAGGACACCCAGGGCCTGATCCTGTCTCCCTGTCCCCCCACCCCCATGCTACAATGGGAGCTGGAGCAGCCCCAAGTCATAAGAAAAGGGTGAACCATTGCCAGAACTCACCCAGCAAGACAGTGAGACTCAAAAATAAACCCTAAGGCTCCTGGATTGCAGCCTTCTCAGGGATTTCCCTGATATCCCCCACTCCACCCTGAATTTCCCCCCCCCCCTGCAGTTGTCCACTGATGATAATGTTATATCAGTTTTATGAGCACCCCCCTACACCACCTCCTCCTACCCCCCACCCCCTGAATTTTGAGTCCTGGGGAAGCTGCTTGTCCCCCCTGAGCACTTTCCCCACTGGGCACAGGGGACTTCCCCGCATCCCACAGCTGGGTGCCTTCCCCGCAAACCCGCCAGCTGGCCAGCTTCCCCAAGACCCCCTGACACTCCTTCCTCTGGCTCCCCATCCCCAACCCCCTCAGACCACTCATCTGGCCTCTGGAGCTGCTCCCATGAAGAGCATGCCCCTCACTACCGCCATTCTTCCACCCAGCAGGAAGCTGCACTAGGAAGTTTAAAATCTCCCACCCTGAGCATGTTCAGCAGAGATTTCAAACTCCCTGGAACAGCTCCCTGCTAGCGGGAAGAATGTGTGTTTGGGGCTGGCAAGGAGCCAAAGCTGCAGGCCCCGTGTAGCTGGCAGTGAGGCGTGCGCTCAGGAGTCAGGACTGCTGTGCGTGCACACACACGTGCAGCTTAAAGGGAACATTGGTACCATGTTTATTTCTGGACTGTACAACTTTGGTAGCAATGACTATGTCTACATCTAAAAGTTTAGTTCCAACCTGCTTAGAACTAAGCAGTGCCCGGTTAGTTCATACTAATTGCGGCTTTTTAGTTCAAGCTAGCTTTTTAGTTCGAACTAGCTGCGCTTTCTTCAGTTTAAACTAACTTTTTAGTTTGAACTAAAAAAGCACAGCTAGTTCAAACTAAAAGTTAGTTCGAACTAAAAAATGCGGTTAGCTCACGCGAACTGCTCAGTGTGAATTTATTTAGTTTGAACTAGCATAACTACATTGTGCAAGTTCAAACTAAATAAGTTCAAACTAAGCTCAAACTACACATTAAGTTCGAACTAATCATCTAAACTAACTAGTAGAATTTTTTAGATTGAACTGGGCAAAGCCTAGTGTAGACAGGAAGCAAATTAGTCTGGATTAAGCCTCCTGAATCTGGACTAATTTGCTAGTGTAGACATAGCCAATAGAATAGAATAGAATAGAATCAATAAATTTATTCCTCTTACTTTCTCAGCCTACAGATGAATAAATCCATGCTGAAGACCTGGCATAAGTCTGAACAACAACGATTAACAAAACATAGCATTTGAATACTGCTACTTTTGTTCAAAGCAGCTTTAGTGACATAATTATGCTCTGAATGTTGAATTGATAGAAATTGGTGTACAGTTAATTAAGAGACAGTATCAATAGAAAAGAACCTCGTTGGTAATGGTGTCCTGATACTAGGGGTATGCCAAGAGGAAGATTATAACAGAATAATTCATTAAGCAACAGTACATTTCAAGCAGTGGATTTCTAAAATAACATAGCACACCAAATAAGAGGAACGTGACTGAAGGCAGCATGGCTTTAACCTCCCAAGCAGTACTATAATTTCCTAAAAGTGCTAGTGCTTGGAATCATATTGGTCTTATAAAATGTAATTTATATAGGGAAAACAATACAATCAGTTCATCTTAGCAGGAATGATGAACATAACTGATTATTACTGACATCCCTGATAGCCAACCAGAAAACTCCAGTAATGATGTGAGTTCCAATCTAATCAAAAGTAAAAGCCAAAACCAAAGGATGTCAATGAAGCTACCAGATCATTTATTTTGTCAATTTCCAAAGGGATAGCTGTGTTAGTCTAGTCCAGCAAAAAAAAAAAAAACCAAGGAATCGTGTGGCACTTAAAGACTAACAGATTTATTTTTCACATGAGCTTTCGTGGGAGAAAATCCAACTTCATCAGATGCTTCAAAGATGGGTGAATTTACAGTTCACCCATCTTCAAAGCATCTGATGAAGTTGGATTTTCTTCCACAAAAGCTCATGCGAAAAATAAAAATAAAAATACAAAAAGAAGTATTAAGACTTTTTTCTTTTTGATATTTGAAACATCTATGTCATGATTATAGGATTACACACTTTAGTTCCTCTTGAGTGCACCCCTCAATAACAAAAATAAAACTACCAGGAATAACCAATGACAAGGCGGCAGAAACATAGAGCACCAATGGGAATTGAGAGGAGGTCAGAGGGCATGGAAGGGAAAATGTGAGGAGTGGATGTCATGAGATGCACTGCCCTAAACCCTTAGAGTTTGATCTTTGTAACATTTCTGTTCACTTTTACAATGTAATTGCATGGTTTAATGCAAAATATGTCACACAAGATACTCTTCCAAATATTCATGACATACTCTGCATTATTATTATGGTATCACATTTCCTGTTGCATCATACATGTGTACCTATGAGAAACATGTCCCAATGTATTTCACATACCTGGGGTGCTGGGGGCAGAGAAAGAGAAAGAGATGGCAAAGACAAGGCAAATTAACCTCCCCACCTCCCTAGATCAGGAGGGAAAGATTGTGATGAAATGAATCATCTAACCCCAGGAGGGCAGTGGCTGGAGAGAGAAGTACACACACTTTGAACTGGCTGAAGCTTTTTGCCAAAGAAACTCCATCTTCAAATATCTCCAAGCAAAGATTGGGTCCTGTTCATAGAGGGGCAGAAACTGGCTAGAAAACTATCATGGCCAAATCTGAGTGGTGAGCTGAGTATAATTGTAGTAGTGATTACACAGTAGTAGTTAGATTGAGAATTATTTTTTATTTGTTTGTGGTAATGCCTGACTGATTGATTGATTGTGCATTGATTTGCTACATATTCACTTAAAATATATTTTAATCAATAAATTAGTGTTTGTTTAATATAAAGCTATGTGGATTTTAGGGTCAGAATGGGCGAGCGGAAAGGCCTAAATTGGAGTAGAAGCTGGCTGCATGTCACTTTCTTTGTTAAACTGATGGACTGGGATAAAAGAACCTGCAGTCATCTGGGAAGAGTCCCAACCCTTGCATAACAGAAGTTCCAGGTGTAGCACTTGGGCTCTGGGGTTGTTCACTGGGGACCATCCCCTGAGCAGCTAGTGAGCTGACTTCCATGACCTGGGAGCAATTACACACAAGAGGCCTCTGTGTACTGATGTAGGAGTGGCGGTTCACCAAACAAAGCAGGGTAAGTTAGAGTTCAGGAGCTGGTGACTGGGGAGGCACAGTGGCCCACCAGACCGGATTGCAGGAGGGGAATGCCACAGTGGGGAGACAGAGAAAGAAACTGTAGTGAGAGAGGGCAGGGACAAAGGCTCCTGTCTCAGAGAGGCTACAGTTAGGTCCCTGCTTTTATTTCATATCCCTTTGGCTCCTAACCATGCAAATTTTGTTGCAAGGGGTTTTCCAATGCTGCAGAGGAAATTGTGAGTACACACACATGCATGCACAACTAAAAACTCCTGTTTTCACTCATTTAAAAACTAATCCATAAAAATATTTCCATTCACATTAGGTTTTGTGTTAGATAAGGTGAGGCCTCTGCCACTTGATAGATTGCTTTGAACATGAGCAAATCAAAAAGAATAACTACAGAAATCATGAAGCTAAACTTCAACATAAATTGGAAGTTCTCTAGAATCTGACTCTGTTCATTTACTCCATCTTTAGACAGGCTAGGTTATGTATTGCAAATCCACATAAAGTACTCACAGAGAGATGGGTGAGTTACACATTTCCATGCCTCACTGCAGAGCACAAAACTCTGAGTTGATTAGCATTCATTTTTAGCATAACTCAACCTGTGCCACTAGATGGCCAGGGGGCACTGAGTTGTTTCTTCCTGGCAGCACATTATAGTGTGGTAAGGTAATGAGTTTATTAGAAATCAAGTTCAATGAACATATGCAGTAATAACATAAGGTATTCTAATGCAATGGCCACAGATTTGCTGTTCAGTAACTGTAAACATCCAAATAGTCTGCATCAGGGTTGAGTGAATGGTGCAGGTTTAAAACCAAACTAATTCGCCAGTGAAGCCATTCACACATACATTAGTTAGAAAGATTTTGTACCAGCTTCTGCTGTTTTTTGTTTTTCTTTTAATTGGTGTGGCTCTTTTAGTTAGGGATTCAGAAGAAATGAGCAGGAGAGCTGTATAGCATAACCTGTAGTGATACCTCAAAATTCACATGGTAGGAGTGTTCTTCCTCATGATGCAGTCCACTGTACTATATCTCTCTGTTTCTGGTGGAATAGGTGCACTGTCCAGCCACTCCTAGAACTATTTAGCTTTCACTTACTGTTTCTTCCAATGAATGGGGCAGAAGAACAGAGGCCTACTTACAAGTTCTTTAAGCTCATTGGCCCACAAAAGATGGAGGTGTAAGAATACCACACCCATGGAAATGATATCTTTTGTTAAACCACAGTTCTATTCTGAAAAGTGACTGTAAAAACATGTAGATTTGACAGAAGAGATACAAGCCAACTACTGAAAAATGGGTTCCATGCAAAAGTTGCAATTGATCCCTGGCCTGTGGTTAGCACATTACTTGGGGAAAACTTAAAGATCAAAGTCAAGTGCTGAGTGGTTAAAGTGACAGAAGAGCTCTTGTGTCTCAATAAGTCCATATCAAATTTGTTCAGTAAACAAAGACTTCTTTTTCTTAACAGACACCTCCACAAATTCAAGCTGGGATCTGAAAGTCAAACTTGGTTCTTTCTGTACCATGTATTATCTCGTGCATCAAGATCAGCAATAAATGTCCTGTATGCTAAAGCACGCCTTCAGTTACAGTTGTGTAATTCATTAAAAGAGAATGGAGTTTCATATTATGCTTCACTGTCTACCTCAAAGGAAATACCTAAAACAACCTAAACCTTTGTTGGTAAAAATTAAATTAATTGACAGTCACAGTTCAAAAACAACTATCAGACTTGTGCATTTTGACTCCAGTGCCTGGACAATGATGTGTCTGTTTTCTTCAGTGTTTCTGAGCTCATGAAAGTGCAAGGGGAAAAACTTACAAATGGGATTAGAAAATCTCATCAGTGAACCAAAGTTAACACAATTTACTAATTAATACAACAACCACAGCTATCACATGAACTGTCAAGTTTTTAGTAAGTTTATAATTAACAGGCGAAAACAGTTTCTTCTGTCCAATCTAAACAGAGTATGCAGTTCGTGAATCATAACATTTTTATCCTAAAGGATTGCTTTCCACTTAAACCTGTGGTGAAACCTGGAATCAGCTTCTATGCTCGCGTATCTTTAGTCTACATAAAATATGAAAAAGAAGCCCTGACAAGTTTGGTAGGCCCAAACAAAGAATATAGTGTTATCAAAGTCCCAGCAATCTTAGGATCATGCAGCTTTGTTTCTTTCAGAGCAGGGCACAAAAGCATTTGTGGCTCTATATTTTGACAGCAGAAATGAGTACCTTGTCATGTTTTAAACCAGCAGCAGAAGGGATTCTTAAGTGAATATGATAGTATTTAAAATGTCCCATGCTACCTTGGTTAAGATGTGCCAATCACAATTAACAGCAACAGATTTGCTATTCTAAAACAAATAAGTCCTGCAGACCTCTTTGCTGCATGAAAAGCAGACGACGAGTAAATGCAGGAGGCAAACCTACCACTAGAAGCTGTTAATCTGCCAGTAGAAATTACTTTCTTTTTATTATATATTCACTAGGGTTGGTAAATAATAGAACTTCAGCTAATATAGTTTTTATTACATTCAAATTGAATGTGAAATACTGGATGACATTATAAATGAATCTCTTTTGCTATTGCACTGAAATCCTGAGGTCCTCTGAGTCTTTATGATTAAATCAGTCAGTAAAATTCATATATTTTTGTATCAACCCTATTAAATTCATGTCATTCTTCTCTTCGACCATATTAAGGGATGTCCTTCCATCTGCTCTTTGAAGGAGAGATGTCTCCCTTGTCTCTCCACGCTCAACAGAAACAAAAAGAACATTCACAATTCTCTCAGAGGAGTATAACAAGTGTGTGCTGGAAATCCAGATGGTAGGATAATCTCTCTTTTAAAGTAAAAGCCAAAAATCTTTCCAAGGTTTTGTGCCATTTCTGCTTCCTTCCCACAGCAGCTTTTGTGCTGGTAGCCACGATGGCCTTCCTGTGGCTTTTATTTGTACTGAGTAACTCCTCATAATCTTCATCCCACTAGCAGAAATGGTGGTTGTGAATCTCCTAAGGAGACATCCTTTCTTCCCTCTTCCCAACAACTCTGTTGAGCTGTAATCTGATCTATTTTGTTTCCATCTAGTTCATTTATTGTTCTTGCACTCCGTTCCCATGCTTCCCTCATTTTTTTCCCCTCCTCAACTTTTATATTGGTTTAAAATTGCTCAGCAGAGTGGCCAGGAACTTTTTAATTTATTTATTTATTTTACTGCTTACTGAGTACCAGACAGAGGGTCATGACGTCAAAAAGAGCTACCGTATATACTCACATATAAAATGAGATATTTATGTCTGAGAACTGGCTTCAAAAACAGGCTCTCCACTTATACACAGATGAATATAGTAGACATGCCCAGCCCAGCAGTTTCACTGACCATGCTGCAGGCTGGAGCTCCAGCGTGGCCGGGGCGACCATCTTTGGCAGTCGGCCTGGGCTGGGGCTAAAATAAGGAGGGGACCCTTGCATCTGGAATGGCCAGGTAAGGGGGCCCTGGGTGGAGGGTCGGCCTTGGCATGGCGGGGGGAGGTTCATGGAGACCAGGGAAGTGGTGGCAGGGCCCAGGGGTTTGGCGTGTGTGTGCCTGGGAGGCCAGAAAAAGAGGCAGCAGGGGTTGAGAGGTGATGGGGAAAGGAGTGGAAAGGGTGTTGAGGAACAGGGGAACAATAGCAGGGAACAGAGAAGGCAGAAGCGAGCAGGGGGGTAGCAGTGAGGAGTGGACAGAGCAGGGGGAGCAGAGAGAACAGGGGGACAGGGCAAAAGCAGTGGCAGGGGTTTGAGGGTTAGGGATGGTGTTGGGACCTCCAGGGGAAGCCAGTAGCAGTGGTTGGGGGGGGGGGGTTAGGGGCCAAGGCCAAAGGGGGACCTCAGCTTATACACGGGTCACCCATTTTGCCTCTTTTTTGGGTTCAGAATTGGGGAGTCAGCTTATGCATGGATCAGCTCATACCAGAGTATATACGGTACAAACCTAGGCAAGTCAAGTCATTATGGGGTAGAGGCTTATGAAGAAGGGCTAAAAGTGAACCATTCAGATAATTTATGAGCTTGAAATGAATAGTTAAACTTTCCCTCTTTGAAATGTTTAACGCTCAGATGCCTAAAAGGCTTTAGGGAATTAAGGATGTCAGGGTATGTGGTGGGGTCAATATCAAGCAATAAACTCATTTAAAATGGCATTGTGAATTTGACAGAAGGGACCCATACCATCCATTGAAAACTGGGTTCCATCTGAAAGTTGCACTGTGGTTGATGCCTGGATGTCAGCAGCTGTTTACTTGGGAAACATTTAAAGGCCAAAGTCAAGAGCTGAGCTTGAGTGGTTAAGGTGAGAAAGGGGATCTTTTGTCTTAATAAGTCCATATTAAATTTGCTCAGAAAACAAAATTTGGTTTTCTTAATTGTCAACTCTGCCGTCTCAAGCTGGGATCTGAAATTCAAATCTGTTTTTTTCTGTATCATTTATCATCTCATGCACCATGACCAGTAATAAATGTTCCATATGCTAAAGAATGCCTTCAGTTACACCTGTATGGACTGTCTCTCATTCATGCATTTAAAACCTAAATCAAAAGCTTGAATGCAACCATCAGACAGATGCAGTGAGTCAAACTCTGTAATGGGCATTATTGCTTTTAAGAGCCAAGGGGGGGGTAGGGGGAGAAGTACTATTTTTTTTGATCAACTCCTATGCTGTTCTTCAGCTCTGTGTCTCCAAAGCTTTTGTCTTTCACCAGCAGAAGCTGGTCCAATAAAATATATTACCTCACCTACCTATGTTTTGGGACTGATACAACCACAACTACACTGTTTTTTCACAGCTGGATTCCCTGAGCTGTTACAGTGGGAATGCATTTGAAGAAAATGGGCTATTAAAACATATATTTACTTTCCTAACTCTGAATTGTCCCTGATCTCCTTTTTATTTTTGAAGAGATCTTCCATTTTCATATGAGACCATCTTCTTAGATGCCCTCAATCTGCCATCATAGTTCATTGATGACTTTGATTTCACAATAACTGTACATAGGGTTTAAAAAAAACATTTTCATTATCTCAAGCTTAATTTCCCCTTTTTGCAGGCTGCTGATAGGATGGTGCTTTTATTCCTAGTTAGTAATCTTGCCCCTGATTTTCTTAGGGGAGCACTGAATATATTAGGAGATTAAATTTTGCTTCTGTGCCTTCTCATCTGGATGACTACCAAAGGGGAAAATAATATGCAATTTCTAAAATATTCAATTTAATAATGTGGAAGTCAGTCAATGAAAGACACTTTATACGTAGTGTTTCATCCAGGTTCAATCTTAACTCCAAGAGCTTTGTGAGAGTTTTGAGAATGCAGCCATGATGGTTGTTTGTATAGCAGATGCTCCAAGGATTAGCAGATACGTGCATCTATGGTGCCAATAATGCCCAAAGAAAGACTTCATGTACAAATGCTAAAGGCTATTGTTCCACTTGCCCAGCTATTTCTAGTTGTCTGAATCTTCTACATTCCTTTACAGAACTTATGAACAATTTTTGTTTTCAGAATCTGACTCGTAATAGTGTTAACATCTAATTTCTGTGTCAGCATATTAACCTGTATTGGCATCCAGGTTATCTATTAAGTCTAGATGAGCAGGCTGTCATTGTTTAGGGAGATCTGACTAAACTTCTGCCTGGTTTTACAATACAGAGCATAAACATCACTGAGGAGGAACTTGGATCAAATGGAATGCTAGAGGGGACAGAGAAAATATCCAAGAAGGTGAGGGAAGCTTCAGTGAGTCTAAAAGAGGCCTAGGAATATTCAGATGGGTCAGCAGAAGACTGGGATTGTGTCAGAGAGCACAGCACTAAGATTAGTGCACTGGTTAAGAATCTAAATTTAGAAAGAAAGCTACATTAAAAGATTTTCTGTCTGATTCAGCAACACAATTTACTATTAACATTAGTGATGAGTAACCTGATAATAAAGGATTAGAATACTCCACTCTGAAAGCTGTGGTGAGACACATTACCTTTCATGAAATTAGACAAAGTATAATAGTGTGAAGTGATTCTGAGCTTTTCACCACACATGCAGACTGTCAAAGCCTTAGACTTCATAGATAGGCTTCACTCACCCAAGAACAGGAAGGATCATAAGACTATCGCAACTGGAATATCACTTATTTTTCATCTATGCTAAAGATTAATTTTTTTTCTTACCTTGCTGCACAAAGGATCCATAAACAAACCACATGGAATTGTACAGTGTGGTGGAAGTCATTGATCCCATCTGCAGGCGTGGTGGATTGAGCCAGTTCAAGAGGTAGACAAGCAGTCCTACCAGAAGCACAGTGCCAGCTATACAGGCCCACAGGGAGAGGTCAAATGGCGCCAAGCAGGCAAACATGTCTACTGTCTTCTCAGCTTTCCGAAGCAGCACACCCACTGAGTAATCCATATAACGTGTTGTGAAATCAACCACGTTTTCCCGATCAGGTGTAATGGTTAAAGCAGAAATCCCTATGTCAGCTCTCTAGGAAAGACAGAGAAAAGAAAGCATTGACATGAGCAACAGAAAAAAATCTTGGCTCCAATTGGCTTTATAGCCCCTAAACTTTTCACGCAAAAACTGATGCCAAGGCCAAAAGTCTTAGGTATGCTGTAAGCAAATTTGAAAACGCTATTAAGGAAATGAACATAATAGCTGAACATGAATCTTGTGTTTCTGTGACCAAACTTTGCCTGGCTAAACTCAGACACATTAGTTTCCCAGTGTTATTAGTGTCCAAAAATCAAGAAAAATATTTCAAATACTAATAGCTGGAGGAAATCTGCTTCTGGTCATTTTTCTTGGCATGGCTTATCAGTGCTCTCAATGTCACAGAGAGAACAGGCAGACCTTTTGTATGGTACTCCTACTCAGAGGAAATTAGTTTCTTGACAGAAGCCACAAGATACCTAGAATTTTGATGACCTGCGGATCATGACAAAGGGCCACTGCATGTCACTGCATTTTATTTGTCCTGTTTTTTTTGGCTGTATATTAACTGTGGAATAATCTATGTCCCATGTGGTTCCTTTAGTACTGGATTTTTTTCAGAGCACTTGAAAACTGAGCTGCTGTACCATATGGTTACCTGTGTTGCAGGTGTCCTAGAATGGCTTTGTTCCCCGAACATCTATGTAATTTAAAGAATCCATTTAAGAGCTGAAGGGGATTAATAATACTTCTTGATCTAATCATCCCAATTCTCAGCATGTCTCTGAGACATAAGGTCTCTAGAGACAACAGTCACAACTAGAGCAGGTGTTTATTTTACTTACTTTTCACACATGCAATTATAACTGCAGTGAAAATACAAAAGGCACTTCAAGCAGATATGTTAACACTGTTTTTAAGAGGAATTCAAATATTGAATAAAAAGATAGTAAATTGTAGATTTTTTTCACATGGAAGGGAACATTTAACATACTTAGAGGCGTTACTGGTTTGATGTAGTCAGCTTCTACTGTGATTAAAGCTGTATGTGGTCCTGTCTATGAAACTAAAATAGTAGGAATGGTGGAAAGGATCAGCATATGTATTAATATATTAACTTTTGATTTTCTTTTGTCTTTGTTCAAAGAAGGTGGGGATTACTGCTATGTTAAAAATGAGATACATGTGATCTCTTAAGTAGTGTAGCATGGGAATGAAAATGTGATAAATAAAAAGCAGGAATGGATTAGAATCCAGTTTGTAAATCCCTTGATGTTGTTTTGACACTCTCCGTCAATATTTTCTGCTACACATGGCACAGCTACACTATTAATCACAATGAACTTTAGACAGGGCTTGATGTACTGAATGCAAAAGTTAATAGTGACGTCTGGACTTAAACTTCAATATCCTTCACAGTTGTGTGTGTGGGAGGGTATGAGTGGATGGGGTGGTGGTGAGATGAGTAGGACAAAACAGTATTTTCAAATATTTGTTTGCATAAAAGCCATTCGTCAAAGCTCCGTTAGGTCTAAACCAAGGTAGATCTACTGACATAAATGAGCTGCACTACTTTATACCAGACAAGAATCTGGGCTCGTGAATGCATTTTGATTGTATTCATATCCATTTCTGTTGGTTTTCAGCAAATGATCATTCAATATCATTTGGTTTACAGACAGTGAGAGTTTCAGGAATATTTGTGCAGACTCAGAGTGAAGGTTTGCCCAAGACTTGGTCATATAACTACTCCGAAAGTTACTGATTTCCTTCTGCTTCCTTATAAAATATTTAGCCAATCAACTGAAGAGCTTAAAGAAAACCATAACTTTTGTGACCTATCATACCCCAGAATAATGAGAGAGAGATCTGAGAGCACTATGCAGATGACCCACTCTGAAATGATTTCCTCATAAAGTGTACATCAGTTTTGAATAATTAACTTGTAAAAGTCCAAGTCAATTCACAAATAATTAATGAACAGAGACAAGGTTAAGGGCAAGTTTGTGTATGTTTGATTCAAGTCTGGTGACAAGTATGATCTCATGGTTAAAGAATGACTAAGATTCTTCTAGACTTTAGTCCCAGCCATTACTGGTTAATTTTAGGTCAATAATTTAACCAGCTGTTGTTATTAAATTACTTCCCTGTCTCACCAAGATATTATGAGGTATATTTAAGTAAGCATTTGTAAAATGTTGGTAAAAAGAAATATATTTTGGAGAGTGCAAAGGACAAATTTACAAACCAGAAATTATTGCAATATTGACTAACTGCAATAATTACTAGATTAAAATTTTTTAAAAAGTTTTCACAAGAGACATGTTTAAGGGTGTTGCATGGAAGAGCACAGTATCATGTTCTTTGTGGAGGTGTTGCTTGTATTTTAGCTCCTTGGAATAAATTGTTCCAGAATCCCACTGCATTACTACCCAGTGCAGTTATTAGCCACCTATCACAGAGAATCACTGCTTTCTAATGGAAGTATTCAATTTCCTTTGTGGTACTGCAGAAGCCACTATGATTTAATTATGTCCATTGAAAAGGCTGTGGTAATAACATGGTAAAAGATAAGCCCTGTCCTTTAAGTGTTATTGTGGTATTTAGGTTTCCTTTTAAAGAGGGACATGTGTGAATATTACCACTCCTGCTTACTTTATTTACTGAATTGGAACCACTGTATTCCTAGAGAACAATGTCTTTACCACGAATGACAGAAGTGATTAGTGACAATACTGGCTATTACCACTGTGGTGAAAAGTACTGCTAACTGGTCCCAATCTGCCTGTCACTGTACTGTAGTTGCATCATGTTTAGCAAAAGAGATCTTTTATGAACGGAAATGAGTTGCATGCACTGACAGACAACAGTGCAAATAATTTGTAGTGTACATTTGTAGTAATAAGATATCTCACTTGGCGATTATTATAGATTATTCATGTTTACATCATTAAGGCATGCAACAAAATGAGACCTCACTTCACATAAATGGAAGGGGCATCAAAATACGATTCAGTGAATGCGTTGGGTCAAATCAGGGCTTCACTGAGGTCACCAGGAGCTTTGCTGTTGACTTCTATGGCGCCATAATTTTCTCCACAGTACCTATTCAGCACTTTTTTCCTCAGGCAAAGTTCCCACTGCTTGCCAAACAGAGTGAATTGGGAACATTTGGCCTGATGTTTAAAGGCACTTAGCACTGACTGAGCAGTGGGCATGTAGCACTTTTATAAACCAGATCCATAGTGACTACCAGATTTCACCCAACAGGTGATCCATGAAAGGTGAGTGTTCTTAATTATGTACAGATTATGTCAAATTACATAAAACTTGGCAAATGCAAAAGTGAAATGCGTATCATTATCATGTCAAAATAAATCAGAGACACATCAGTAAGCAGAAGTCAAGGTTTGCTAAGTGCTTCATAGGAAGAAAGGCAAATGCATGCAATTATGTCAATATTTAGATGTAAAGTTGCCAGTCTAAATTATAAACATGTAAAATGCTCCACTCATTATGCTTTAGTAGTGCCAAAATATTACCAATGATCATTATCATATTTATTGTGGTTTAGAAACTTAAGTTAAATAAAATTAGAGAGTTCACTCATGAAACTGGCTACTGAACAAAGAATACAGGGGGTATTATTTTTCTTTATATGAGCTATATATGAAACTGTATTAGTCATTACAGAGTGGGTTTTCCCAAGCTTAATTTTATATCATCAACAATTAAAACAAAGCATTTTCATTAAATTAATGACTAGATGGATCTGATGGTGATGCCACTTCTTCTCATTGACACTAGTCCTTCATCATGGTCCAGGAAATCCCCTAAGCCTTGCATGTTATTGCTCAAGTAAACTCATCTATGCTTATTACTGTATATGCTCTAAACATCCTGATGATGACTCCTATGGTTATAACTAAGGCCTTTTGTCCACGCTGAAAATGCTGTGTCAATCCCCTAGATGGGGGATCAGCAACTCAGGCTCAGTGTACCACCTGTGGCTCCCCGAGTATCCACTTCTGGCTCCCTGGAAATTTCTTCCACCACAACTGCATGAGCTGGAAGCAATCCAGTGGCTGTGCCATGGCCCCTAGCACTGGCGGGGCTGTACAGGTGGTGCGTGCTCCCTCCATCCTTCCTCCCACTGGTGGGGTGGAGCAGCACTGCCCTGCCTACCCCCAGCCATCTGTCCCTCCCAAGAGCGGCTGGCGGAAAGCTGCAGCTTGTGAAGGTGGGGCCCCTGGAATGGTCCACTGCACGGACTCCAGGCTGCTTCGATCTGGCTACTCCAGGTCAGAGGAGAGGCTGCCTCACCCCCAGGTCCTGGATCGGGCCCGTTCAGCCCTGGGGTGCCTGAGTCGAAGCGGCCTGAACTCCACAGAGGGCCATTCCAGGGCCCCATCTCCGTAAGCTGCAGCTCTCCCCTGGCTGCTCTTGGGAGGGACAGCAGGTTGGGGTAGGCAGGACAGCGCTGCTCTGCCCCGCCAGTGGAGGGAGGGATGGAGGGAGCGCATGCTGCCCGCACACCCCCCGCCAGCACTCGGGGCCATGGCACAGCTGGGCTGCTTCTGGCTCATGTGGTTGTGGTTGGAGGATGGGGGAAAAATTGCTCATCTGCTCTTTTGGGTTGCCAACCTCAGTCCTAGACTGATGCAGTAGGATTGACAGAGTGGCCAGTGCAGACCTGCTCAGTCAATCCTGGAAATACTCTCCCTTCGATGTTGTAACTCCACTCCTAAAAGAGTAACGCTGTGCCAAAGGGAGAGCATTTCTGGTGGATGCAGATGAGTGTAAATGCTGTGGTAAATGGGAGAGACACATTCTGCTGAACTTAGATTGTGGATCTTCCCATCGACTTAGCATGACAGCGTAGACCAAGCTTAATTCCAAGGAGAATTGATAATACTGAGGAAATATCCTGTTTATTCTTCAATCCGTTCATGAACTTGCTGTACTGCAACCTTTCATTTAATTGTTAGTCAAAACTAATACAATGTTCAATTCATACTATTGAACATAACAAGCGTCTTCTTGTGCAATGTGATTTTTTATGCAAACGTACAAATCATACGTTCACTTTGTCACAGTGATGCGTAAATCCACCACAATGCTCATCTCTCCCACCTTTCATTTTGCTTTCCTACCTGTATGTTTCCTGAGAGAGGTCAGTGGATTTTCTGTGCTGCTGGCCTTAAAAGAAGAGGAAGCAGCAGCCTTCCGAGATCCTTTCCATCTGCCTGGATCTTTCTTCTAAAATTTGTTTGTGGAGGTGTTTAGTTTACATTTACTGTCTTGGCTGGGTTAAGGAGAGTTTTGCAGCAGCTTCTAAACTGCTAATCTCCTGTGTGCTTTAGGAGGTCTGCCACAGGAAGGGCGGGGGCCAGGGCAGAATTCCTAGCCAGCAGAAGAGGGGGGAAACAGAAGAGTATTTGACATGTGTGGGGTTGGCCATAGGTCTTAAGGAACTGGTGAAGCTCCTGAGCTCTACTTCAGCAAGAATAGTCACCATGCAGCTGCTTTCTTTTTCTGTGTAGTTAATAAGCTACACAGCACTGAGATTCCTGTTCTGTGGACTTTATGAAAGCCACAGAAGAGGACACTAATTAAAGAGAGGAGTGGCTAATGTCCACTTGTGGAGACATTTGGGGGACCTAGTTTTATAGCATACAGGGGCCTAGTACCACCACATGCATCATTTAGTTTGGTCACAGGAAATCTTTTCTTATCTTCAATATTTGCTGTCTGCTTTGCCATCCAGAATTCTGCTATATGAAGCTGAGGTTTTTTAAAAATGCATTTCTGTCCTTAAAAAAAATAAAGTAAGAAAAATTTATTCCAACAAAAGAGAGAGTGTTTTGGTTCAGGAAACACTTTGGAGCTGATTCTGACCCCTGCTCTGCCGCCATATACTACCCCAGTGGTACGCATGGGAATAGAAAGGGAAAAACTACATCTGGAGGAGAATTCCCCAAGGAGAGGAGCACCATGAGGTTGGTGCCAACAGCCTTTGCATGACTGATTCTGGGGCATGCACATGGCTTCTTGTCCCATAGCAGAGCAGCACACAGACAGTCCAGGTAAGGCTGCCATACATTAAAGTGGTCCCCAACACTGCTCTCACCTTTCTGGAGGCTGCATCAGGCCCTGATAAAGGGCTAAAGCTAATTTGCTGTACCCTTTCTTTTCCCCTCATGGCTCTACCTTCTATTTTGTGTGTCTGATTTCACACTTCTGGAGTCTGTGGATCAAAAAATGAAAAGAGTTGGGTAGAAATGGCACATGGGTTACTGTGAACTCATGACAAAGGAAAATACATAAATACAAAAGCAAAATTTTTACCTCCTTTGGAACAGTGGACGAGGTGTGCCTGCCTGCCTCAGAGGAAATGCTATGTAGATGCGCCACATGAGGCTTTGCTCTATTTAACACAGGAACTTTGCACTTATTATAGCAACTGTCATCTCATATGGTGCACCTGCTGCAGTGGTACATCAAAGACATGACATGCCTTCTCTGTGAGAGACGCTCAGCAATGCATAATGTGAGCATTGCTATTTCCCATAATACTTGTAAAGAGAGAGATTTGATTCTTGCACATGTGCATAATGTCCAACTCCATCCTGACTCACACAGCACTGTGTGTAATGGGCAACCCATGGCTTTCTGAATTACCCCCATATTGTGTCAGCCAAGTTAGCATGTCAGACTTGAATGGAAAAAATCAGGCAAGGTCCTACAAGAATTTTTCAAAATAGCTTAAACTTTTAATCTCAAGCTTCCCTCCTCCTCCCTCCCAAGACTGCCAATCAAAGACTATTTTGGAATTCTGGAAGCAAAGCTGAATTCACTGTAAATAAACAGAAAGCAGGGTTTCAGGAACAGCTTGTGCTCTGTGAGAGGAAGATGTACGCTGGCTCCTTGCCCAGCAATTCAATAGTCCTTTAAGTCAGACAGGGAAAGAGAAAAAGGGAAAAGGGCACAGAGAACCTCTGCTGTTAACAACATAAATGGATAAAAATCACCTACCAACTCAATGTAGACCATCGGCTTTGGGCTGCAGTATTAGGGGAACAATTAAAAAGGAGAAGTCTGGGCACAGTAGTGTGTCAGTGAGGTACAAGCCCACATCATAACTTCTCACGTCAACAGAATTTACCAGTCATTCAGAGTCACAGACTTTTAGCACCTAGAAAGAACAACTGACATGCTGAAACTTTTCACCTACAATTGACATATAATTTGCTTACTGAAGTAAGTGTCTGGTCTCAGAATGATTTTGAGTTATCCAAGCATCTCATTATTGGGAAAGGAAGAAAACTCGGTGAACCATCTGATTTCAGTATTTAGGAGTTCTTGGTTATGAGACATTCATATGACATTGAAGAAATGTATTTCAATCCTTCCTCAGTCATAGTCATAGAGAATGTGGACTCTGCTGGTTGGTTATGCAGTGTTTCTCACATGACCAACTGACTATTCTATGTTATAAAGGGGTAGCCATGTCAACAAAACAAATATGGAGTCCTGTGGCACTTCAAGACTAACAAATTATCTATTGCATGAGCTTTCCTGGGAAAAAATCCTACTTCAGACACTTTGACGATGGATGAACTTCCAGAATATGCCATTTTTATGGGTGACTTAGAGAAACATTTCCTCAAGCCTCATCCCAAAACACCTTTCCTCTATTTATGCTACACTGATGACATCTTCATCATCTGCACCCATGGTAGGGATACCCTTGAAGATTTCGACAGATTTCAACGATTTCCACTCCACAATTAAACTTAGCCTGGAACACTGCGCATAGGAGATCCACTTTCGGAATACTACAGTATAAATTATGGATGGACACACAAACACCACACTATACTGAAAACCTGCTGATCAGTATAATTATCTGCATCCCTTGAGCTTTCATCCAAAACACACCACACAATCCATTGTCTCCAGCCATGCCCTAAGACACAACTGCATTTGTGCCAATTCCTCAGACACAGACAGGCACCTTCAGAACCTCTATCAAGCATTCTTAAAACTACAGTACCCATCTGCAGAAGTGAAAAAACAGATTGACAGAGCCGAGCAGGTACCCCGAAGTCAACTGCTACCTCAGAAGCCCAAGAAAGAAAACAACAGAATGCCTGTCGTCATCATCTACAACCCCCAAGTCAGACCTCTACAGCACAACATCAAGGACCTACAGCCTATTCTACAAGATGATCCCTCATTCTCTCAAGCCTTGGGAGACAGACCTCTCCCCACTTACAGACAACTCCCCAACATTAAGCAGATGCTCACCAGCAACTACAGACCTAACAACAGAAACATGAAAGCAGGCACATATCCCTGCAACAAACAACATGGCCAGCATTGCCCACGTATCTGCACAGAAGACACTATTAAAGGTCCTAATAAAACCAGCTACTCCATTAAAGGCTCATTCACCTGACCATCCCCCACTGGAATTTATGCCATCATGTGCCAGAAATGCCCCTCTGCCTTATATATTGGACAAACAGGAAAGTCTCTACAAAAAGGAATAAATGGGCACTAATCTGACACTGGAAATCGCAACATTCAAAAACCAGTAAGTGACCACTTCAAACTTCCTGTTTATTTTACAAAAGCAAGATGTGTAAACAAATAATCCAAGTACTAGAAAACCTCTTCTCAAAAGATTCACTTCCCCCATCCAAGGCCAAAGGTGCGTGGATTATCACTTAATAGCCACCCAAAATCTTCAATCTGTTATGTGCAGTAACCTCTAAAATTTTTGAGGATAATAAATCACACAAGCTGAATATATAGTAAATAAATACACTATTAAAATAACTAGTCAATTTCCTGGTACTTTCTTGATACATTTTCCAGCATTTTATATCTCTTCCATTACAAACAATAGGGTTGCCTCCATTTCTCATGGGTGGTTATTTTACATCTTAATAGGTTGCACATTATTCAGCAATGCAGTAAAGGTTGACCCCATCATTATTATAGATAGCTCCCATTTGATAGTTACTGTATTCATAACCTACCATCTGGGACCATCCATTTTCCATTCCAAGTACTCTTTAATTCCCACATCCCTTCTCGGTCAGTATGCTATATCATTTTACCATTTAGCAGATTTTTGATTTTTAAAAATGCATTTTACTGCAAGAGTTATTATTCAACACTTATTTGCATTTGCCATCTATTAATCCAAGTACTTAATGATCTAGGTACTCCATCTGATTGCATTGCTCCTTACTATTTACTGTGACTGCTAATTAAATATCACTTTCAAACTTGGAAAATGGCTTCCACAACCACCCACTAAGTCATTTACCTTTATCATTCCTTTTTAAAGCAATTATTATTTATATTGCAGCAATGTGCCCAATATACTAAAGGAACCATACAGATGCACCTGCAAATACAGTCCATGCCCTGCAGAATTTGCATTCTAAAAAGTGAAAGAATAAAATTAAAATGCAAATAATTATTTGTGATTACTTGTACAGTAAGAGTTGCTTTCTTATACTGAACAAGGAATTTTAACAGAACAAAGGTAATAATATTAGCTATAAAGATGAGTGTGTGCGCATGTCCTTCTCTCTCTCCTTCGTACAATTTATGCCTAAAGCTTTCCCAAACCGCTTTCTTCTGAGGCTTCCAGATAGCTTTAAGAAATGATGTAAATCTTCACAAGTTCTCCTTCTTCCACACTTTGCCATCTTTCCTGTTACCCCTTCATCAACATTAAACCCCTTGGCCCAAATTTTCAGTCATTGGCTCTCAAGTTGGATCTTAAGTAGCTTTGTGTACTCAGTGCATACAGTTCCCCTGCCACATATATCACATGGTTAAACATGTTCTGAATTTGGGATGTGCACTATTTACTGTTTTATACTCACTAATGGATTGGCTGCTGCCCCATGTGTACTGATATCATTAATATTCCTTTTTTTTGTATGCTAAACACACACACCATTAACTGAATACCTGTTATTGTATTTACAGTTAATCTGTGCAACCACAAATCCCTATCATTAACCTCATTATTCTCTTCCTACTACTATCCCCATGAATTGTTTGTTCTATTTGCTACATCTGGTATTAGACTGCAAACTCCTTAGGGTAGGGACTTTATTCTGCTATGGGTTTGTACAGCAACTAGGATAATGAAGTCTTGATTCTGATGAGGCCCCTAGTTGCTAATTAAATAGCAATAAATAACAACTGTCTCCTAGAATAATCAAAGATGATGAGCGCTGGCCACTCTCAATCATGAATTTTATCCAAACTTTCTTCTATCGCATGCAGTTACATTTTTGGTCCTAAGGCCTCTCTTGGAAACAGGGGAAACAGCCATAATGCCCTCTCATGTCTTCCTGGATGCTTCTTGATTTGAGTGGATTATTAAAGTAATCTCTTTGTCTCACTTCCTTAGATCATTCCTGGATGACCCAAGTTCTTGTAAACTTCAAGAATCTCTTATCTATTTCTGTGTTATGTTGGTGTACTTTGCAAATCAGAGTTTCAGTCTTAGGAGAAGTTGCCTTCTTTCCCTTGTGTCCTCTCTTAAACAGTAGATAGAAGAAGCTGAAGGGCATAAAGATTGATCTTTGGTATTAGACAAAACAATAATATAAAATATGACCATGCTCCCCTAAGAACCAAGGGCCAGAATGCCCCCAATACAGAAATAAGCCATGGGATAAACTAACTGAGCATATGGAAGAACAAGGCTTTAGAAACCATCGATTTTGGAAGGACCAGTGGGAAGGCTGATTCTTCCATGAGCCATACTACAAAAATAGCTGATATTCTGTGGTTTATATTGGACCTGCACTATCATTGCCTATGTACTCCTTCTATGGATCCTAAACAGCTGCTGCAAAGGAGACCCAGAGGAAGATAATACAGCTTATCTCCCACCTGGATTTCCATATTGATATCCTCATGCTATACAGTGGACAGCAACTCCCCTGCACTTCATGCAGAGATGCAGCACAGCAGCACCTGTGCAGGGAAAGAGAGGGAAACACTGTAGTGGAAGCAAAACCACTCTCCATTCTGTGGAGAAATGGAGAAGTGACATCTCTAGAGATGACAGTCATGCCCAGAATTAGCTGGGGCAGGCAACATTTATTTGAAAACTTTTCAGCACAATCAAAGAATCTGCCAAAGCATTAGCAGCACAGATTTTTCTCTTCCTTTTCAAAGGCAGAGGATCCAATAAATTGAAATGAGTTGGGGGAAAAGAAAACAAAAATACAGCAGGTTTACTTGGTTTAATTTATGTATGCTATGATATTAAATATTTAATATAGAATTAAGTAGATGAAGATGGTTTAATTAAAAACAGATAAACAAATATACTCTTTTCAGTTAATGCATCTATATAATGCAAATGTTATACATCAATAAGCCTTTTTCCATTGATCATATATCTTATTCACCACCACCAATATTTCTCTAAAGTGCTATATATTATTTATGTAATGTGTTAGTAATTAAAGCAATGTCGATTTTTTCCTCTTAGAACAGCCTCTTCTCATTTGTGTCTGGTTTTGCCAAATTAATTAGGCTGCTAAAGATTGCTGGGTTTTTACTTCATTAAAATCTCAAAAGTGCTATATTTCAGTTGACAAAAACGTGTGCGAGTTTCTTGATAATTGGATAATACTGCTTCTTAAACTGGCTACCAGAGGTCAAATATGAATCATTCCATATTAATCTTCTCCTATCATTCTCCAGGGCATTGGTAAAATCATCAAATCCTATTAAAATAGGCGACAAACAAACTGAATATCATATAAAAGAATGCCACTGAACCATGAAGGGAGGTACCGAATGATGCAAAATCAATAAATAAACTACATGCTAACTACTCATTAATTTAATTTAATAAATAATTCTTCTCCTTACCTTAAATACTAGTTCTCCTATCAGTCCATTCCATGACCCATCCTCCTGGGGGCTTCCATACTTGTGATCTGGTGCAACATATATTTCATATTTAAAGCCAAGGTAATTAGCTAAGGCTTCCAATACATCCACTGAAAAACCCTGGTATTTCTTCGGTTTTCCCAAAACGTTTTCAGACACCATCACAAACGGTTCTTCCTAAATAGAAAGAAAGATGGGAATGTAACTATTTATCACACTGACCAAAAAGGAAGCTAAAGTTTTCATAACATCAAACATAACATTACCTGGAAGTTTTATTTTGCTATTTCAAGAGATTGGAAATGTTTAGTATGAACCAAATATTGCAGCTTTTAACTGCAGTGAGCAATGTCTTACTCCTCAGATAATTTCACTGGTTTAAGTGGGACTAGCTAGGAGTAGATATTCAGATTCTGATATTCTTAATTACATTGAAATCATCTCACTGAAGTTACTCAGTGGACTGTCTCATTATAATTTATGTGATGATTCATGGCATAAACTATGTTGATGACCTAGAACTTTTATTGTCACTCTGATGTTAGCTGGCATTTTTCTTCAAGTCCCAACTGCCAAAATCTCAACTTTCTTTTTGAAAAAAGGGAGGTTTTAGCCCTCATGTTTGGGGATAAAAACTTGAACAAGAGCCCTAATTGCATCTTAAAGGCTCAAGGACCAGAAGACAAACCACCAGAACCCAAAATATCTTTTAAAAATTATCTCATGGTTTTGAGGGCATCACAGAGGATTTTTGAATGGTTGGGGTTGGCAACACTTAGTAATGCATTATTAAGTTGGGAGAAGGTACCAGGACCTGGTTCATATGCTTTGCACTTTCAGGAAGTAATATATAGTCAGAATGTTCCAAATTTCTTGGTTTAAAATATATCTGTGCTCTTTATGTTTACATATATTGAATTAATTATTATTTTAAATAGGCTTTTGAATTGCACTATACTCTATTAACAGCAACTCTTGGACTCTATTAAATGCCACTTGTTAAAGATCTATTTGTTACAAGATACAATTTTCTAACACAGTAGCTTTTTTTTCTGTTATATATTTCAAAACTAATCAAAACACTGAAACATCAATGCCTTCAGTATAGAATTCTTCTATTTGTGTACTTTAATATCAGTCCTGCAGAGATAAACCTCAAGGAATCTGTGGGGTTGTTGTTATCTATTGAGTATAAAACAGCCAATACAGCTGACAAATAGATGCTGTAATTAATTAATAGTGTTGGATAAAACCTGTATAAGCGCACAGTATACTTGAAAGATTAACATTTATCATGTCACTCCTTTTCTTCTCTCTGACCTGGATACAGCAGGGTATCCACTCATAACATGAGAAGACAAACTGGTTGACATTATTTTAACTGATTTCATTTAGAATTTACTGAATGGATCATTTTAAAGAGAAGCAGTTACACGAGTTGGATTTGCCTGTGAGGTCGTGACTTTGCAAATATTCAGTAATCTGACAAAAAATAGACATTGAATTGCTGAGTTAGTTTGTCCATAGATAAGATTCCTCAGTCAGTGCCTTCTTTCACTTTTCACCAAGATATCTAAGTGTGGTTTAGTTTTAAGTTAACCAATGGAACAATATATTCCCTACACTTTCAAGGTTAATTTAACCAAGATTTTTACTTTCTTCTTCCCCTAATGTTATCTTTTCTGTCCTATATTTTTTTAAATTGTTTTGTTTTTGATGGTTCTATACTTTTGATAAAAGAAAGAGCCAAATCATATTTCTAAGTACAAGATAGTTTTGATTGCCAGAGAGATAGCTAAAGGGTGATTGGTTTGGGAGTTCTCATCTAAGTGTTGCAAATCATCTGAGAAAATACCTCCACCCTACCTAACATCTCTCCTTCATAATCGAGAGATTTACTCCCACTTCTGAACGATGTTGGCCTCCACAGTTCCTTTGTGAAATTTTCAAACAACTACCTTCATGCTTTTTCCCATGCTGCCCTGCACACTTGGTAGAAGCTTCCAGAAAAACATCTGAAAGCCAGCTCACTATCCTCCTTCAAATTCCACCTTTGACCTAATGCCCACAAAAAACTTGCCAACTATTAGGCTGTTTGTATACAGAGTCAAATACCTATCATGCCGAGCAATATCATCTGTTTCCTTTATTCCCCCATCCATTTGACTGTATACATTTATTGCCTTACCTTACAAGTAGACTATAAGCTCTTTGATGCAAGTACCAAGGCTGCACCCAATTCCTTACTACTCCCTGACCTCCTGGTTTTAGTGTTTGTAGCTCACAAATGTATGCTGATTTCTAAGCCAAGTTCTAATTACGTATGTAGTGGTTTTGTCACATGAAAGTAACTTTAAAAATTACATTCTATATCTCCTTATTTGTTTACCTCTTTCAGGGCTATCCAAATCAGATGTGCTGTTAACATGTAAAAAGAGTTCATTTGGTCTTTATTCTTCTCTTGAAATTCACAATATAGATATGAATGTTAAGCTGAGCTATCCTTTTGTCTCTTACTCATTGTTACCAGTCAAAAAGATTCTATTGTCATCTTAGCTAAGTATTTTGCACATTGCACAAATTTGCATAGAATCCAGTTGTACTGGCTCACAAGAATAATTTTATCAACAAATAGCTATGACTCACAGCCACACTGAGTAGATATTTTGAACAAGAAGGTGACATTTTTACAGACCATTGTCACTATCCTAACTATAACTATATGTTAAGAATATTGTCAAACAAATAAGCATGTGACCAGATAGGGTTGACATCTGTCTCTTTTATGACCCTGGGGGTGAGGGTTTAGGGGGAGGGAGCGGAGAAGGAAGTGTGACTCATTCATCAAGTTAATATAGTGCATCTGTCAATCTCCATTGTATTTTTCCAAATCACATGTATAATCATCGAAAATGATGAGTGGATAAGATATATGACCTTGAGGTCACTTCCAGTCCTTCATTTCTGTGATTCTAAAATAAGCCAGAAAAATGGAAAGCAATAACTGAAACCAGCCCTTTAAGTTATTTTCCAGAGACTGGGCCCAAAGAGCATTCAAAGGATTGAAATAAGCTGATGAAGACTTCTCTGCCTATTAAATGAAAACAAATTGTGAATTCTGAATTGCTGATCATTTGGATGACAAATTCCCTAAGCACAACCATGAGCTACTGGAATAAATGACTGCCCCCACAAAAACATCTGCGGCTTATCAGTCTAAGGGCATTTTGCACAAAGTTCTTGCTTGTAGAGCAGTGTGTTTCAGAAGTTGATCATTTTCAGATTAGCCAGGATTTATTCATAACACTTGTTGGGTTATTAGATAATAGCTGCTCACAATTCTGAATTTATATTCAATCAGCTTAAAAGCAACAGCTAATTACTGAGCTGATTTTGAACAGCATTTAAAGTGTGCAGTTTTCACAGTTAATTTCAGTCCTCTATTAAACTATGTAATATTGTTTATTGGTGAGAGAGTCAAAAAGAAAAAGTTGTCCAATGTGTTATATGGGTAACAAGACTACAATCTCTCATATTATCATGTAGAAAGATATTCAAACGTATATTTTTGTTGAATAGTCGGATAGCAAAAACCATACATTAAGCAAACCTGAAACAACAAAACCCATCAATAACTTTTTGTAATCCCTTATGATTCTCTTCAAATCCTTATGGGAATAAAAAGTTGGTTTACACAGAGGAAGGGGGTTGGGGACAAAAACATGCATGCTAGGTACAAGAAAGACGACTGAAAATGATAGATAGATAATGATGCTTCCCTCCAGGCTACAGGAAATCAAAGGACATCCTGACCCTATTCTTCCATGAAACTAAGTGGTAAGTCAGCCTAGGTAGGACAGATTGCTAAGTGGCCTTTACTCAGGTTGTCCACAGTTGGTATTAGTGGTAGGACTGGAATTAGTGCTGCAGATCCTGCCCCTCTGTCTCCCCACTTAAAGGATTGCAGGAGCTAGCACTGCATAGGGTTTCAGTATCCCCCTTTGGAGCTGTTCATGGGGATGAAGAAAAGAGCCTGGAGAAGGAGTGTTTTACAGCAAGCCCTGTAATAGATGAATAAATCAATAAATAAAATCACATGTGAATGGGTGACTGAAGGGACCCAAGGGGCTTTTTTGCTCCCCCTTTACTTCAATTGGACTGAGATAGAGCTGCTTCTCCCTAAGTGAATCCCACTGCCATTTTACAACTGGATTTTGGAGTTGGGGCTTATAAGGATCCCACAATATCTCCCAATCTGTCAGTCAGCTGGAACTAATACTGTTGCGCAAAAAAAAAAAAAAAAAAAAAAAAAGCAAATACCTTTTCGGTATGTATTTGCAAGGGATGTTTTAATAGGCAAGACACAAGAAGTAATTCTTCTCCTCTACTTCATGCTGATTAAGCCTCATTTGGAGAATTGTGTCCAGTTCCGGGTGCCACATTTCAGGAAAGAAATGGACAAATTGGACAATGGCAAGAGAACAGCAACAAGAACGATTAAAGGTTTGGAACACCTGACTCATGAGCGACAATAGAAAGAGCTGGGTTTGTTTATTCTGGAAAAGAGGAGACATGATAACAGTTTTCAAATACCTAAAAGGTTGTTATGAGAAAAAAGAGGGAGAAAAATTGTTCTCCTTAACCACCAATGATAGGACAAGAAGCAATGGACTTAAATTACAGCCAGGGTGGTTTAGTTTGGATATTAGGAAAAATTTCCTAATGGTCAGGATGATTAACCACTGGAGTAAGTTGCCTAAGGAGACTGTGGAATGTCCATCATGGAAAATTTTTAAGAGCAGGTCAGCCAAGCACCTGTCTGGGATGGTTTAAGAGGGTACCTGGTCCTGCCATAAGTGTAGGGGACTAGACTTGATGACCTCTCATGGTTCCTTCTAGTTTCTATGATTCTAAGTCTCCCTTATGTAGGCACATTAGGGGAAACAGCATCTTTCTGTGACACCTTATTGTCATTCATGGGGAGAGAGCCACTGCTTCTGTATTCAGGAAAACAATTGGGGCTCCATGGTAGCACCATAGCCATTGCTGACTAGTGTCTCCTTCAGAATCTGAAGGCTGCAGCATGGATACAATGCTTAGGGAGCTCAAAGGTAAGGATTTGACCCAACAAGATTAGCTGGAGAGAAGAGAAAAAAATAAGACTCAAACATAAAGGGAAAGCTGGACAGCATTATTTCTATTTATGCACTGCCAGAGGTATGTTGTGGCTGTTTACAAACATAAGGCAAAGTCCTTGTGCCCAGAAAAGCTTACAATCTATAAACTTGAAGCTGAAAGATCCCCAAATCCTGTCAACTCAGCACTTCAGGGGCTCACACCTAAAGTTAAAAATGTGATTAATACAACATGACATAATCAAAGGAGGTGATCAGGAAAGAAGGATAGCAAAAATATATTGGAGATGCTGACCATGGAGAGCTTTTGCTTTCTTCCCTGGGCTATTGTTATTAAGTTTGTTTATTTATAGCCTTTCTATGGTATTCATCACCAAAGTAGTTGAGCATGTCCTATTTCCTGTGTGGGTGTGAAGTATCCAACACATTTTACAGATGGGGAACCAAGGCCCCAAAAGATTATGACTTGTCCCAGGCAACACTGAAGCATGTGGCTAGGCAAGGAATTAAACACAGATCTCCTGAATCCTGGCTAAGATCTGAGTCATCTTAACCACTGGAATCTCTTTCCATTCTTGCCATATTTCAGTTTTTAAAACATTTAAGTAAATATATCTTGTGCTTAGGCACTAGTATGCCTAGCAGGTGGATCAGGAGTGGAAAGCAAGCATCAAATGTGGGAGAAGGAAAGTGGAGGAAGAATTAGAGTGCAAAATACAACAGATTAGGCTTCATATGGAGGTGGGGGAAATGGACAAGTGGGTAAAAACTAATAAATTAGGTCAAGGGTAGAAACGAAAGCTGGTAAGTAGCAGAGATCTTTACGTGACTAGAGGAGGAGAACTGATAGCAAAGCAATACAATAAGGGAGGTGAGCCGTAACAAGAGAGATGAAAGACAGAACTGAAAAAATCACCGATGGCCAAATTCTGCCTTCAGTTACACCCACATATTGGCTTCAGAGAGTTGCAGTGAAATAAACAGGAGCAGAATTTCAGAAAATGGGAAATGGGGAATTTTCTGTAGATGTTTTTGCCAGGCAGCTAATTTTCTCAATGTACTAGAGGGCTGACATAAAAAAGGCAATGTAGTTAGAGCAGATGACTAGAAGTAAGGAAACCTGACTTCTATTCCTGACTTTATTGTTCATTTGTAGTATGGCACTGGGTAGGTCACTTACTGTCTATAAATATAGGTTCCCCCACAGGTAAGTGGGCATAAGAATACACAACTTTTCTCAAGTGTTATGAGATAGTAGGCTTAAGAGTGTAAAACGTTATTACAAATTCCTTTGAATAAGTTCCAACAAACACAGGCCAATCTTCTGGATGGCATTTGATGGGTAAATTATGGGAAATAAAATGTCTTTAAAAAGTAGGGAAAGTGTCTTTCATGGTATCAGTGGAGGAGTATCTTTAAGGACTTTAAAAATAAGGCTATATTATATGGCATATGTAAAATGACTTGGTCTCAGCTCAGTTCCCAATGGACTGGTGTACACACCATCACCACATACTGGCTTCCCTGTTGGCAGGCTCAGTAGAGAAACCAATGTTTGAGTGGCCATTGAAACCAAATTCCATTCTAGAGCCACAGTTGGACTTTGGTCTGAGGTTGAGACTCATGAGGGAAGGGGAAGCAGGGGGTGGGGGAGGTGGGGAGGGACCTGTGCTACGCTGCTGCTTTCAGCATGATGCTCATTTTACAGAAACACAATTTTGGTCTAAATGGGTGTCAGGCTGGCACTTCTCACAAACATTACATTCTCAGAAAAAATAAAGAAAATGAAGGGATGTTATTTTTTTCTTATCTGATTCAAGTTTCAATGAGGTTTGTCTTTGAAATTTGCCAAAAATAGCCTGAGCTTTCCCAAGAATCCTAGAAAGAAGGCTGTATAGAAATTAAAGAGCAAAGAGAAAGCTGTTGATTTGGAGAACAGGAAAAAGAACCTCTGAGATTTACAGCATATATTGAGGCTCAATTCTAAAACTACAGATGGATGAGCTTCTATGCTCCTGCTGTATTTGGAAGAGAGTCATGAGATTAGGTAATTAGGAGGGTGACTATAATTCAGAAAGCATATGAAAATGACCTCTGCCTATATTTTACAATTTTCTGAACATATTGGAATATATTTTAATATTGGCAATCTGAATTTATTAAATGGTACTCCATCTAGGTGTTTTCTTTCCTCTCTAGCACAAGCTGGGGTGTGAGTGGGGGCAAGGAAAGAGAGAGAAATCAAATGAAACAAACACTGTAGCTCTGCCTTATACATACTTTCATATTTTACAAGAGTGTGAGGTGTGACACTCTGAACTCACCACTGAACATAATAAACAGCATCCAGGCACACTAAATGATTCACGTAGACTGAGTGTGGCTTCAGTAATCACATGAAGCAAACATTCACTATGATATTTGACAACTGCAGTCACCAGGTAACATTATGGAATTGCTCCCAAAAGTGAAATTCTCACTCATTACAGGCTAGCTCAGCTCCATTCCTTCAGCTATTGGATGACCAAATGCAGCCATTACAACTGACAAGAAGCTTGAGAAAGGTCATAAACTACAGACAAGTCATTTTTCAAAAACAGGAGCTACCTTCTTTTTGCTTGGTCCAATTACCTTTTCCTTTTCCTTGACTTTTAAAAGTTTGTGTTATAAATTTTAATCACTTTCAACTTCCCCTCAAGATTGCAGAGAAATTCAGCCCCAAATATGTCATTTCCTTAAATGTTTTAAACAAGTGGTCCTGGAATTATACTTAGTTAACAACAGTTTAGCTGCTTATTTTTAAGTGAACAGCCAAAGCAATTTAGACATTCAATATTCTCATTATAGCCTCCCTCTAGAAATAGTAACAGAAACTAATTAAAAGTATAAGCCATATGCAACCTCCCCCTCCCCCCACCAGAGTAAAAGCAAACATATCTCAAACCTACAGAAAGTCCAAGGACAATAAAAATGAGGTTTCATACTCTTAACACCCTACTGTGCCTAGGAACTCTAGAACAGTAGGTTGGATGCAAGACCATTAGTTTAGGATCACCTCTGTACTATAAAGGGCTTGATCAGCAAATCAATTGCACGTACTCAATTCCCATCGACTACTATTGGCATAAAAGTCAACAAGAAGCAGAGATAGATAAGATCAGAATGGAGTCTTAAATTTGGTCCCTACTGAGAGCGGTGCTTATTCCCATGCTTAAGAGCTCATCCACCCCACAAGGAAAGGCAGTGTTTGTTGCACAGGCAAGCAAAGGTGCATTCGCTTTAATCTAGCTAGCAAGGGTAAGAATAGTTGGCATACAGGGTGGCATGGAATTCAGTGCAGGCTAGCAACCTAAGGGTATATCCAAGGTCCCCAGCGGCCTTGTAGTGGGCAGCCAACTGCATCAAAGCCCAGGTTGCCACGTCTTCACCACCACGTTTACCCACCCCAGTTTGTTTAAAGCTAGCACAGCTCTCCCTATCCAGGACACAATTACAACTCAATCTGTAGTCCAGATATATTCTAAAGCTCATTGACTTTAATGGAAGTATTACCATGAACTTCAAAAGGACTTGGACACGTGCTTACATATCATATGCTTAAATATTGCTCTGAAATAGGGATGCTCTCCTGAATCAGAACATCCAACTATAAACATCTGTGGTTTTATGGATTTATTTCTACTAAGGCTATTACTTTTTCTAAAAAGTGCTTTTTTGAAAAAAAAAGTGCTTTTACTTCTATCGTCTTACTAAAGGACTGTGGTTTCCTTCAACACAGTATCATCCCAGTCTTCTCTACTGATGTAGCCAAACTTTATGTATTAATTTTCATCCACAAGAGCACTGTTTTAGCTATTATAGCAAGTGTGATAAAAATGTGGACTAAAACTAGATTATATTAGAGAGCTTTAGTGTCAACTTGTATATTTTTCTAATATGTTGCTGGAAAAATGCAATCCTGACATTTGAGGCTGTACAGCATGCTTTATGCTGAACCTGTATTATTAACCTAGATGCTATACTTTGAACAGTAAAGAAAGACTGCTAAGAATAATACTGTCAAAGTGGGATTTTCAAGTGCTCAGCATATTGAAATCAATGGTAAAACTTGCATTAATTTCAGTGAGAGAAGTAGTTGCTCAGATAATAGGAACTATATAAATATAAGCAATACCTAGCATAGGAAACACTGCTACAACTAAATCTAAAGGGTTAGCCATGTCAGTCTAATTCACCAAACCAAACAAGTCATGTGTCACTTTTAAAGACTAACAAATTTGTTTATTTCATGAGCTTTCAAGGGAGAAAATCGCACTTCACCTGATACTTGAAACTGGAGAACTTACAGAATGAGAGGAAAAGAAGTGAAGGGAAGTGCAAATCAGAGGATTAGGTCATACAATGGACACAAATCTGACATCAGAAATAACAGTGTTCAGAAAGCAACAGGGGAACACTTTAGTCTCCCTGCTCACTCCATTGATGATAAATTTAATTGCTGTACCTATGCAAAGTGATTACAAATCAAAACTTCAAGGAGAAACTGCAGAGTTGGAACTGATATGAAGATTTGACATCATTGACTTATCGTTAAATAGGGATTTTGGTTGGTTTTATTACAACTGCTTATTTTGCCTTTTATTTTAAAATCCTTCTCTTCCTCTAATGTGCTGTTCCATACTGCTTAAATCTAAACAACTTCTTTAATTCTCTGTAACCATCTGACCTGCTCCTGTAACTTAAACTTCCTTGCATTTATTTTCCTCCCATTCTGCAAGTTCTCCATTTTCAAGAGCCTGATGAAGTGGGATTTTCTCCCACAAAATCTTAAGCAATAAATAAATTTCTTAGTCTTTTAAAAATGCCACAAGACTTCTTGCTTGTTTTGCTACAACTAGTAATACCTTGCTGACCTGTAAAAAGGTCAAGTGAACTTTGATACTGCAGACATTGTGCAAATAGCCATTAGTTCACTTTAATATTTAATTCTCAAAGGATACAATCATTTCTTCAGTGCAACAAACATTCTGTATACCTACTGCTCTACTATCCTCCTTAAATCATAAATGGACAAACCATATTCTTCAAAATATACACAATTGGATAATGAATTCATTAACAAAAAATAGTTTATACTAGACCTCCTAAACATCCAGGCATTGTTTGGATTTGATATTTGGATTCCAGTTTGCAGACTGGAAAAGCAGCAGAGTGAGAGAGCACTTCTTTTCCAACAGATTGTCTCTTAAGAGGAACTGTCTTATAATATGTATTTCATACAGAATGACGGCTTGCAACACAAGGACTGAAAGGACTGATGTAACTAGAAAGAATAGTAAACAGGCAACTCATTCTATCATGTATCAGTCTTCATGATGTGTTCATTTCACTCTTGGATGAATAAAATCATACACATATAGTGTTGATATAAATGAGAGACATTTTACTAAACATTTTTTCCATGGGTTTGGATTAAAAAACCCCACACAACAAAACCTTGTTTTCTGTCCTATAGACAAGAGCAGCAGAGACACACACAAGAAAAGTATGGATTTGTGGGTATCTTGGGAATTCTGCAGTTTTTACTATAAAACATGAAGAACAGTCCCAATACAAATTTTAAAACATCTTTAAAATATTTCCAAAATTGGCTCACTGCAATGTATATAGATACAGATTGTATAATGGTGCGACAAAGTATAAAGGTTTTATTGGCACTTGTCTGGGTAAGCTATAACTGACTTGTTGCTTCTATGCCATCCCAAACTCATGAACAGAAAACCTTTGTACTACACCACTAGATAATCTATACCTTTACCCCTACATACACACATGCACGAGGATCACTATTGCTTGACAAATAGATGCATATTAATTACTGAACATGTTTGAGAGGCTTCATCCTTGCCACACTTCTACGACAAGCAGCTATCATCTATTCATAGTGCAGTGCAGCTGTCAATCATGCTGATAACATATTTGTAGCACCTGATATGTTTTGTAAATACCACATATCTTAAAGAAATGTTTATAAATGTCTTAGGCTCCAAACCCGCAAGTACTTAAGAAGATGCATGGGGGCAGGGATAGGAGAGGTGAAAGGAGGGGCGAAAGGAGGGGCATGTGAACATGACCATGGACATGGGAACATAGGGGGTAGTATTTTATGAAGAAATCATGGAGAAATATTGAGGGGTTTGATCAAGAGGAGGTGCAGAGTAGGGACAGCAGCTTTTGGGTTGTTATAGACTGCTATAATGCTTGTAAGAAACTACTTCTCAATTTCTCCTGAAACAGGCAGCATTTTTTCTTGCTCCAATTGTTTTGTTTCCTGACTTCTCACTCTACATAATTTCTCATTGTTTGTTCTTCCAAGTATTCTTAACTACTTTGTTATTTCTTGTTTTTAAGAGATGCTTTTCTATTCTTTTTTGAAGGCATTTTGTTTCCTTAGAAGGAACTTCTGTTATTTTGTTTAACTCAGAGGTGAAGGTCTAATAAAGATAGACAGCTTTTGAAAGAGATACAGAACTTCCTATATGACTTGCTTTTCTTTTTTCTGTTTGAATGAAAAACTCAGTACAAAAAGGTGATTGAAAAGGTGGACCAGCTGCCATTAACTTATGAATTCATTGACCATTTTAAGAATTTTTAATATGTACATTTGTGTTTAATTCTGTATAACAAGAACCATGCGCTGTCACACCTAATGATATTCTCCAAGATGTTGATTTATACATTTTGCTACCCTGCTCCTCAACTCCTCTGATTGTCATTTCAATACAATTCTTTCCATTCACAATCAATATGATGATGGAAAGCCAAATACTGCCTCATCATTTTCACAGTGATGTAACACTATGATCTGTTCTGTTTTCTGTTCCTGCAGTTATTGGATTAGACAAAGACTTCAGAGACCTTAAAATCCACGTAGTTCTATCTAATTAATAAGTAATAATATACAAATATGTACTGCAACATACCACACTGTATCTCTTGTTACTATTTTTTTTTCCTAGACACTCCCTACATTTTCAGTTCAACACAGCACTGAACATACCGAATTCCAGTATGCACTCAAGTTAGTTTCTATAGTCATAAGTATAAATCACCACCCTAGTTCAATTGTAGTTATTAGATGTGTGTTCATCAGATAAGGCTGCTTTTGGTCTGTGGACTATATCCTTTATGTCAGAAAGTTCCAAAGGGGCAGCCGTGTTAGTCTAGTAAAGCTAAAAAAGCAAGGAGTCATGTGACACTTAAAGACTAACATTCATTTATTGCATGAACTTTTGTGGGAGAAAATCCCACTTCATCAGATGCTTTGAAGAGGGGGAAGTTACAGAATGGGATGAAAATAAATGCAGCAGAGTGTAAGACATGGGATCAGGTCATACTGCAACAGCAAATCAGAGCATTTGTAAGGATTCAAACTCTAGAAAAACAGCACATAGAGGGAGGGTGAAGTCAATCCATAGTCATGATTAAGTACTGCTTTCACAAATCTAATTTGCATATTAGTTGGATTTCACCTGTTTCTCTTTGATGTCTTGATGTCCCATTAATTTTCTGAAGAAATGCAACATCAAGACATCAAAGAGAAACAGGTGAAATCCAACTAATATGCAAATTAGATTGTGTGAAAGCAGGACTGAATCATGACTTTGGATTCTTTTCACATTATAACAGGTGATTTGACTTCACCCTTCCCCTATGTGCTGTTTCCTAGAGTTTGAATTCTTACAACTGCTCGGATTTGCTGTTGCAGTATGACCTGATCCGTTGTTTTACACTCCCCTGCATTTATTTTCATCCCATTCTATAACTTCCCCCTCTTCAAAGCATCTGACGAAGTTGGATTCTCTCCCACAAAAGTTCATGTGATAAATGAATGTTAGTCTTTAAGTGCCACAAGACTCCTTGATTTTTATGTTAGAAAGATCATCATGTGGACACCTCCCTTCACATTCATTAACACATGGGTCACACTACATTCCAATTCCTGACTAGCTAACAGCTCTGTGACAAGTTCAGCAGTTCCTTACCTGAAAAAGTGATGATAAAAGTGAACACAGTGCATTTTAGGTAACCTTAAATGCAGATTAGCATCTGAAAGCGAGGAGAAGTAGTCACCACCATGAAATGTATTATGGACCAAAGTTTAGGAACCTCTGCAGTATAGCACACTCTACTCATCCTCATTATACAATTAGCTATTTACTCCCACAGGGAAAAAGTACTTAAAATGGAATTAAGGCTGATGATAAATTTTTATAAACTATACAAGTAAGCTATTCATTATACAAAATTTAGGAGTTTCACAGAGAAACTAGACACTACGTATAACTTTCACAACTACTCTCATGGAAATAATAAAATACGCGCTATTATTTATCCTATACACAGAAATTTTAAAAATTGACCACTAAATAAAAATAGTCCTAGACACTTGTTTTGTAAAGCAATGTCAAAAGCAAGTTTGAAGTTAATATGTTAAATTGTTAATAACATTGAGCTATGCCACATACAATGACAATTCAGAAATTTGCCAAAGTCTATAATTCAACAGCAATATCTCCAGCTAAGCTGAAACTTTTGCTTGGGAAGTGGAAGCAAAACAAGGCAAGGGAAAATCTGAGCAGAAACCACTCCTGAAATGTAAGACAAAATGTAACTTTTTTTTCCAGACAGCTGGAGGGAGTGGAAATGATCAGGATCAAAATGGAAAATGCGTTAGTCTTAATGATGGAGGCAAGTAGAAGGTGAACAATCACCAACAGTGTCATATATTGGTCAGGCAGTTCAGCTCTCTACTATAAATACACTTCTGTCATTCAGTGCACCCCAAGGGTACCTGGTCCTTTCTGTTTAGCACATGAATTTGAGGTCTGGACCTTTGCCAGCTGGATTCTTTCCCAATATGAAGACTCCTGCTATTGTCATCTCATCTTGGAGTGGGTAGAGGAGCTGAGCCCAACCCAGCAACCTAAGCTGTTTCCAATCCAGGTCCAGTGGTAGCTATGTTTTGCACCATGGGATACTATGCCATTTCCCCTAGACCACTTCCTATCCAAGTCTCCTCCTCCCCACAGAGTAGATCAAAGAATCTCAGTTCAAAGTCTCTGGCTTGCACACTCAGTCACTGGTCTCTCTTTTGTAGGTTTGCTCCTATCTGCATTGCCTGGTCTCAGGCAATGAGCTCTTGGCCAGCAAGTGCTGCATGCCCTCCAACAGCCTGCTTCCCTTTCAGGTGCTCTGCCTTTTGCAGGCTTTGCATGCAGGCCAGTTGGGCCCGGAGCTGTTCTTGAAATCCTTACCCCCTCCAGTTTGGGGTTTGTATACACCATCCCAAAATATTACTGTAGCTTTCTGCATAATCAAACACAAAAGGTGAAATCTTGCCTCATTTGAAGTCAGTGACAAAGCTTCTGTTGATTTTCATGGAGCCAGGATTTCATCTGAAAAAGTTGCCTCAAAAGGAAAATGTTATAATAGAGTACGCTGCATAGTGACAACACATTCAGGCAAATGTACTTGTATATCTGCATTGATACTTTTTATGATTATATCACATGGGGGAAGAAATTACTGGAGGGGTGAATGGTAATGGGGATACTTGTAGCTCTGTCATTTGATAATGGCTATATTTAAAAATTTGTCCTAATTGTATGTAATTTTCAAAATGATATTTTATGAACAAAGAGTATTGGCTAGATGCATTTTTATAAATCAAAATGAGCACTTTGCACTTGCAATTATATTTTCATATTCCGCTGTCTTCCCCCATCTTTAATCTAATTTTCTCCTAATCCACAAACCCTCTCAGGAGAACTGTCTAATTATAATTATTTTATCTTCATCTAATCACTTCATCATCTTCTGGTTTATTAGTCATAAAACCTGCATGTGCAAATGTGAGAACAATGAGAAATTATTATTAGACATATCTGAGTAATTTTAACTAATTCTAAGGCTGAAGTTTTTTTCTTTATGTTTCCTAAATATTTCTGTTTCTCTATATGAACGAAGACCTTATTTGATGGGTAATATAGAAATCAAAAAACATTTCTTTGTTCCTCTCCACATGGGGATGTAATTTTATAAAAAAAAGAAAGCGCAGTGTGATCCTAATGTTGAATTTGTGAAGTTCCACCAAAATCTATAACAATTAAAGCACAAACAATAAAAGAAAAACAAACAAAAAAAAACCTTAAAATTTTTCTGAGATTCATAGTCAGAATTGACCACTGTGATCATCTAAATTTGACATCCTCTGCATCTCAGGCCATAAAACTTCTGTTTGAATTGAAGCATACCTTTTAAAAAAAAAAAAAGTCCAGCCTTGACTTAAAGACATTTCCAGTGGCAGAGAGAATCTGTCACAATGTTTGGTAAACTGTTCTAATGGTTAATTAGCTTCACTATTATAAATTAGCTCATTTCTAGTCTTAATTTGTCTAACTTCAACTTCTATCCACTGGAACTTTTAAGTTTATTCAATCTTAGAACTGCATCTTTTGTCGATGCTCCTGGATAATATCAAAGCACCCTCTCGTCTTCTGTCCCTTAGAGAATGTTCTTTCCACCATCTTACCATAGAATACCTGACAAGGATTGCTTATCTCCCTGGGACAACTGGAGATCTCTTTGCGAGCACACTTCATTTTTCGAAAGATTGAAATGAGCTTTGACTCTCAGGTGTGTCCATACACCTTTTGTTCCATTCAATCAGCTGGATCTTCATCTATAGTTTCCTCAATCTCCACATTGAAGAACTGGTAATGACTGGAAATCTATGGCTGTGTGTGAAGCTTCTAGCCTTAATACATGGTGTGGAATTACTGAAAGCAAAGTTTAGAAGGAAGAACAACAGTCCTTCAGGTACTCATTGTCTTCAGTGGGACTACCCAAGATGCTCAGAACCTGGCGGACCTGAGTGCTAAGATTATTAGTCACTAATAATTTAAATAAACTCCATACCACTATAACATCATTGCTTGAAAAACTCAGAGAGAAGTGACAGAGCAAAAAAGAGTTTTCTCCTTTTAGATAAAGTGCTAGCATGAAACGCAGGGCCCAGTGAAGTCAAAATGTAAATTCTGTGAGTGTCTACACTGCAATAATATACCCACTGCTGGCCTGTGTCAGCTTACTTAGGGCTTGCAAGGCTGAGACTTCATGGTTATAAAACTGCAATATAGTTGGAAGTTCAGGGTTATAAAATTGTTCTAGGTCCCCAGCCCAAGCCCAGATGTCTGCACTTTGGTTAATATCACTTCAGTCAGAGCCCTGAAAGTGTGAGTCGGCTGACTTGGGGCAGAGGCAGGTATTTTATTGCAGTCTAGACCAGGGGTTCGCAAGGTTTTTGGTGTAGCAACACAACTGGAAGCTTCCAGAATCATGCATGACACAGTGCCCCCACTACTGTAGAAACTCCCTCACTGTTGAACAAAATCCTGCTGTGTGAAACTGCAGTTGCTGATAAGCTGCCACCACATTCTAGATTCCTGTGACACCCTTCCCTGCTCTTTGTAACACACCACTCTGTTGTGACACTGTGATTGAGAATCGTTGGTCTAGACAGACCTTCATTGACTTCAGTATGGTCACGACCTCACGCCTGGTGTCAAATGCAAATGTATAGTTCTACCCCTAAAGAAAATAATGTAGCAAAGAGACTTTTATGGATAACCAAGGATTTGTTCTGCCTGAGAGCTTTTGGCTGACAGCAAAGACATAATATTTTGCCATTAACTATGACTTAACACATTTGCTCTGTTTTATTTCACAGAACTGATGACTTTTTCTTAGTAATAATCTGCCTTAGAATTGTTTTTAGAATAAATTGGTTTACTTACAAACATTATCAAGAATGAAAGTATTTATCATGTTTTCATAGCATTAAACTGCAGTTTGTTAGTAAATAATAGGATTAAATTTGTGATTTTTAATTTGTTAACCCTCTGTACAGGACCTTTTGTTTACCTTTGTTATATGCGAACAATTTTCTGGCACCCCAGTATTGTTCTTACCAACCGGAATGTTATACCAGTACCCCCTTCCTTCCTAGAAAAGTGAACATTTTTGTATCATTCTTTGTAGTCATGCCAAAGAAATGATGTGAACTAGAGGCATGAACTGACCTGAACTATGCTAATATTAGTAACAAGCAACAGTCATACTTTTAACCTAGAGCTACATATAAAATGACACACTATACAAGAGAATAATATAATGATAGACACAATAAAGGTCAGATTCTGTGAAACCATACACAGGCACATCCCCTGGCACACAGTTGTAAAAGTTTGTTGGTTGAGGCCCTCAATTTATAATTTGAGTACAAATGGAAGCAACAGTAGTAATATTTAAGCTAGTGCTAATGTAGAGGAGGTAAGAGGAGATGATTGAAGACAAGCATAACTTTCCACCTCTTACAATTTTTGAAATTTAAGCAAGATGGACCAATCAGCACAACTCATATTTATCAATGAAGTAGGTGAATATTTAACTGATCTCAATGAGCACCTCTGAAAATGAAGCCTTTGTTTAGGTGCCTAACTTTAAACACCCAATACAGAAAATATGTGCTGTGGTTTATAAAATATAATGAGCCTTATAATGAGATTGCACATTGGGTCATAACTTTGTCTTCTCAAACCACCAGACGACACTGACCAACCACAGCAATGCCTTACTAATTGCTTAAAAGACAAAGGAATCATCTTACTGTATAAAGACAATGGGGATCATGTGTGTCTTCCTCAACTATCACCTCTAGTGCATATCCTCTATATAAAATGATACTCAATTAACAAAATGAAGGACTTAATGAATTTTTATAAGGCACAATTTAAATTTAAATACCACCAAATTGCAGTTGTGTTTGGAAACATATTGCTATAACAGTAACACATAAATAAAATAGAAATTGCCTCTGGATGCAAATGTCATCTGATAGTCTCTGTGTATTAAGGCTGTGGAGAAGGAACTAAATTTTCTGTGTGATGTGCTGCTAAACTTTAAATATCTTTTTTTTAAATTATTCAGTGCTAGCAGTGTGAGTAATTATTCTTTTTTCCCCCCCACACCAGTGTCTGAGCTGCTAAATGTTCATAATATAATTGTTCGACAGAAGAATGTTTCTTGGCAAGCTAAATGAAACAACAACTAGGGAAGAAATTACAGAATCTAAAAAAATAAAAGGACAAGATACTAATTTGTTCACTAAACATTTTCTCTGTAAGAAAATTATGTTGAATCAGTTTTAAGTTTATACCAAGCAAAGCACTAAGGCCAGTCATTCCAGTTGTGATACAATTTCAAGGAATATCCAATTAGAATCAAGGTATAAAAAATATAAATGCTCTTTTGTCTTTTCATATCTATTAATTTTTTTCTAACCTCAGTCAGATATAAGATTTTCTTAAACAAAACAGATAATATTGAAAGTATATGAAATTCTCATATTGATATCTTCTAAAAAAGTTAGATGTTAATCTATTATGGGATAAAACTGAAAAAAGTATAAGAATATTTGTGTTTTGGTTGTATACCTTTCCACCCTCCATTTTAGCCTTGCTGAACTTTTTTCTGCATAAGGCAACATCTGCAAGAAAAATAATAGAAACCCACCTTTTCATTTATAAATAAGCATCCAGGTCCTAACCCATAACAAGAAATGCACCCAAGGAGGAAGAAAGGCTACAAAGGTAGCTTTTGTATTTGCCCTGATCCTCAGCTGAGTCTTTGTTGGGCCAGCCCCTGTTGTGAATGGTTACAAAGAGTTGAAACTCCTCGGGAGGAAATGGCTAAGAGGACGCGTGGTACAGAAGCCTTGATGATGGTTCTGTGTGGCCAAATTTTATCCCTATTCTGATACAAACCTTCCCTGGCTAGCTTCAAACCCTTCCTTTAATTCAGCAGCAAGACACAGCACATGGCACAGGGGAGGATCTGATCCAAGGAACTGTGAGAGGAAGGTTATTCCACTGAACTAATATAATTCATCCTAAACTAATCCTTAATGTGTTCTGAATGCAGCAATTTGTGTCAAATAGCACCCAGTTTGGCACAGTAATTGGAAGGTAGCTACATTTAATGCATCATTTAGAGTTTTAGCCAGGAAACCTTATCTATCAGGGAAGTTTGTGTTGCCCTTTTATGTTAACATAGCTTGATTGCATAACGCACTATGTGCCTATGGAAGAAACAACTTTTAATGTCTCTGATTTCAACTTGGAAATGAACTTTATCGGTAAAGTAATTATTCCATGGAAAATTTCCATCGATCTGGGAATCTTTTGAGTTAACACAGCTTGAATGCATAACCTACTATGCGACTATGGAAGAAATAGTTTTTAATGTCTAATTCCAACTCTGAAATGAACTTTATTGGTAAAATAAGTACTCTGTGGAAAATTCTCTAAGACCTGGTATTGGCAAGCAGAAACTTGACTCTGCAACAGATGTCGGTTTCATTTTCTTTTTTAAACTATGTAATTTTTTCCAAATTCTTTTCAGCCACCCTTAATCAATAATCAGTTAGTAGAAAGGAAGAAAAAGACAAGTAGCATTCCTCTAAATGCAAAACACCAGTAATCTCTTACCAGCACAGTCACTACACGCAGAACCACCCCACGCATGTTATTCTCCAGCTTTCTGTCTGTTAGTGACCCATTCAGACCTGTGGCAGGATTCCAGCAGCCAAGCTGAAAAATAAAATATTACTTGTCACCTCATTGTGCATAAAATTTTGTCAGTCATTCCTGTTACATAGATTTAAATGGGAGCAGCAGAACACCTTCTAGAATCAGTGTGATATAGAGTCAAAGGGGGTTTTGCCCACATAGGTTCATTCCTGAATTGCAAATGAAGCAACACGGAACATCAGTTTATGCTCTTAAATACTAATGTGCAGTGTCTGACATCATCCAGGCTTGCAAAGGATACTCATTGCTTTAGAAGAGGTACGTGAGGACTGCTGAACTAATGAGGCACAGTTAAAATGTGAGGTGGCTGTACCAATACTTATGCCTCACTTACAGGGATATGTTAACTGGGAAAAGAGTAGCAAACAGAATTCCAGCATGATGGCTGCTCCAGCACATGCTTTCTAGCAGTATTTAAGGAAAAGAGTTATATTACCTTTAATTAAACCATATACTGTTCATTGATAAAGAAAGCAAGCCACATTTAAGGATAATTGAGGGAAAGCTCACTTGACTACCACAGCAGGGAGGACCTTTAATAGATTATGTAGGAAAAGAAAAGAATACATTAACTTGGCTTACTTTGTACCAGTGCTACTCTACCATTTTCCTTTTGCTGCTATAGAGGCTTTTCCTTACAATAATTAAATTATTTTAAATCTCAAACGCAGAAAGTTACTTGACTTGTCTAAAACTGTAATTTGCTTATGTTGCTGGGCAGTGGTAGGTATGTCCCTTATATACAGAAAAACTGTTTGTGACTCTGTGCCTTCTCGTAGTTTACTCATTATCCCTAAAAGATTTCTTGGAGCACTTGTGTCGCAAAACTGTGGGCCACAGGACCTAATACTAAATCAATAAAAGAAAGATGTCTAATTTACAGTTTATATAAAAATGGCTAGAATATATTCTATCAAGGCCCTTTTAATTTCTACACAGACCAAACAAATTCTCTAAGACTGTACATGAAGAAGCTGGTGCCTCAAAAAGTCAAATACTTTGCAGGATGGTCAAGAAGTCAGTGTCCGACTTGAAGCACATGATTCTATAGATTAGTAATCTAGGCCAAGGCTAGGTCCACAAAAGGACTTGAGAGCCTAACTGCCATTTTAGGGTCCAAAATCAAACATCTGCACACCTCAGAGATCTTCAAATCCTATACTCAGCTGCCCCTGACCCTGCAGATGCCAACATTTGCAGGGTACCAAAATTCCTGTTGGTAAAGTTCTCATGGCACCTGAGATTCTTCCAGTAGGCATGCTCAAAAAATGTCTTAGTCCTGACACTGCCCAGCTGCTTGTCCTTCTAGCTCATGGCTAAGCTTTGGCAGGATTCTTAAACAAGGCACCCCTCTCACATCTCATCTACAGGTTCTGATTCCATTGCTGTGCTTGGAGTATAACTACTAGGTCAACCCAGCCCTGCACTTCCTAAAAAAAACCCCAAACATCTGGGTTCAGGCAGGCTAGGAAGTTTGGGGGATGGGTGACACATACACAGCTGTATATCCAATAGTTGGATGGTTAGAATGTTCACTTAGGATGTGTGAGGTGACCCAGGTTTGAATCTGAGTTGGAGCAGGAACCTGAACTCATTTTTCCATGTCCCAATTCAGAGTCCTAACCCCCAAACTACTAGGTATTCTGAGGAGTCTCTCTCTCCTGTCAAACCTTATTGTACTTCATATAAATAATTAAATATTCACTGGATATTAAAGACCTTGGCATTTCCAACGGTAGTTTAAGCTTCTAAGAATCCCTTTTTGAGATGTCTAATGATGCCCATCCAATGCATGGGGAACCAGTGTGTCTAACTGGGGACTGAACTCCATGTGCAGTAGGGCACATAGGCATTGCAGTGCCTAACTCCTAAGTCCCTGTTGTGCTTCTAGCTCCTAGTCAACATCTTATAGATATTTTTTTTCTTCTTCTTCTTCTTCTTCTCCTCCTCCTCCATACCCTTATAGACTAAGAACAGGATTTTCAAAAGGGCTCATCATTGGCCTATTTCTGCACCCATTGAAGTCAACAGGAGTTTTCTTATCAGCTTCAAAGGGAGCAGGGTTAGGGCAATGCTCACCAATGTATTGATGTGGTCGGCCTATTACATTTCAACATGTTTATTTGTCTTCCAACAAACATCATTACTTCTCTGGTAAGCTTCACCAAGCAATCTGATTGAGTTGAAAACCATATTTGCTAAACCATGTTACTATCCAGAGCACAACTAAGGGCTTTAGTTCAAAACATTTATGTAGATGTACACATTTTGTCATAAGGTAAAGCACTGTCACCTTACACCATAAATAAAACCAAGCATTTGATAAACCTGTATTTTCTATACTAAAATATTTTGGAAAATGGTGCCAATTTCTAAGCTCAGTTGTAAATCACATTAAATTCATTCAATAAGATGTCATTCTTAGTTGTATAAAAATTAATTAGAATTTAGAATCAATTAGCATATTCAAATGTGCTGAAAGTCTAATTACCACAGATATTGTACTGCTTCTGCCAAATGTAAAACCCTATGAAGTTGGAGAAGAGCCTTTGTTCCCTTTGAGGGCAGCGGAAGTCCTTTTTTAATTATGTTCATTAATGTGTAAATTTGATATATAATTAACTTTACAGCTCAATCATTTCTAGCATTTTTAAAGCAACACCACTATGAATTAAGCAACAGAAGTTCATCATAAATCTCTTTTTCCTGTTTAAAAGGTATATTTTTTGTCAATTATGCTCATTTAATTTTAAATTAAATTATTCCTTTTGTGTAATATAGTTATGTCCAAGACAAATGAACAAACACTATCAAACTAAATATGAAGTTAATTTCAAGTATGGTGTTATTTATTGAAATTATATGAAAAATCAACCAACTTTTTATTGACAACAATCTGAATGCATCATTACAGCAGGGGTGACCATATATATTAGTGAAACAGAAAGGTACATTATCACACTCTGACAATCCAAGAGATATTTCCCTTCAGCTATCCCACTGGGTTCACAAAACATTTCCTTTTCTTTGATACTGCTCCTTCATTGTTATACAGTTAAAATGAGAACATAAATCAGTGTTTTATTAAAGCAACACAGCAATCTTATGCTAATTCTAAGTTGATCTCTACATCAGTGACAGCTGTCAATACATGTGTGACTGGATGTGTTGACTAAACACGCTATTCATCTTCTACATCTTCAGATGAATTTCAAGATTTGAAGTGTTTCAGATCTTAGATGATGTTTCTTTCATTTATTTATTTTCTTGACAAGTTTTATTCCAGTACACATTTGGAGAGAGAATGATGAAAGTTTTCAAGTTGTCAATGTTCCACTTCCTTTGATACTTGATTTTACAATTTTTTTTGATCATGAGCCTTGTAGCTCAGTACCTCTTCCTGTTGTTACTTCTACTGTGCTAAAGCCTGTCAGTTGTTGACTTCTCTTCTTCTCATAGGGCATTTCTTTGTCAGCAAGAATTCTGGGTCTTTGTGGGTTGCCAGCTGTGTAAGGTTTGTGATTATCAGTCTTCTTAGATTAGTTAAAATGTGCATTTTTGCAGTTTTAGGACACTGACTGATAAACTTGGAAAACAATAAAATGTTCAACAGATTCGTGACAGGGTCTTATGTTCTATCTATGCATCGTCTCTCCCACCTCTCTGACCATGTATAAAACATAGATATTTCTTAGGAGAACAGTGAACTCTAATGCAGTGGTTGTCAAACTTCTCTCTTTGGGACCCAGCTCTGGGCCCCTCTGCCGTGCGGTTACCCCTCCACTGTGGGGGTGACGGGCAGCCCCCCCGGGGAAGCAATGCCAGTGGGCAGGAGAGCGAGGGGCTGCTGTCCCCTCCCCCTCCTGGGAATAGCACCGGCTGGCAGGGGAGTGAATGGCCGTCACCTTCCCGATTGGAAGCAGCGCTGAGTGGCCGGCCAGGGAGTGAGGGGCAACTGCCCCCTCCCGGGTGCAGAATGGATGCTGCAACCCAGTCTCTTTGGGTCTGTGACTCAGTACTGGGTCACGACCTGTACTTTGATGACCATTGCTCTAATTGATAGGTTTAAGGAGACTAATAATCTTTCAGCCTAGAGTGAAAATTAGGTTAATGTCAATTTAAGTCTACTGATATAAACAGCTTTTGTGACCATATTGTGTGGTGGTCATCATCAAAAAATAAATAAAAACAATCCAACAATATGAATGTATTACTGTAATGTAGCACATCCTAAAAGATCCTGAAGTGCTTTACAATCTTAAAGAGATGTAAAAACTACCTACAGATGACTTAATCCACTACTTCCATGCAGCCACCTCTAAGCAGGGGTTAAAGTATAATTTGGTGGGCCCTGGAAACCTCCTAAATTGGCAGGCCCCATTCACGCTGGTCTGGGCCCCCTTCATCACAGTCCAGGCTCCCCTCATGCCCGCCAACTACTGCCCCAAACACCTGCCCCCAATCCAGCTACTGCTCCCCACCCCAGCTACTGCTCCCCAAATGCCTGCCCACCAACCCAGCTACTGCCCCCCCGACCCTCCTACCCCAGCTACTACCCCTGTTCCCTGTCTAGCCACTGGTCCCCCAACCCTTCCCCGACCCCCCCCCATGCCATGCCGTCTTCTCCTAATACCCCAGAATGACCCCTCCCCCATGTCCTTTCCCTGCTGGGCCAGCTCACCTGTCCCCAAACCCACCCTCCAGGGCTCCCTTACCTGGCTGCTATGTCACTGTAGAGTGGCCCCAGGCTGGACTGAGGCTCCCACCCTGAGCCTGCCCTGACTGAGCATGTTCAGAGGCTCAGAGCATACTCAGTCAGAGCAGGCTCAGGTCTGAGCCTCAGCCTAGGCTGGGGCTGCTCACTGCCCTCCCAGAATGCACCAGAATGGTGTTCCAGGGCCCCCTATTTTTAGAGGCTCAGCATTCGGGCGACCTCTAAAAATAGAAAATAGAGCTGGAATGCTGCATTCCAGGGCCCACTATTTTTAAATGGTTGGCCCCAAAACACAGCGTTCTGGCTTCATTTTCTATTTTTAGAGGGCCTGGAATGCTGAATCCCTAAAAATAGTGGGCCCTGGAATGCCATTCCTGTGCATTCCAGTTTACTTTAACCCCTGCCTCTAAGGTTAAATATGCCATTCATATCAATACTACACAATAGAATCATGGAGTCAGATATTGGAAGGGACCACAAGAGGTCAAGTCCAGTCCCCTGCACTCACGGCAGGCTCAAGTACCCTCTTAAACCACCCACAACATGTGCTTGTCTAACATGATCTTAAACACTTCCAGTGATGGAGATTCCAGGCCTAGGAAACTTATTTCAGTGGTTAATCACCTTAACAGGGAGGACTTTCTTCCTAATGTCAACCCTAAACCTCCCTCGCTGAAATTTAAGCCCATTGCTTCTTTTCTGATTATCAGCAGTTAAGGAGAACAGTTATTCTCTCTCCTCCTTATAACAACTTCTTAGATATTTAGAAACCGTTATCATGCCCCCTCTCAGTTTCTTCTTTTCTAGACTAAACAAACCAAGCTCTTTCAATCTTCCCTCATAAGTCAAGTTTTCCAGAACTCTAATCATTCATGTTGTTTTTCTCTGGACTTTCTCCAATTTGGCCACATTTCCTGAAATGAGATGCCGAGACCCGGACACAATATTGTGACTGAGGACTAATCAGAGCAGAGTAGAGCAGAAGAATTAGGTTAAGTTGGGACACAATTAATAGAAGCTACAGGGGTAATCTGAGAGACAAATGTCATTACCACTTCCACAACTGGAATTTTGATTAACATGCCTCCTCTAACACAAAGTTCCCTGGGAACTTCGAAGCACAGAAGTGGTTAAGACCTAAGTTTTATATGCCATCTAAAAGACAGCATTTCTAGCAACATACTAAGGAACTGGTTCCATATTAATTCAGACAAAAGGCATTTATTGAGTAATCAACACGATTTCCTTCAGCATCCAAATGTTTCACTTTCAAGTTTCTCCCTGACCTAAACCTGGTTAGTTTGTGCAATTTTATGAAATCTTAACCCAGAGTGGAATAAATGCTGTCTTAAAAGGATTAGCATAAATACTTTCTCCCTCCACTTCAAATTAAAATCAGTGGAAAAAGGAGAAGGCACAATTCCTTCAGTTAAACAGGAATAAAACTTTAAATACTCCATGACTGATATGTGGGTTATCAAGATTGAAACTGGATACAGAACAACAGCAAAAAATAATGAAGGAAGAAGCTTGAAATGATGTAGGGCTTATTTCTTTAATGTTTCTATAATATGTTGTAACCTCAGTTTGAGCAATATTCTGAAATAAAGATGCGTATCAGATAATTGTGTTAAAGGAAGGTTCTTAGTTCCTTGGAGAAAAAATAAAGTCAAGGGTAAATGCAGAGATGCAGTTAAAGAAGGAAAATGGCTAAAGTGGCACAGCTACATTTACAGTAAATAAATTAATTGGTTGGTAAGTGAAGGCCTTAATTTGCCAAGGCTTGATTTTAGTTCACTCACAATTGTGTTGGAATGCACAAACTTGTACTTGTTACGCAGCATGCAAGAATTCACAGGCTCATTCTGAACAAATCCTACAGAAAATGAAAAATTTAACTGGCTTGAGCCACTCCCAACTGACCATGCAGCCATACATGATTCCCATTCATCAGGACTAAAATGTCACTGTATGCAACACACAGGACATCAGTGGAAAAATAGGCATGTTTATATTTGTTATTTGAGAAGCAACAGTTCATGTGAGATACACAGACAATATTATAAAGGCTGTGTAAGTACAGAGATCTCTGTGACAACCAGAAACCTACAGAGTTATCATCTTAATATTGTTTTTGAACTATGCACCATACAGAAGATAACATGGTAATACATCTAGTGGCAGAAACGGATGATAAACCACTTTCTTCTGGTTTATCATAATCCCAAGATACAGAAATGGGAAATATAGAGATCGAAACAATCTTTGCTCACACATAGATCAATGTTCTGCTCCTAAAACTCAAGACTTATTGTCTGTGGTGGCAGAAAAAAAGAAGTTTACTTAGTTGGATCTGACACAGGCTTACTAGCATAAGGCCAGCTAGTAAATCAAAGCAGTATTTTGTCACCAATGTTAGGAAATATTATTCTCGTATAACTAACTATCATAGAGTGTGTGGCTAGCATGCCACCAGTTTTTCAGTTCACTATGGATCAGATAATGCAAGGGATAAATTGGATCACATGTTTTCTGTGGGTGGCAATGAAAGAAAACATATTTTCCCCAGTAAAGTGCTACTTATTTAGGAGACATTGATGGTAAAGGATTTACCTAATAAAACAGAAACAAAACAAAACAAAAAAAACAAAAACAGAAGACAATAGACTTGGTACCAATACTAAGAAATGAGCTGAATATTCCTTTAAGATTCATGCACAGAGAGAGATCTTCAAATGGGTCTCTTTCCCCTCTCATGCCAAAGAGGTTTGGAGGAATAGCCATTTCTGAGGCACAATCCTTCTCCTCTTATCAATGCTCTGGTAGTCTTCATTGTTCTGAATCATGCTGGAGAAGAGGATAGAAAATAGGAAGGCATGGGGTAGGTTTGGGGGACTCCTATTTCTATACCTTTGGCCTGACAAAACTTGATCAGAAAAAACATAATGCCTCCCTCCTTCTCCTGCCATCGGCATAATGAAGACAACAGTGGCAAGCAGAGGCTAGAAAGGGCCAAGACGGTAGGAAGGACAAGTCTCCTGGAAGTCATATTGGAAGTTCCAGCTTTGGATGCTTGATTCCACCTAGGTGGGATGATGTAGGGAGCTCCAAGAGGGGCTCCTTACCAAGCATTCCTTTCCCAGATGCTATGCCTCAACATCACAGAGTTGCAGATATCCCCAGGTTTAGTAAATCACATAGAAGTTACTTTATGATTGCTTACTCTGGTGAAACCTCTGACTGAGTTGTAACACAAAGAACGATAAAATCAGTAATGGCCAAAAACAATTGTTTTCTTATTCAAAGTTCTGTAAGTTCACAAGAAAACCAGGTTCTCTTCTCTCACATCATCACCAGTAAAACATTCTGCAGAATAGAATAATCCTGCATCCTTCTGATTATGCTCTTGATTACACTTGTGCCAACTCACTAGAATCAACACCATTGCTGAACTGTCAGTGAGGGTATAATTTGGTCCTCACAATCTTTATTGCTGCAGATGATGGGCAACCAACACATACAGACTTCATTATTTATATTTAAAAAACACACACACACACACACACACACCACATTGTGCTTTGTCTTACTACTAATGCTGAGACTAAACAATGTTTTGTTTTAAGAACTTTGTTTGGGGTCTTGTATATTCACTGGTCACAATTTCTGAAGGAAAGAACTGCAGTTACCCAGACATATTGGGAGTAAGCATGATTACCCCACAGGCACTGTAGCTTAGAACCTGGTCTCAGAGTGGGAAAATTGCATTCCATCCCCAGGATATACAAGCACTAGGCCTCATATCTGAGGGCAGTGCACTCAGAAAAGTCCAGGGAAGACTGAGAGATACTTTTAGCCTTGAATTATGACAGCAATATGGAGAGAAGACAGCATGATTGTCTTATCTCATGGTGAACTGTCACAAAGATAGGTTGCATAGTAAAGAACAAGTATCCATATAATTCAATATACAAAGTGTCTCTCTTGTATGTGTTATTTAGGTTGACTCTGGATGTAGCTACAGAAATCCTCATATTATTTCAGTCATCAGTAAGTATTACTCTATATTACAGATAAAGAAAGGAAACTAAAGAAACAAGCTAACAATGTAACTGATGGGATCAGAACTCAGTGGTCTGAAGATCCCACTTCACCTACTTAGATGATGGGAGAAAGCTATTGCATCCTTTAGAGTTACTAAGTTCAATTTCCCAGAAGCAACTCCTAATGCAATTTCTTTCCTTCCTCAGGGTGAGGTGAAAATTAAAATGCCTGTCAATTTTGTGGCTAATCAATGCTCTGTTAATATCAATCTGGGCATGTCAGCAATGGTCTTCACCACTGAATGTGGCCTGCCTATCCTTTGAAGACCGTATCTGTACATTATTCTGAAAAATGTAACTCAAATGTCTTAGATTGAGGCAGTGTGGATGTCAGTCATAGTCACTTCCAAAACCAGTAAGCATGTTGGAAACTCTAGTCTGCTTACAGGATGCTCCAAAGCAGCATGGAATAGTTACTGTGCACAAGGAGGAGTACAAAGATCATGAATTTTCTTTATCTTTCCTTTTTCTCCACCCTCTCCATTTTTTTTCCCTTCTACAGTACTTTAAATGTCAAGTAGATCCTTTTTCAGTGTGTGGTTTTCCCACATTGTGCTTTTACTGCTCAGGTATTATACTTAATTTTATGTGCATTGTCAAGGCTTTTTCCCCCACTCTGGCACTCTGAGTGCAGAAGGTGGGGGCCTGCAACAGGCCTTAAAAGCCACTGGCCTTAAAGCCTGCTCTTAAAAGTCTCCAAGGCCTCCAATTCCTGGTCTTGGAGTGGTATCGCTGCTACCACCCAAATGCAAAAAAACCTCTTGAGACCGAGGAAGGTGCACTTGGGAATTCCTCCCTGTGAGGTACTTGCAATCCTGTTTATTCCTCTCTCAGGAAAGTGACTGGACCCCAGCTGCATATGAGCTTGAACTGGAACAGGGTTCCCTTTAGCAGCTGCCTGTGCAGGCTAAGGCATGTGCACACAAACCTCTTGCCCTTCCAGGACACAGAACCAGAACTTACTTAAAAGGTAAAATCTTTAATCAAAAAGAACAGATAATAAACACAGAGTTGCTTTTCTGGGAATTAACTTAGGTAGTTACAGAGTAGTGGGAGGGGGTACATGTGCTCAGCACAGAGAAATCCAAAAACAAACCCAAAACAAAGAAAATACCCTGACTGCATCTAAATAAACATTCCCTGTTCTATCCACACCTGGTCAGTAACAAACTTAGCTTATCTTTGGTAAGGATGTTGCTGGATTCTTCCTCTGGCCTCCTCCTGATCCTTCCAGGAGCTCTGCTGCATCCAAACAGGAACAGGCAAGGCTGCTGCTCCAATTAAAAAAGCTGTGCTTTGTTCCTATTGGCTGTCTTGGGACTCACTGACCACAGTGTTAACCCATCTTCCCCAAGGGTTACTACATGCATATACACAATTCTTAATAAATGCAACAGATAGAGTGGGCTACTGTGAAGAGGAGCACATCACCAATGCTGTTTAGTTGTTAGACACGATGGGACAGGGGACTTCCTCCCAGCAATTCCCTTTTTCTACTACTGCTTTGCCCTGCAGAGATCTGTCCTTTCAATGATTCAACCTCTGGCCAGGTCATGTTTTCAGGTCGTGTCCATCCTTTTCAGAGTATATATACACAATCCAATAAAAGAGACATCTTCAGAGCTAAGTGAGGGACTCAGGGATCCCCACTTGGGCTGGATTTGTGTGCACCTTTTTATCTTTAAGGTCTTCCCCCCAACCACATTCTCCACTAAGGCATAAATTTCTGGGCTATTTCCACACGAGGCTTTTAAATCAAAACAATGCCTGTTGTTTCAATTTAAAAGTTGTCACATCCAAACGATGTTTTGTTATTTTGAAATGACGAGCCCTGTCATTTCAAAACAACAAACCTTCTTTCAAAATAGTAAAACCTAGTCTGAAATCAAAATAGCCATTATTTCGAAACGGTTGTTTTGAAATAATGCCATTCAGACGTGTTCTCAAAATAACCATTATTTTGATTTAACACTTTTGCCCATCTCCTTCCCAGGGTGCCTTCTTTTCTATATACTGGCTGGCAACATGGCCCTGCCAGGGGGCTATGTTGCCACACCTCCCATGCTGCCCCTCTCCTGATTCAAAATAGCAAGCCCTGTGTCCGGACTTACTATTTCAATTTGAGGTTTTTGATCTCTCGATTTAAGTTAATTTGAAATAACAATTTGATTTCAAAATAACTCATTTCAAATTAACTTATTTCAAAATAAGTGTCTACATGTGGATATAGCCCTGTAGTTGTCCCTCTTTAGGTTCTGACAGGTGAACCCAGGTTTACCTTTTCCCATCAGGCTCCGATTTAAGGTGCAGTGGTAGGCAGCTAAGTCCTGCTCACTGGGGTGCTATTCAGCTGCCTCCCTTGATCATTTCCTACTATTCCCCTCTCTTCTCACAGGGTAAAGTAAAGGATTGAACATAAAGATAAACTTTATGACCTTCTAGAAATTATCAGTCCCTACTCTGCAGGCTTAGTCAGGTCACTGTAGCCAAGGCTTAGCCAGTAGGCTCAAGCTGCACAGGAGCTCCTTTCCAGGAGCTGAGTACAAGTCAGCTCATCTCCATTTTCTGCCTACCTCCAAGCTACTCTGTTCCCCTTCCTCCTCTAGTCTATGCACATATGATGGGATGGGGCCCCAGGGAATCTCCTTAACCATTTTCTTACCAGTGTAGGGGGGTAGGGCTGTAAAATACATCACTAATCAATCTTCTATGCCAGGAGTTCCCAAACCCATTGGGGTCAGAATGATAAAAATGGGATAACAAAAGGTGCTTTACAGTGTTATTCAAGTTTTAATATTTTCACTTGGCATTTAATGGATGTACTATTAGTATAACAGCTATTTAGTTTATTCAACAAATGTTTTCAATACATTTACAATACCACTTATAAATCTGATCACCGTTTAATGATATGCTTCCTGTTTATAAATGAGTAACTCCCGCATGTGGCAATTATTTCTTCATTCATGACAGTTGCAGTCCTGACACAAAGCTTGTACATTACAGAAAACTGATATAAAATTAGAATGTTGACAGTTGGCTAAATACAACATGGATGCTTTTCTCCAAAAAAAAAGTTTCTGCTTTGGGCTCAGGCAGTAAAATTAATGGCAAAGATGATACTGGGAACCAAAACAAATGCAAGACATGAAAAGGGTAAGTTTGATGACTCCTTCATTGAGTTTGGATTTAAAAGAACAGAGGTGGAAGGGTACAGTGGGTTTTGTGCCAGACTGTTTTTTCTGCAGAAAGCATGAAACCAAATAAACAAACATCACTTGTGGTTGCAATGTGGGGACCATGAAGGAAAGCCAATGTCATTTTTTGAATATAAAAATTGTCTTCCAAGAAATTAATATTTGAGACTGCTATGTCTGTGGTGATGCAGCCACAGAGGACCTTGTTTGAAGTGAGTTATTGCATTGTTTGGTGCAAGAAAACTCTGATAACCTGAGAAAAGTTGGTGTTGCCTGAGGTAACTGACAGTCAGAATTACACTTAGGAAAAACACAGCAAATGAGGTCCACATATGCACTGAGAGACATGATGTATGCTTCACAGGCTACCTCTTGGAAGGAGGGTTTTTTTTTTTTTAATTAATTTAAAAAATATTTTTATTTCTTTACTTGCCTGCAAGCTTCTCCCCAAAAAACAAAACAGCACAAGAAAGTTGGATATGGTCCAGGATTACATGCAAGAGAAAAAAGTCCGTTGCAATAAATTGGTGGGATTTTGTACTGATGGACTAGTGTAGCTGCATGCTAAGCAGATTTACATGCCACGGTGAAGAATTTTGCACCTGATGAGGTATGGTCATACTGCCTTATCCACAGAGAAGAGTTGGCATCAGAGGAATTGAATAAGGAATTGAGTGATGTTTTACAAATTGTCACTTCAATAGTGAATTTCAGTAAGGCCTGACCACTACACATTTGTCTCTTTGCTCAGATGTACGATAGAATGAAGTCCCAAGCATGATGCTCTGCTGTTCCCCACTGAGTTTTGGTGGAAAAGGCCTTAAATGACTTTTGGAACTGAGAGACGAGATGTGTGTACACATGGTTGAATGGAACAAACAAGAATTTGTGATCTTTATTTTGATAACACCCAGACATGTCTGCTGGCATACCTGAGTGACATCTTCATAAAGCTAAATGATCTAAATGCCTGTCTTCAGGGCAAAACACACACATACTTTCTCATGCTGAGGGATAGGACCAATGGATTTGTGGGGGAAAATTGTGACTCTCTGGGGCCAAAACCTAATCAAGATGATCTATAAGTTGTTTCTTTGGCTACATGCTTTTCTGACTTAGAACAATAGAATTGAGACTTCTAGACAGGTGATGGCTGCCCATCATTAATGACTCAAGGAGCAGTTTGGGACACTCTTTGCAGACATCCCAGACACATCCGTAATGAACTTAGCACATAGCCCATTTCTGTGCTACTCTGATGTGATAAATCTGCCATCAAATTTAGTGAAACAGCTCATTGAACTATTCTGCAATCAGAGTCTACAAACTTTATTTTTCTCAACTAGCCATAGCTGACTTCTGGTTCAGTGTGGAAACAATCACCCTGTTCTGTTGACACATGCCCTCAAGATACTTGTGCCTGTTGCCAGAACTGCCTTGTGTGAAGCAGGATTCAGTGCTCTAATTTCCATCAAATTCTCTAGTTTGGATATTATTTCAGAGCTGTGGTTTGCAATCAGTAAACCAGACTTTGACAAACTGTGTCAGGACTGTCAGGCCCAGGTGTCACATTACAGGCATTTAATAGTAAAGCTTTCAAGTACAACCTGGTACAAAAAAATTAAACCAGCATGTTAATCTGCTAAATATTCCTACATCTGTTAATCAGATAAATGATCTGAGCTTCTTCTGTTGTTTGTTGTTTAAAACCATAGCCAGAATTAGTTATTTGCAGGGGCATAACCAGAAGTGGTTTTCTGGCAGGACCCATGATTTACTCAGGTGGGCTCAAACCATTTCCTGCTTCCCATCATGTGACTGGAAGCAGGAAACTCAGAAGCCGCAGATGCTCCAGTTCCCTTGGCAACTAAAGCATCCAGCAGCTTAGTGATTCTTGGCCAGTTGCCTTCCTGATCTTTCTGCTTCCAGTCATTTGACTGGAACCAGGACATTTGGGTGGTGACCTGCTGAAAGCTGCCTGATGCTTCAAACTTAAGTGGAGTGTGAGGAGCAGAAGCAATAGATTGGGTGGGCCTGCTTTCAAGGTGTGTGGGCCATGGCCCATCCAGAACCACCCATAGCTAGGCCACAGGTTATTTGCATTAATAAACTAGTGCATATAGAGACTATATTTATTTCTCTGACACATTGTTGAAAAAGGAATGGCATATTGTTTTTCTTGTTAAAATAAAATATTATGAATCATTTCTTTGTACTTCATTTTCATGGCAGTTTAGAGGCAGCTGTATTAAGCAGCGTAGCAAAAACTATAATGGCTAGTTTCCTGTATAATTTCTGAGGTTTGCACACCTTTCAGTCTCAATTTAGCAACCGTGAACCCTAGGGTTGTTTAACAGTATGACATACAGTTAATATAACCCTCATTAAAAGCAAAAGTAATAAAATGTCAGATAAATGCATTTATTAGCTATTTTAGGCTTTGTACTCAGTGTTGTATTTATTATTTAAAAATGTTAAAAGGATTTAAAATGTTTTAAGTAAAAAGGTATAAATACCATAAACATTGCAATTACATGATTTGTCTTGTGAGGTCACCAAAAATTTTAAGTGTTTAAATGTAGTAAAACTGAGTAAAGAGTTAGGAACCCCTGTTCTAGGCACAGAAGATATATATGCCTTCGGTTATCTTTTTATTGTTGAAAGAATAGAGGACTAGACCAGAACACAAACTGTGATTCAGAGAATCACAATTTAGTCTCAGATAGTTTTTTCAAAGGGGGGAGAAATTTTTGTCAGCTTAGCACAAAATTACTTTCCCTTTGCAATAAACAATACAGGGATGGAGAATCAAGTTCTGCTCTCTCCCTGGCCACACGCATGGGAAAGCATGTAAAATCCTATAGAAGCTATTTTCTTTCTTGCATTCTGATTGGCTTTGCAAGCAGCTGATGTTGGAGACTGAATGGCATTTTACATATTACTCATCAGGGGAGCATGTAAGGTGAGCCAGAATCTCATCCTAAATGATTATTATAAGGTATGATTTAAATTCAGAAGAGAACTAGAACCGTGACAGCCTTAGTTGGCAACTGTAGGGGGATTTTGTCAGCAGTTGAAGGGAGATATGCAAGTTACTTAAAATACCTTGTATATCTCCCTTTGATTACTGAATGCCTACTTACCATCATCTCTCCAGCAGGCTGAGTCAATGAGAAATGGCCTCCTGTTAACACAGTGTTACACTACTTGAGGGGGTGGTCTTCAGGGGTTGACTTCCCGATTGAGTGGGTCTTCATAGATCCACTCAGTCGATTGGGAAGATCGATTTGATGGTGGTGAATTTGCCACCATCAGTGAAGACAAGCCCAGTATGTGAATCTCAGAAGTATGTGTGAAACAGTAGCAAAAGAATGGTCCTAACTTAATACAGATTGAATTTTACTTATTGGTTGAAGAAAAGTATGTTTGGATGGAGAAAGGAGGGAACCTCATGTTTTTTGTTGTTTTTTTTTGTTTTTTGGCCTACAAAGACAAACACCTTTAAAGGGAATTGTTCTAGAAGTTGGAAATGGTACACACTCACAGCTCTATGCCATGAATTTGTTTCTTCTTATTCTAATAAACAAGCTTATCAGAATAATCTACCATCATAAGCATTTAAATAGCAAGTGACATGCAATAAAATACATGATAGGTTTAAACAAAGAATCCTTGTGGAAAATAATAATCCATTAGTTTAAAAGATCAATTGACAACTCTAATAAGCTATCTCCAGAACAGCTGAATCAGTAAAACACATTTTATTACAGAAGGAAATTGCTGCTCTAATGACTCTAGAGTTTGCCACAAAAATAAATTAGAAATACATCCTAGTGATTAAACTGTAGAAATGTATTATAAATCCATCTGGTAAGGGATGGGAAATATATTTTCCAGTACATTATATTTCAACAAAAGATCTTGTTTAGTATCTACATTTCTGTACATGTATAAAGATGATGATAATTTTAAGCCATAGAGATTGTTCAATTACTTTAATTCAAAGCTTCTTTCCAAAGAGATCTTGCTGCATATGTGGCAGTGATTATCTAACCACCTTGGTACTTAACTTCACTCATCACAGTAGTACCTCAGCTTAAATGGATACCGTCAACTTAAAAAATATTCACTCTTCTATCTATTCTTGTAATGAGTAACACCTCTCTAACTTGTAATTTATTAATAAATTGATATGTGGCCTCAAACCATCTAGCTGTGAATTATATTTATGTTATATTTGTATACCTTCCCCTTTTCCTTGCCACTGTCTGTTTCATGAACTTAGTGATATTGTTGTGAATTTGACTGTACGCTATTTTCCTGTAGCAGAGCACCTTCCACAACACAACCTGACTGGCACCTTTGTCTGTTTTTATAATCATAACCATAAGAATTATCACCTAAATGAATCTATACATGAAAAGATTAGAATCCCACCCCTCCAGTTTCAGCTACTCTGTGCATCTAACAACAGCACATTACCAGGCAATTTTTATTTTGTGCATTTGACAGCTGTTGCATTGTTCGTAACCAATTAAGCCCTGATTCAGTTTGCAGGAGGGGGGAGTCTCCACCCCTCTTGCATGACTTGCCCTTGGATATGTCTGTATACCAGTCCTGCATTATAATTCTGAAAGAAAATATTATTAGTCCATATAATACACAGGATATAGAAAGAACATAATCTAGGAACTCCATCTCACAGTAACCTGCTTTGATCTGAACCAGTTCTTTACAACTTGTTTTTCATTTGCAGATTCCTACAAAATTTCAGAGGGAGGTATGGACCCTGTTGGAAATCTTAGATATAGTCTGAGAACTCCACAGGGATCCATGGACCAAAATCTGAAAACCACTAATCGAGACCATATTCCTTTTGACGATCATGTCTATACTTTTTTCAATACCAATTTAAAGGTTTTAATTAGAGACTCTAGTCATCTTTAACATACTACATCTATTAAGTCCCAACCACAGCAGTCAGAAAGACAACGTATGCAGATCTTCAGAGACAAAAGTGTTTTCTTGATAATGGACTCTTTTGCCTGTACCTCCATGTCTCTGCCTTAGGCAAGTTAATATTCATCTCTGTTTTAACTGTGGCAGAGATATTAACTAGTTTCCATGTACTTAAAAACAAATTACAACTATAATTTCAGACTACGGCACAGATTCCACCTACTTTTTTCCACATAGTGGCCTATAAAAAGCATACTGCAGGAGCAAATTGGAATTTGTGATATTCCTTTTAATACACAGTAGTCCAGTATTTCAGCTTGAAGAAAGTAATTTCTAATGGGGTAGCCCATTAAATGGACTGGCATATATCCATTGTCTAGCAAACAGATGAAGGCAATTAGCTCATCTGCACCAGTTCTGATTTAAACACTTTCCTCTGGACACTTTCATTAACTGGGTTGATCAAAGCTATATATTATCCATTCACTGCACTCCTGATAAGCAATCATTTCTTGGAAATGTGGACCTGAATATAAGAACCTCAAGGTTAGATCCCCAGAACGTGTAAATCTTCATGTCTTCTGTGAAATTAAGCCAATATATACTAGTTAATGATCTGATCTCAGAATTTACTTTTCAGTGGAAAGCTACGGCTACTGCAAAAGGGGTTCTGAATATCCCATCAGCCATTTCTTGTAGCAAACACCTTGGATCCTATGTTTAGTTGTCTTTTTCATTGCAATAAAATGCTTATTGAAATAGTTATTTGTATTGCTAAAGGCAAAATACAGGGTATATATGCAGTACATACCAAAAGTGGGTGAATAATTCACCACTTTTTTGGTACACAAATTAATGGAATAATTTCCACTAATAACTCTTATGTGGTTTATCTGTAAGCAGTTCATCATGAAAATTTAATATTCAAAAACTTTTACTGGTTAATTTGGTTGAACACACAATTCAGGCATTATTTTTATGTCTCATGATTGAACAACCATGTTTCCATCATAGTCAGTCATGTTTATGAATTCAACTCCACCATTTGTGAAATCCTAAAAAAGTCAGTCTGTTCACTTCATAATACACGTAAGAAAAGTAAATCAAGTTGCTGTACCACAGCACATGATAGTTCTGTTCTCATCTTTCATTATTATCCTGAATTTTTTGCAAGTCGGAAAGTCTTGCATATTCCACAAAGAATGTCATAGCAAGAAGGTAAATAAAATTGCTACATACAAGAAAGCTTATAAAAATCTTTTCTGGATTTATTTTTTTAAAAATGAAATGAATCATCATCATCATCAATATACCAAGCCAGTGGCTCCCAACCTTTTTGGCTAGAGAGCCACAGATATCAGTCTTAAAATCCTGAAGAGCCACCAGTCTCCTCCAACAAGCCGCCCCCACTGCAGCCAGATGAAAGGACTTTAGTGAGAAGAGAGCCTCCTCAGTAATCTCCCATCTCCCTAGCTGCAACGGAGAAAGCACATGCATCCTGTAGCCCTCTATGCTCCACCTGGATCCCTAGGCCAGTGGTTCCCAACCAGTGTGCTGCAGCAACACCCAAAGTATTGCATGAGAATCTGGGAGAGCTAGAATTAGAACTCCCTCCCTGCTCAGCCCAGCCATGTGGGCTGTGTAGGGCTGGCAAAAAGCAGTGGCAGCTTTTGGGGTAGGCGAAGCAGGCAGCTGCCTAGGGCCCCAAGCAATAAGGGGTTTGTCCTCAATTTGGTGGACAGAAATGAAAATATAGAAAACTATAGAAATTGTTCTCATCTAGCAGAGCTAGTAGTGCTGGAAGCCTAAGTACTTTTCACTCTTGGCTCATCAAGGCAAACTATCATTAGGATCTGTGCTCTGTCTGAATTGCAGATTTCACCATTATCTGCCCATCACCTTCACACTGACATGCTAAAAAAGCAGGAGCAAGCAACAGACAGCACAATAGTAGGAACTTTTCCCTTGAGATCAGCTTTTAATTCCTCAGTGTGGCCATTTATTCAGCCATTTTTTAATTTTGTGAAATATTGCCCTTTCCTTTTCTTTTTTTCCCCCTGTTCTTTTGCCTTTTCCTTTGACTTTGTGATAATTTTTAGTTTGGCTTAGGTTAGATCAGTTTACCAGGTAGGTCCATATAGGCTGCTACATATAAATACAGTGCTGCCCTCAGACAATCATTACAGCTGTGTGTGATGTCTGTGCTGTATGTCTTCCTTTTGGTAAGTAATTTTGTAGCTTCTTCTGTACTCACTATTTAAAATTTTCGAGGGGGCAAGAGTCATATAAACTTGAGTACTTCAGAGAATTTCACTGAAATTTGGTGTTTTTCATTTATAGCTACACACTAGGAACCTTTTTAACTTATTTTTATTTATTAATTATTTGTATTAAATGTTTAGTGCACATAAACCCAAAACTATGAAACATTTGTAAGATTTGACTGCCAAAATTTTAAAATGTGGTATTGTTATTTGAGCCATCATTAATGTTACCACTTTTTATTTATTAATTAATGCTCATACTCTTTAAAATTTTTTAAAATGTTCATTTTAACTTTGTAGTTCAGCATTAGCTCATTTATGTTAAGTGAATGATGATCACCTTACAAGCTTGAGGATGGGAAGATCTTTAAAAATATCACACCCAAGAATAATTTATGAGTTCTAGAGCGATAGTCATGTTAGTTCAGTTCAGAAAAACTAAAAAGGAGTCCTGGGGGGTCATGTGAGGTGGTTAGGGCTGCAGGGGGGGACTGGGGCTACCAGAAAGGTAGCAATAGGGATCAATAGTGAGCCCTTTAGGGGGCCCCACAAGGTAGACTGTGGCAGGGAAGCAGCTCCCAGCCTGTCAGCCAGCCTGCAAAACAGCCAAGATAAGGGCTTTGAGGGGGGCTGCTGGGGGGCAGGGGATGTGTGTAGCAGAAGTGAGTGGGAGTGGATGTGTAGCAGGGGGTGTGTAGCTGAGGTTATTGGGGTGGCAGTTTGGTTGGGGGTGAGTGTAGCTGTGGGGGGGAGCTGGGGCCTGGAGGAATAGTTCTTGCCCCTGCAGTGATGGGAAGGTCCATCACAGGCAGCAGGGGGATGGAGCAGGAGGGAATTGGAGCCACTGGGGTGGGAGGGAGCAGCAGTGGGGTGAGAATTTGCCCTTGGTGGCAGGTAGTCACTGTGGAGAAGGGGGAAGTGGGTGCTGCGCTGTGCTCCCCGCCGTACCTTCCCATTCCCCAGGTTCCCCCCACCCCCCCAAGCCACTCCTGTTCTCCCTTCCCCTCTTGTGTCTTGGCACCCTTGTGCTGTTCCCCACATGGCTGCCCTTGTCCTCTTTGGCCACCCCTGCCCAGGAACAGTGATACCATTTCTGGCACCCCCCTGCAAGCAGAGCAGGTGCCAGCACCCCCCTGCAATACTTATCAGGATTACTGGGTTGCGCCAGCCCTGCTCTGCTCCCCACACTCACTCCTGCCACTGCAAATAACTCCTGGCCTCCCCTGTCTTGCCATCCCTGCTCTGGTACCCCTACTACCCCACATAGCAGCATTTCTGAACCACTGTGCCATGGTTCATAAATATTCATGTTATTCTGAGTTAATTTGGATATTCATGAGTTTTTAATGGTGGTGCGCCTCAAAACATTTGAAGGTATCAAGGTGTGCCACAGTAGAGAAAAGGTTGGGAACCACTGCCCTAGGCAGTGTCTCTCTTTTGCAGCCAAGGGGAAAGTAGTTCAGTGCTCCCCTCCCCCTGCCTCCAACAGAGACGCCAATGCTTACGGACCCAGACATGTTCCCTGCTACTGCTAAAGAGAGCAGAGTGTTGATCTCCCGTTCCCTTGGCTTCAGCAAGGAGCCTGTACCAGTCTTTTAAACTAGCTGCAACATGCTCAGCCAGGGCCCTTAGGCAGTGATTCCTTTCTGCAGCCAGGAGAAGGGGAACCACAGGCAACAAGCTGGGAACCCCTGTACTAAACCATAAATATATTTAACAATATCCTCAGTTAACAGCTAATACAGCTCAAAATTATTTCACTTCAATACAAGAATTCCCTCAACACTTTTGTTTTTATCATTTAAGGGCTGTTTCCCTAAACATAAGGCTTAAACAATTTCATATTATTTCAGTAGCATCTTCAGTTTCCATATTTGAACAATCACCACTTAGCCTTGAGTGTCATACTTCTCTTCCTACACACTTTGGCTGCTCTGGCCTAGCTATATTACAGCTCTAATTATGGTTATGCTCAGATCAACCCCACCAAAAACCAATACAAGAAAAAGGTACCTGAAATGGAGCCTGCATGCAAAATATGCAGCTGCTACATAGGCAGCCTCTGCCTTTGAAAGTCAAAAAAAAAAAAAAAATCCACAGTGCAGGATGGTGTAAAGATGGATTCCTTAGGTGAAGCAAGCACACTCTCCTCTATCCAGCCAAACTCTCCTTTTCTATAAGGCCCAGCAAAGAGCTCCACATGAACAGACCCCTGTGACAGCACAGATCTCATTGCAGAATCACAGCACTTGCGAATAGGAATTATGAATTAGGCTGGTAGTACTGTCTATTGCTTAAACTGGAAAAATCTTTGGGACAGGAGCTGCCTTTTTTTTTTTTTTTTTTGTTAATGTTTGTACACAGCTAGCAAAATGGTTTGGTACTGAGATTTTAGGCACTATGATGACACAAACAACAACAATAATAATTGGCTAATGCTTCCCATTATAAGAAACTGTTTTCAGTTCCAAATAACTTAGTCATACTTTAATTGTCTGGTCTGATATTTTCCATGTTGAGTGTCAGCTTTAGGTTGACTAAAAGACTTTTTCCTCAGTCCTATGTGCAAGGTTATCAAATTATGATTACAAGGGCAACCTCAATTCTGCCATTTCCTAACTTACGACCACTTGACTTTGCAGCCTTCATAATGTTTTTTTTAACAGCTTGTGTGTGTAATAATAACTCGAGTGTGAGCAAAAGCTAAAGTTCAGATTGGTAAAATTCCCAATCTTCCTTCTCAATGCCATTTACTAGGTCCCTCCTCTGGATATGTCCACACTAATAGTGGAAAATTTGCTGCTGTCAGCTTGATTTTTCTGGGTGGTCAGTAAAGAGATGCTCAGTCAATCCAATGTTGTTCTAATAAAACAACCCCCTAAAATAGCATAGCACTGCCTTGACATCAACGCATATCCTGTCAGTGCAGTGCAGTGCAGTGAGGATGAGACACTAAAGGGTTATGTCTACATCAGAGGATTCTTTTAAGTTGTCTTAACAAGGTCGACTTTAAGTCAACTTACAGTTGACCTTCTCAAGTCAACTTAAGGGTATGTCTACATTGGAGATAGTGTAGACATAAGCCAGGAGAGTTACTGGGCCCAGGCCGAGGCCTAGGCCCGGTCCCAGGACCCCATCCAGCGCTGGGGGCCCAATCCAGCTCCTGTCACCACCAGCTAGCGGCTCAGAGCTTGATCCGGCTCCGTGCTACTGGATTGGACTCCAGGCCACCTGTTGCTTGTGGCAAATGGCTCAGGGCCAGATCAGGCTCCGAGCTGTCTGCTGGCGGTAGCTGGGACCAGTCAGGCCCATGGAGCTGGATAGGTCGACTTAAGGTTTAAGATGTTATTAAGTCAACTTAAACAAGCTCTTAAGTTGACTTAATACAAGCCCAGTTTGGATTTGGAGTTCCTCAGGTTGACTTAAGGGAGGTTAAGTCAACCTAAGGCTCAAGTGTAGAGATACCCAAGAAAAGTTATGAAGTCAATGGGAAATACCCAACTTATGCAGAAGAGGTGAGTTGTCTGTAGTTTGTGAACTCTTGTTGACTGCCCCCAAATTTGTAGACTTGTCCTCTATACGAGGCTGGATATGTTTATTTTTAAAAAGAGGTTGTGCAACAATCTTACAATTTTTTTGAAAATGAAATTTGTGGGGGAAAAAGATTCTACTTTTCTTACAAAAAGGGTTTTGTGAGTTCTTTTTAACACTTATAGGACATATGGAGTTCACGACAGAGCTGAAATTTGGCAGAGAAAGAAACAGCCTCTCAGTGTTGTGAAAACTGTTAGATTTCTTTTTGGGTTTTTTTTGTTTTTTAAGGTATTCTAAATATTAATGAACACTTCATAGGGCTATTTCCTCTCTATACTGTCCTCAGGTTCAGCTACCAGATCACAATGACAAAGTTTGTATACATATTATTTCTTGCTTTCTTGCATTTTTACAGCAAGGGACAGAATGAATCCCATGAAAGGACAAAAGAGTGGGATAATGCCTTTTAGATTTTACTATTTATGTGACCATCAAGCTCAGAGGTTGTTTAGAGTCAATCTCCCAATGTAGGTAGTTCCCCATACTTTCTAGCACATAAATCCAGTCAACATGAGGTTATAATCCTTATATTCCAAGTGGGCTTCATAAAATTGTTTCTGATTGACTAGATGAATGGCAGCTGCTAACTCATAGTGGCAAGGATAGTAGTATTTACTAAGTTTGTCTTGTATTAATCTTGTTTTTGGTCAAACAACCCACTGAGAGCCAACAATGAGTTACAAGTTCTGTAATATAAAGAGATCTTATTTTTTCTTTTGATGATGCATATTATAGTTACTGTCTGAATACCCACTGTGAGGTATATTGTCTTTTTGAATGAGATAAGCTTATCTTACCTCATGTAGGTTTAACCCAATGATCTGTAAATTCTGAGGACATCAGGCTTGCTGTTATATTGTGTCATTCCCTCTTACATTCTTAAATCAAACTTGGATGTAAAGCCTAATCAGTAGAAACACACTTAATTCAGAAGTTTAGAAGATTAAAAAATAGGTCAACAAAAGCTTCTTAATAGTTCAAGCATTCAAGAAATGTTTCTACACTACAGGGATAACATAATACCTTTATGGAAGAAATATTTATACAAATAGCTATTTTGTTCACTTGGTGACTGATCCAAAGCCTATGAAGCATAATGAAATCTTTCCATGACTTCAGTGGTTTTGGATCATGTCCTTTGGTTTGTCAGATCGGCATAGTCTTCACCATTTTTGTCTTACTATTTCCTCAAATCAATAACAAAGCTATTTGAATTACTTATGGTGAATAAATTACCTGACAAATTAATTGATCCCAATTTCAGTGACTGTGTTTGTTATTTGTAAGCATTCACTCAATTGCTAGGATGAACAATTTTCAGCCTATGGCTTTTTGCAAACAGTTCACTTCAAAAAACTACATAATTTGTGCTATTTTATTGTTTCAACTTTTTGATTGGATGACAATTAAAACAACAGAGTGGGCAAGATTCCATACCACACTCCTAAAAGAACTTGCAGAGAACCTGCAGCCCAGTAGGAGAGTGGGCTTTGTATGCCTCTAGTTCTGGGCTATTCCCTTGATCTAACACAGGCAGTCAGGGGTCCTTCCAAAGTTACAGAAACCTGCTTCTGGATGCCTATATGCCATTGGGCTGTGTGGAATCAAAATTACATTTGCAAGCGCTTACTTTTGCTGTATTCCACTAGATCTAATACTCAGGTTACTAGACATCTTATGAATGCTAGACCAAAAAAAGTTAATAACGAGTTAATGTAAATAGACCATCAAAAACTAAAGAGGAAAAAATCTTGAAGAGGCCACTGTAGTGCAATGAGTAGATATGGAATGTGGAAAATTAGTCAGTGTGGGAAAAGAATATGTGGACGTAATGTTCTAATTCTTTTGTAATATAGCTTTGAAATCCAACTGGTGATTCAAACATAGGACTGGGAGTCTTAAAATCTTGGTTTTAATGCTAGTTCTGCCATGGACTTGTGATTTCATGCAAGACACTTATTTTAACTTCTCATGGTCCTACTTCACCATCTGTGAAATAGGGAATAATAAAAAAAATTAAACCTTTCAATATCTTTGGATCAAAGGAACCAAAAAAGTGTAAAACATTATTGTTAGGATGAAATTCTTTGCATCTGCAGGAAATCTGATTATTCAGGCTGTATGTGAACAGGCTAAAAGGAATTAGGGATAAAAAATATACTCTGAGAGTCATGGGGAAAGAGCCCAGTTGCTGTAGTTTTTGAAGTCTATGTTTTGCAATGACATCTAAGCTGCTTCCTGAACCAGTTGCATGGTATCTGAGGCTAATGAATCCTAGCAAACGCAGAGTTGTAGAACTTTCTTGTCCCACTCTTGAACCTGAACTAGTGAAGCATTTAAGTATGTGCCTAAGCTTTGGGCATGTGAGTCATTTCAACAGTCAATTGGACCATTCATTTAAGTTGCCAAGAAAATGGAAAATCCTGCCTGTGAAAAATTTCATGTTTTTGAAAGAAAAAATTTCTTTCCACACTGGGATGGAATATTAAAAATGCCAATGTTTTCACTGAAAAGGATTACTGTATTAATTAAGACAAAATAAGTGGGCTAAAGCTGTTAACATAACCCAGTCACTGTCCAACAATAAACAGGGTTTCACAGGTTTTGCTATTCAGCAATTACAGTCTGCTTAGCATCATGGGGAATGGACCATTAAAAGTCCTTCTAAACCTTTAATTAAAGATTAATAAATAAGGGAAGCTTTTTAAACGTTTTGAATATAAAATATTGCATAAGTCTTTCATTTTAACAACCTCCGTTGTTAATTTTCCCTTTAGTGGGCAAGAATTTTAGTACAGCCCTTTAGTATATTTTAACTTCCCCTGTTTGACTGTCTCAGTTGGTATCAGTGATGGCATTAACTGCTTTTTGAGTAAAAGAGAAGTTAGTTGAAATGCACTGGAGCTCTCAATGTTGCTGCTACTGTGGAAGTCTGATCTTAGGTGATATTTGGGATTTAGCTGAAACTAGTGGTAGCACCAGCTGGGTCGCTCTCTCTGGTTTGGTCAGGATGTTTTTCAGGATTAGAATGAATGTCCAGATTCTAGGAAATGGTGGGGTTGGCAGCCATGCTAATGAAGCCTTGCTATGGTTGCCAGTCCCTGCCCCCCCCTCAGAATTTCTTTAAGGACTGATAAAGTGAATTGGGGGTAGAATAGCCCATCTCCTTCCTTGTTTCCCAAGTGTGATCTTAACACAGTCCCTGAGTTACAAAATAGCCCTTTTGTTTGGACCGATTCAGTCTGACTCTTCTGTACCTTTTCCCATCTGCATTTGCAATTATGAGTCACTGGGACATTTTATGAACTTTCACTTACTTCTTACAGTTAAAATCACAATTAGGGTAAATTTGTAGACCCAATCATCATGACAGTATATCAAGGAAAGTTAAACCTCAGGAGAATCAAAACAAAAAAAATTTTTGGCTTCCCAAAAGCTTTCCTGTAAGAATGAGTCATCCAACTTCACTTCTAAAGAGGTGGAAAGCTAGAGCATTCAGATTCTCCTCCAGCTCCAGGACTAGGGAAGCACAGAGCTAGGACAGGCAATGCCCCTGCCTTCCAGATCTGAGGGAAAGAGAGTCCTGACTCTCTGCAATTACAGTCCTGGAGCTGTGGTGTTGGAGGTACAGAAGCTGAGGTGCCTGGCTTTCTTCCTCTCTGGCACTGGAGCTCCCGGGGATGCTGTGAGGCATAGAGGCAGACCTCTAAGAAAGCTTTTGTCTTATATCTTTGAAAACTCATGGTGAATGGGAGAGGTGCCGGAGGACTGGAAAAAGGCAAAAATAGTACCTATCTTCAAGACAGGGAAAAAGGAGGAGCTGGGGAAATACAGATTGGTCAGCCTCATCCCAATCCCTGGAAAAATCATGGAGCAGGTGCTCAAAGAATCCAACCTGAAACACTTGGAGGAAAAACAGAGTGATCAAGAACAGCCAGCATGGATTCACCAACGGCAAATCATGCCTGACCAACCTCATTGCCTTCTATGACGAGATTACTAGATTTATGGATGCGGGAATAGCTGCTGACATGGTATACCTCAACTTTAGCAAGGCTGTTGAAATGGTTTCCCATAGCATTCTCATCAACAAGTTAAGAAAGCATGGGTCGGATGAGCGGACTGTAAGGTGGATAGAAAACTGTCTAGATGAACAGTTTCAGCGGGTAAGAATCAATGGCTCAATGTCTAGCTGGCAACCAACAACAAGTGAAGTGCCCCAGGGGTCAGACCTAGGGCCGGTTCTGTTCAACATTTTAATTAATGATTTAGATGATAGGATAGACTGCACACTCAGTAAGTTTGCGGATGACACCAAGCTGGGGGGAATGGTAGACGTGCTAGAGGGCTGGGACAGGATCCCAGGAGAGCTGGGACAGGATCCAAGGAGACTTAGACAAATTGGAACAGGAAGGACAGGCAGGGAAGAAGAGTGGGAGGCATAGCACTATATGTAAAAGAGCTCTATGACTGCTCAGAGCTCCATTATGGAAGTGGAACCGAGCCAGTTGAAAATCTGTGGGTTAAGCTTAGAGGAGAGAGCAACAAGGGGGGATGTTGTGGTGGGTGTCTGCTACAGACCTCCAGACCAGAAGGAGGAGGTAGATGAGGCATTCTACAGACAACTGGCAGAAGTTTCCAGATCACAGGCCCCGGTTCTCATGGGGGACTTCAATTACCCTGACATCTGCTGGGAGGCCAATACAGCAGTGCACAGGCAATCCAGGAAGTTTCTGGAGAGTGTTGAGGACAACTTCCTGGTACAAATGCTGGAGGAATCAGCTAGGAGCCTTGCACCTCTTGACCTGCTGCTCACAGAGAAGAATTGATTGGGGACATAGAAGTAAATGGCAACCTGGGCAGCAGTGACCATGAGATGATAGAGTTCAAGATGCTGATTAATGGAAAAAAGGAAAGAAGCAAAATGCATACCATGGACTTCAGAGAAGCAGATTTTGGCACCCTCAGGGAACTGATGGGCAGGATCCCTTGGGAGGCTGATCTGAAGGGAAAAGGTGTCCAAGAGAGCTGGCTGCATTTTAAAGAAACCCTGCTAAGGGCACAGGAAGATACCATTCCGATGAGCAGGAAGAACAGCAAATGTGGAAGGCACCCAGTGTGGCTTAACAGAGACCTCTGCACTGAGCTAAAGCATAAAAAGGAAGCTTACAGGAAGTGGAAGTTTGGACAGATAACTAAGGAGGCATATCAAGATATTGCTCTGGACTGCAGGGATAAAAAAATCAGAAAGGCCAAAGGACAATTGGAGTTGCAGCTAACAAGGGATGTGAAGGACAACAGGAAGGGGTTCTACAAGTATGTCAATAACACAAAGAGGATCAGGGATGGTATAAGTCCCTTACTGAATAGCGCAGGTATCCTCATGATGGAGAATGAGGAAAAAGGCTGAAGTGCTCAATGTTTTTTTTTTACTTCAGTATTCACAGAGAGGGCCAGCACCCAGCCCACTACACTGGGAATTGCAGATTGGAGAGAAGAAGAGAGGCCCTTGGTGACAGAAAGTCAAGTTAGGGACTACCTAAAGAAGCTGGATGTGCACAAGTCCATAGGGCCGGATGACCTGCATCCGAGGGTACTGAAGAAGTTGGCCAATGAGGTCACAGTAACACTGGCCATTATCTTTGAAAACTCGTGGTGAATGGGGGAGGTGCTGGAGGACTGGAAAAAAAGCAAATATAGTGCCTGTCTTCAAGACAGACAAACAAGATGATCCAGGGAATTACAGACCTGTCACCCTCGCCTCAATCCCTGGAAAAATCATGGAACAGATTCTCAGAGAATCCATCCTGAAACACTTGGAGAAAAACAGAGTGATCAGGAACAGTCAGCATGGATTCACCAAGGGTAAATTGTGCCTGACCAACCTCATCACCTTCTATGATGAGATGACTGGATTTGTGGATGCGGGAAGAGCTGTTGATGTGATATACCTCAAGTTTAGCTAGGCTTTTGATATGGTTTCCCACAGCATTCTCATCAACACGTTAAGGAAGTATGGGTTGGATGTGTGGACTGTAAGGTTGATAGAGAACTGGCTAGATCAACGATTTCAACGTGTAGGAATCAATGGCTCCATGTCTAGTTGGCAACCAGTAACGAGTGGTGTGTCCTGGGGCCAGTTCTGTTCAATATTTTCATTAATGAGCTGGATGATGGGATTGATTGCACACTCTAAGTTTGTGGATGACACTAAGATGGGGGGGAATGGTAGACATGCTGGAGGGCAGGGAGAAGATTCAGGAAGACCTTGACAAATTAGAGCAGTGGGCCAATAGAAATCTCATGAGGTTCAACAAGGAGAAGTGCAAAGTCCTGCACTTGGGATGGAGAAATGCCATGCACTGCTACAGGCTGAGGAGCGATCAGCTAAGTAGCAACACCATAGAAAGGGACCTGGGGGTCCTGGTGGAAGAGAAGCTGGATATGAGTCAGCAGTGTGCTCTTGCTGTTAAAAAGGCTAACGGCATACTGGGCTGCATCAGTAGGAGTGTTGCCAGCAGATCGAGGGATGTGATCATTCCCCTCTATTCGGCACTGGTGAGGCTGCATCTGGAACACTGTGTCCAGCTTTGGGCTCTCCACTACAACAAAGATGTGGGCAAATTAGAAAAAGTCCCGTGGAGGGCAACAAAAGTGATTAGGGGGCTGGGGCACATGGCTTACGAGGAGAGACTGAAGGAACTAAGCTTATTTAGCCTGCACAAAAGAAGACTGAGGGACGGATTTGGCAGCAACCTTCAACTACCTGAAGGGGTGCTACAAGGAAGAAGGAGCTCGGCTATTCTCAGTAGTAACAGAGGACAGAACAAGGAGCAATGGTTTCAAGTTGCAGCTGGGGAGGTCAAGGCTGGATATTAGTAATAACTTTTTCACTAGGAGGGTTCTAAAGCATTGGAATGGGTTAGCTAGGGAGGTAGTGGAACCTCCATCTTTGGATACATTTAAGGCCCAGTTTGACAAAACCCTGGCTGAGATGATTTACTGGGAGCAGTCCTTCTTTTAGCAGGGGTTGGACTAGATGACCTCATGAAGTCCCTTCCAACCCTATGATTCTATGATTACTAGCCTAAGGTGAAAGTGATAAAGTCCTTCCAGACAGGCAGCTATGAAGCCTCCATTTCAACTTTTCTAACAGAAAATCTAAAGTTTTTGACAAAGCTGTTTTCAGACAAAAGATTTTTTTTTTAAAGAGCATTTTTCATTTGACCTGCACTCTCAACTCAACAACAAAAATTAGACCAATTACAGCCCAGAGGAGACTAGACTATTATATCAGTGAACAGAAAGAATGAAAGTGTACAAATGCCCAAAGGCCCCACAAAAACAGGGAAATGATTAAATGAGACGTATACAAAGGATCTAGGCAAGTGATCCAAACTCACCCACTGCAAAGGAAGGTACCCTACCACCCTCCTGAAAGGTCACTGTCAAGCTGACCAGAGGAAAAAATACTTCCTGACCTCACATATAGCAATCAGTCAGACCCTAAGCATGTAAGGAATGACTAAAGGACCGAGGAAAGAAAGTGTTTGGTGCCACCTCAGAGCCTTGGTCTTTCCTGTCCAATATCTCATCTCCAATCATCCTCATTCCTGATGCTTCAAATAAAGATTTCAGAAACAAAATAAAACCAAACAAACAAACGAAGAAAAAAACAAACAGATGTGAGAGGGAAAAATCTCTTATTCACTCTTGTGGTTAGCTGTTGGAAATCCTGAGGCATGAGCTTTTTGGAACAGCTTCTACAGGGAAACTGTTCAGAACCTCATCCCCCTGATGGTAAGAAAATTTTCCTCCAATTTCTGATTCGTTTATATCCAGTTGCTTTTCGGCCAGCATCAACCTTTGGCTGAAATATCTCCTCACCCTTCCCCCTATTTAATCTTTTCAATTTCCCAGTCAGCCTTCATTTTGAAAGACTAACCAAGACAAACTCTTTCCTCATCTCTGGTACAATAGGCCCTCCTTCTCCCTGATCCTCCTAGTAGCTCTTCACTGCACCTGTTCTAGTTTAAATTAATATTCCTTGAACATAGGTGACCAGGATTGTACATAGTATTCTGAATGAAGTCTTATCAGTGTCTTGCAGAATGGTATTAATATTCTATTTCAAGTGAAAGTGCCTCACTTGATTCCTAGGATCATGTTTCATCACATTGGTGGCTCAATTGTCCTGTGATCTGCTCACATCTCCAAGACTCCTTCTCCATCACTTTCAACTGATGACCCTCCTGGTGTAGCAATAACTCTTATTAGACCCTAAGGCTATTTCTACACATACATCGTTATTTCGAAGAGAGTTATTTCAAAATAAAGTCCTTATTTCAAAATAAGTTGATTCGAATTAAGAAAATGTTAATTCGAATTAAGAGAAAGCCTGCTTTCGAAACAGCTGTTATTTTCAAATGGTTATTTCGAAATAAGGCCATTTAGGCATGTTGTTTTGAAACAACATGTCCAAACAGCATTATTTTGAAATAATTTAAAAATAACAGCCGTTTTGAAACGAATGGGATTTAAGCTGTTTCAAAATGACGGTTCTTATTTCAAAATGACAGAGCCTATCATTTCGAAATAAGAAAACATCATGTGGCCCTAATTTTTTTATTTTGAAATAACCAGTGATATTTTGAAATAAAAGAGACGTGTGGACATACGCTAAGTGCATAACCTTGCCCTCTGTATCAGATACATCCCATTCCATCACTCCAGTCATCAGGGTCATGTGTATTTTGTAATATAATATTCCAGTCCTCCTGTGCTGTTAGAGCCACTTATTTAAAGGAAAAGTATTTCTTTTCTTAATTTTTATTATCCCTTTTCATCACAGTTTGACATTTTATAGTCCATTTTAAACCTTAAAAGCTAGGTTATCATCAATGGCACATTAAAGAGGCATTATTTCCTTTCCACTTTGATTTCTCTTTGAAACACCAGGAAAATGATGATCCTCTTAAAATGAACGTAGTTAGAGGTAAAATATTGACAGCTATGATGATGGGAAAGGACTTCCCTTCCTCTAGAAGTCATATTCTTTAAATCTACAGGCCTAGCAGAAATGTAAATTTTGCTTTCCTTTTTGGTTCCTGGTTAATGAAGGAAATCTAATTAAATTAAGTATGTTAAAGTTAGTGAAGTACTGAAACATCAGAGTCAAAGGTTCATTCCTTAGAATTGTCTATGACGACTGCAACTGACCTTAAAATCTCTTCAGTAGGAACACAAGTCATGGTAAGGGTTACAAAAATGAAAAGATGTACTCATGTTTTTCTTAGGACTACACAATACAGCCTTCTGATCTCCCCTGAAGCTTGCCCAATGTAACGCTGGCATTAAAAATACTGTGCTGTTTTCCTAACTTCACTCGCCGTAAACTTAGTATTAATGCATTTTACATAACCTGATGGTTTTAATTCTTTGATTATCAATACAGAATTATTAGGAATTGACATGTTTTGTTTTGTGCAAAACATAAGGGAAAAACTCAAATAATTATTCTTTCTGAAAAAACACGGGGAGAGATAGAAAACTGCTAGCTAGCATAGATGGATTCCTATTAACAGCATCTGTTAACAGTCTGCAGAGATAACAAGGTATTTTCCCCCCATGTTGTATACAGGGAATATGAAATTGAATTTCCATTACTGTTAATAACTTGTGTATTTAATTTTCTTTGTACCATATCAGTAACTTGATACTGCAAACATGAGTGAGTTGTGTTTACTACTCAACTAATGTTAAAATATACAAGGGCATATGGTACTAAAACATCTCTCATTACAAATACTATATTAAAACAAATATTTTTGCAAGGGTGCTAGTAATTCAAACAAATTGTGAGAAATATTGTCATGACAATAATTAACAAAAGTACTGTGGGGATGAGCTGCACTCGTTGGCCTTTGAGCTGTAGCAGCTAATACCTGTTGTATTTGTGGTTTATATTACACCTTGTAAATCACCTTGGAGACAATGAGATTTCCCAAGACTTTTATTACTCTCTCTAACCTGGCAACAAGCCAGACATCTTTCTTTGCAAGATTATGATCGATCATTACATGTAATACCCCAGATGATGTCTGCTTCAAGGAATAATGATAAAATATTAAATATTTCATCTACATAATGAATTCCCTAGAAGAACTGTGTGTGATCTTCAAATATGATTAATCACATCCTATAGTTTAATTGTAATTTATAACCACAGAAATCTCTGCAGCTTTTGGACAGTACCTTTCTTACAAAGTATTATGTGCCAATTTTCCTGTCCCCCACTTTCCCTCAGAAAAGGTATATTGATAGTACAAATATATGAGTTCTGGATATGATTCAGCATAAACCAACTATTCAGATTACAATTATGACATCAGAAGTGAAAGGAAATTGAAATCTGAGTAACAGAGGTGGCAATTTTTATTTGAAAAGGGAAGTGCATTTCAATGGAGAAGGGAAATGCATGTTTAAGGCTTTGTTTGTTTAAGCCTAGCAAACCAAAAAAACCAAAAACAAGGAGTCGTGTAGCACTTAAAGACTAACAGATTTATTTTTCGTGTGAGCTTTTGTGGGAGAAAATCCCACTTCGTCAGATGCTTTGAAGATGGGTGAACTTACAGAATGGAAGTTTACCCATCTTCGAAGCATCTGAAGAAGTGGGATTTTTTCCCAAGAAAGCTCATGTGAAAAATAAATCTGTTAGTCTTTAAGAGCCACACAACTCCTTGGTTTTTTTTGCTGGACTAGACTAACACAGCTATCCCTTTGGAAACTGTTAAAGCCTAACCAACAACAGGAAAAAAAACTACTTCTTTCTTTTTAAGATTCTAGCCCTGAAACATCTTCAGCTATAATCTAAAAGTGCTCCACATTTTTGAAATTTCCACCAAGACTTCCAGAAAAATCAGGAAACCTGCCACTTGCCAGGCCTAGTATTTGTAAGGTAAAAATAATTCTGAATTCTCCTCCCTTCTAGCCCTTTCCAGCTTCCTCCAAACTTTCAAGCCTTCTTTATACACCATAAAGCAGCATAAAAGGACACAAACACCATTTTCCCCCTTGAATGCCATTTTTCAAAATTAGAACCCAAGCTTTAAAGCTGGCCTAGCATTTAACAGAAAGTCTGTAAAACACATGGAGCACCTCAGTGATAAGTTTCTGTCAGTCTTATCTACAAGAATGCTGCTATATGATGAATCAGCTAGAACTTCTGAGTTACCTTTGCAATCAGCCCAAGTACAATGCAGTATTCAACAGTTACTTGATGATGAGAATATCAGTTGAAACTTATTTCCATTCTAGCTTGGCCAGGGGCCCATCAGGTTAACTTAAAATAGGAAAAGGTTTATTCTGAACAGTACAAGTTGAAAGAGGAGGGAAAGTTATACATAATCATGGAGAGCTATTTCAAGATGGCAAATTTAAACTGTTCCAGAAGGTATGAAGTAAGTTTGGCTTATCAAGGTTGGAGAGATCTGCCATTAGAAGGCTGTTTGAGACAGCCACTGAAATGCTCAAAATCCATTAATCTTGGGATTTTTTATATATATATCTGTCTAAATTTGTTCATTCAGCCTTCAACCTCCAGAAAATGTTCAGTACACAGAAACCATCAAATATTGGCTTGACAAGTTTGGGAATATATAAGATGGGGAAACCATTAACCAAATCATAACATTTGTGGACATATTCAGGACACTTCCCTAAATATAACAACAAATGTCAGGTGGTAATATACAATAGTACAAAGGGTATAGTGGATTTCATTGACAGCTTTACATATTAAACCTTACAACATCAGACTTACGTTGGAATCTGAGTCCTTTTAGAATGATGTTGCTGGTTATGCTAGAAATATAGTATTATTAGAATATAAGGAAAGCAATTTGCAACTATTTAGGCCCAGTGACACAAACAGATGGAAAAGTTTGGGCAAACTAAAGAAAGAAAGAAATGGTTTCTGTGGATAACTTTAGGTCCACAAACATGTTTTCTCAAGATACAGAAAAGAACAGAAAAATATAACATCCTAAACAGCAATGCTCTCTTAGAAGTGCAAAAATACTGGAAAGTTTCTTATTCTCCAATGAATAGGATACAGAAACAGGGAGAATCTGGCAACCCATTACTGATTTGTGTCTAGACCAGACATATTCCCCTCTTTCTTAGAATGTATAATTGCAACTCAAATCTAGTATCTCTCACTATCTCTTGTGGTAAAGTGAGGCCTAGTTTGCCTCCTGGAGGTCCTCCACATTTATCCTGTGGGCTGGCAAAGTCTGGCTGGTCCCTCTCCCTGGGGCTTCTTCTCCATTCCACAACCCCTACTGAGGCTGCACCCCTGGGGAATGGTGGGGAGGGTGGTCCCACCCTCTACCCCAGGCCCTGACCCAGGGACCCTATGAGTAGTAGCTTTCACACCAAGTTGAGGAGGCTACTGTCTTCCCTGGGTCACCAAAGTATGGCCCCATAGTTTCCATACCACTCTCTAAGGCTAAGAGGGTTTCACAGCCTTCTGGTCTGAAACTTCAGTCTTCTGTGGTTCTCTCTTTGTTTGGGTTGGGGTTGCCCCCACCCTCCTTCCCTTGCTCAGTTCTCAAAGCAAAACAAGTCCTACTTCAAGTTACAGAGCCTAACCACCTTGTGTGTAAGAATTCTGGCACTCCATCTGTACCTTTTTGAGTTTTGTGGCAAAACTACAAACAAACTCCTCCAACTGTTCTTACAGCAGCTCTACTCCCTTTAGCTTCCCTTCAGCTGCCCCTGCCCTGCCTGGGAAGGAGGCATTTAAACAGTGCAGCAGGTTTGTTAATTGAGACACCTGGAGCTAATTACCCTGGTGTAGTGCAGCAGGTTTGCTAAGTGAGACACCTGGAACCAATTACCCTGCTGTAGTCCTGGCTAAACCAGCCCAGGAAACAAGGCTTTACTAAGCCTAGGGCTAATATATACCCCTTGTAGCACTCTCCTATACCCATCCAGTTTGACCCTTTCACACACTGAACAGGATGCTGGTTGTGGGTAGTTTTCTGGTGTATGTGCATTTTCCTGATGAGAAAGAACATTTTTTCTGTGTGAGCTTTGAGACTGTTTTTGTCATACATTTGTATTTGTATGTCTAGATATTTCTCACCTTGTCTTTGTCTTTTCTCTTACTTACTTCTTAACAGTAGTTAGATAGATAGATAGATAGATTTGCTATTCTATAATTATCTGAATTGCAGTAATGACCATGTTCCCTAATCAAGATTATTCATATTATAATAATGAGTAGACAATCCAGTGAGCATCTCATCTTATGTCATAACAGGACATCAGAATGACATGCCTCAACAATTATGAAGCATACTTGTCATTGGCAAATTGTCATAGTCCAGTATATGTTGATCACCACATTAATTAAACATGGGTCAACAAACAGCTGCCAAATAACAATGATATTCACTCACTGTTCACTTGGACTAGATTCAGATCAGTGACACAGAAAAGAAGAATTCCATATCTCAATTATCAATTCCCTGAGCCAAAAACAGTGATGTTTTAACATGTTCACATCAAGGAAAATCATGTAATTTAGTTATGTTCTGAGTGGAAACTTCTTGGCAGCACCTGAGGAAAAGCAATGACATTAAAATGGATATTCAGGTTGTCAAGCAAAGTGGAAATACTTCAGATGCAAACCATTAAAATAATTTCCCTGCAACAGGGAAGCCCAGAGTGTTGCCTAAGGGCTAAATATGGCTGCTAGTGTCCTATAAGATAGCTTGTGCATGTTATTTCCCTGTATCTGTAGGGTTAGGACAAGGCTGATCAGCTCACTACAGGCTTTGTTGTTGTTAAATGAACTCAGTCTCGAATTAAATGTTGTTCATCTACCAAGAAAGATGAGAATATGAGAAAATGTTTTTGGCTCTGGGGCAAATCCCCCACTAGAACAGCTTTCCATACTTTCAGTGGAGGATCTGAGAATCTGCCCCCCAAGAGTATTTATTTTATTTTAACAGATAAGACATTTTATATATAAGCAGGGGCTTGTTTATACGAAAGGTTTAGTTTGCAGCAAGCTGGGTTGTAGCATATTATCTGACCTGTGCTAACTGTCTGTGCGTACCTGCTAACATGCATTAACGGTTCACTGATACACTGTATTCTAGTCCTCTGACACAGTTAACACGTGCCAGCAGGATGGACTTGGACAGTTAGAGCACAGCAGACTAGGGGAGCATAGATTCAACCTCCAGCTTGCCAGGAACACAATATTCACTTAATTGTGAGTCAGCTTCCTGGCTTTATACATTGTTCCAAAACAACTGCTGATTTCACAAAGTCTGGGCATCTCTGCACTGGAATAATAATAGGACTTAATCCTTCAAACCTTTATTCACACAAGTAGCCCTATTTACTTCAGTAGGAACATGTGTAAGGATGTGCAGGATAGGCCTCTTAACAAGCCTGTGCTCCATAATTTCTTTAGTATGTTTTCTAAGCAAATCAAGTTTCCTGTATCATAAAGCAAGTTATTCAAAGTAAAGCAGTAAGCACTAGAAAATCATTTTAAAATGTATGTTAGAAGACACTAAAAATGTCTTAAAATAGCTTGCAGGGAGACAGTGTTATTGCACTATGATGTGTGTCATAAGACAATGACATTGAACATAGGGATAATGTTTTAAAAGTGGCATACTTGCATTCTAGTTTCAGACAGAATATTGGTCAGATGGGTGGTATGGCAGAACTCCCTTTCAGACCAGGGGTACGAGAGCTACTGAAAGAACAACATGGGACTCAATTCATTGGAGGGAGGGTTGTGGATGGCTGCCTATTACTATGAGTTTTAATTCTCCTCTGGTCCATCAGACTTACAAATTAAAACTTTTTAATTAGTTGAGATATTAAAGCAGCAAAATATAGTTAATTTGGATTGTGAAAGTTATGCTGTGAAATAACTGGCCACATATCCTCATTCTTTCTTTAAATCAATTATATTCTCCTAATATTGGTATGCAAAAGTGAGGAAAGAAGCAAAACAAACAAAAAAGCATACAAAAAAACCTGACCCTTTGAAGTCATCAGGACTTTTGCCATAGATTTCAATATGGCCAGGATTTCACCTCCTATGCCTAACTGGAAATCAGCCTGTCACTATCCTCTACAAGGCACTTGCTTGTATGCTGCATCCGTTCCCTCCCTCCTTTTTTCTGCATTGGACTGTGCTCTTTAAGGCAGAGACTGTTCATGTGCTTGATAAGTGTTAAATGAATGGGCACTGATCATTATTGGGGCACTGCTGGAGGAAAGAAAATAAAAAATTATACTTGCACTCTAGTACTCATTATGGCCTGAATTCCTGTTCAGGAAAACTCTTAGGCATTTGCTTATTTATGCTTAAGTATCATTGAAGTCAATAGGACTTAAGCAAAAAAAGCAAGGAGTCTTGTGGCACTTAAAGACTAACAGATTTATTTATCACATGAGATTTTGTAGGAGAATATCCCACTTCATCAGATGCTTTGAAGAGGGAGAACTTACAGAACTGGATGAAAATAAATGCAGGGGAGTGTAAGACATGGGATCAGGTCATACTGCAACAGCAAATCAGAGCATTTGACCTCCAGCCTATTTTAAAGGATGACCCCTCACTCTCTCTAGCCTTGGGAGACAGACTTCTTCTTGCCTACAGACAACTCGTGAACCTTAAACAGATACTCAGCAGCAACTACAGACCTAACAACAGAAACATTAAAGCAGGCACATATCCCTGAAACAAACCACGCTGCCAACGCTATCCACATATCTGCACAAAAGACACCATTGTAGGACATAATCAAGCCAACTACTCCATCAAAGGGTCCGTCACCTGCTCATCAATTAATGTGATTTATGCCATCATGTGCCGGAAATGCCCCAATGCCTTATACATTGGACAAACAGGACAGACACTACAGAGAAGACTAAATGCTCATAAAACTGATATCAGAAATCATAACACACAAAACCCACCCAGTTGCTGTGCACTTCCATCTTCCTAATCACTCCATTGATGACTTGTTAATGATGGTGGTCAAAAAAATCAATGGGACATCAAGACTTCAAAGAGAAACAACCGAAATCGAATTAATATACAAATTAAATTGTGTGAAAGCAGGGCTGAGTCGTGACTATGGATTCTTTTCACATTATAACAGGTAATTTGACTTCATCCTCCCTCTGTATCCTGTTTCCTAAAGTTTGAATCCTTACGAATGCTCTGATTTGCTGTTGCAGTAGGACCTGATCCCATGTCTTACACTCCCCCACATTTATTTTCATCCAATTCTGTAAGTTCTCCTTCTTCAAAACATCTGACAAAGTGGGATATTCTCCCACGAAAGCTCATGTGATAAATGAGTTTGTTAGTCTTTAAGTGCCACAAGACTCCTTGCTTTTTTTGCTTTACTAGACTAACATGGCTGCCCCATGTGGAACAGGGCTTAAGCAGGAACTGAAAATGAAGTATATGGTTAAAGGATTTCCTGAATGAGGAAGCCTAAAGCATGTGTTCAGAAGTGCTTTCCTAATTTGAGATCTACCATGAAAGAACCAATACTTATCACAAATTCAACATCAGTTTTAATAATGAAAGTTAACCGTAAGGCAGTGTGCTTGTTTGGATTTTACCACTGTGGCTGCATCATCCTAGCACACATAACAAAGGTGACTAGACTATCTCCTCCTGGATAAATTCCTTCCAGTCCACCTAATTTCACCAAATTTGGGCACACTACATGCCCACGTCCAGTGCTGGGCAGAGTATAAGAAATAAAAAGCAAAGAAGAGAAAGCCAAGACATAGATCAATCCAAGAAAAAGAATGTGCTATATCGTATACCTGGAAGCTGGAAAGTGAAAAGCAGCGTTCTAACAAAATATAAAACTTCCTAGTAAACAATTTACTAAAAAATAATTATTTAGACACCTTTAGAGACCACTCTTTATGGCCCCATTTCAGGAGAGTATTCTATTCATTTCCAGAAGTTAAGCACATGGAACTCTGACTAAGGTCAATGAAACTTAAGCATATGCTTCAATGCTTTCTTTTATAGAGATGGACTTAAGAAGAAACCTAAATGTCTTCCTGAATCTGGGCCTGTATTAGTCAACTGTCAGGGTGGTCATCTGTTCAGTTTCAGTATCTGTACCTGAAGTTACATGTTCCATATACAGAGTAATATCCTTGGAAGACATAAAAACATAAGTAACCTTACCCAATATCAATTCTCAATTTTGCTAGGATCAGCACAGTCCAAAAGCACAAAGGTATTTTTACATCAATAAAAGTTGTGTCTTTTCACTAAAAGAGGTGAATTATCAGGGGAAAATCCCAGAAAAAAATCTTTGTACTTAATTTCTTCAGTTTGTTGCACAGTTCAAAAAGCCATTTCTTTCATATATTAAGGTGCAGGGCAACAGAAATGTGAATAGAGGTTTCTGACCCATGTTTTTTCTTGATTGGAAGAGGGACAATAGCATCAAACTAAAGATGGGATGGAAATATCTGTGGATATAAAACTTGCAGTAGCCATTATTGGTGTGAAAATATTGCAGCTGATGTAAGAAAGATGTTCTGGAGATCCTACAATGTGATTGGTTTTCCTTCTTAATCTTTCCTACTTAAGCTTTGCTTTGAGGATTTGATATTCCTCACGGACATAAAATAGTTGCAAACTGGGAATTCCAGGTCTGAGATCTCTCACATATATGGAAGTCACAAGCCCTGCACTTGAGATGTCACCTTTTACATTAATTTTTTGTGTTATTAGCATTCCCCACTCCTTTTCCCCTATTATGTCAGAACATATTTCATTAGCCAAGTTGCCAAAATTTTTACTGAGGGAAAGAGCTAAGAAGTACCTTCAAGGACAACAAGATTCACAACCTTTCTTTTTGAGAGAGCAGTTGAGAGCAGTTGGAAGCTTAATCCTCCATCTTCAATACAAAGTGATTGCAACATACAAATGAGAAATTATCATACATTTATAGAGACACAGTAGAGAAACATTTACTGATAGGAAGGGACCAAACTATATAGTAGAAATTTTGTATCTTCTCAAAGAAGGCTTTCCAACCAACAGGACTGGCTACAATTTACAGTACCTTACCCACCCTGACAGATGATCAGGTAATTTAGTTGTCCCAGCATGTGGAAATGTTGGATCAATAATACAGAAGTAATCAGCTTTCTGGGATGATATAGCACTAAAATGGATTTCAAGGGGTTCTCTAGCTCCAGGCTGTTCAGTAAGGATTGAGTACACCAGCCTAGAAAGATATTTGTCTAGCACATGCTTAAAATACCTTCAAAGATGGGGATTCCACAACATTCCTTGGAAACCTATTCCAGAGCTTACCAATTTTTATATATAGTTTGAAAGTTTTCCTAGTATCTAACTTAAACTTCCTTTACTGCAAATTAAGTGCATTACTTGTCGCCCTGCTTTCCATGGGCATGGAGGACAAATGACCCACCTTCTTTATAAAAGCCCTTAACATATCGGAAGACTTATCAGGTCTTCTCTCAGTCATCTTTTCCCATGACTAAACACAGCCAGTTTTGCCACCTTTCACCATAGATCAGGTTTTCTAAACACTTGTGTGTGTGCTGCTTTTCTCTGGATTCTCTCTTAAGTTGTCCGTCTTTCATAAATCATGACACCCAAAACTGGACACAGTTCTCCAGCTGAGTGCTCACCAATGCCAAATGCAGCAGGATGATTACATCGTGTCTTATCAACAATACTCCTGTTAATGCACACCAGTATATTAGCCTTCTTAACAACAGCAATACATTGTTGTCTAGGCAATTATTCCCCATTTTGTAATTGTGCATTTGATTTTTCCTTCTTAAGTGCCATACTTTGCACCTTTCTTTATCAAATTTCATCTTGTTGACTTCAAACCATTTCTCTAATTTGTTCTTTTGAATTCTAGTCCCTTTGTCCAAAATACTTGCAACTCCCTTCCCAGCTTGGTGTTAACCACAAATGTTATAAGCATATTCCCTATTCCACTATCCAAGTCGCTGATGAAAATGTAGAATAATAGTACCATGCTGGAACAAAGCCCTTTGGTATCCACTAGATATATTCTCCCAAATGTGATAGAAATATTAGTTTTTATAAGTTTTACAAAATGAACATTGGAACATTTTTTTCCCTAAATGTGATATTTTAACTGACCTGAAACAGTTTTTTGTTTGTTTGTTTTCAGAGCACTGTTGTGCAGGAAAAGTTAACATTTTTCATTTTTGTTCTGTTTCAAAGCAAATTTTATTTTAAATCATGTAAGTTCCTCTGAAACAGAAAATTTGGTTCCCATCCAGCTCTAGCTGTCATATACTGTGATTCCTCATTAGGTTTCACTCTATCTTTTTCTCCAGCTACAGCTTTCTTAACTCGGTAGTAAAGGATTACATTAGATTGAGCCAGTTCTACTTTTCATTTGAAATGTCCATAAATGGCATCATGGTTACAAAGTGAGCTGTATTTTAGGTTTCTTAGCGGGCTCTCTCAAGAGCACTCATCATGTGACAGGCTTGGCTTCCATCTCCTTTTTAAGCTAGAATCCCACAATTCAAGCCCTTCTGGACTGGACCTCTGGGCTGCTGTACCTATCCCTTGCTTTGAAAGCATATAAATTTAAGACTCTTCTTGGCACCCACAAGAAACTTCTCTCCAAGAGCCTATGCCCAGCAACTGATTAAAATGACCCCAGTTTTACCAAAACACATGTATTTATTAAGTCACGAAGGCTACATCTACATCTGTTTATTTAGTTCTGACTTGCGAGTCCAATCCAAATAAGTACAAGTTTAGTCTGAACTAGCCTTGGGATAGTTTGGACTAACCACGGCTTTTTAGTTCGAACTAGCTGCATGGCTCAGTTTGGACTAAAAAGTTAGATACACACATTCCTCTCTAGGTGGGGATTTGGGGGTGTGGGGTTAACTGTTTAATATCACTTTGATAATAAGCTGTGGCCTTGAGAATTTTTTTCTTTTTTCCCTTGACTGGAGCCAGGTAGATATGCATTTCTTTTGTTAACAGATCTCTTAAGGATCTTTGGTATTCCGTCTGCTGTTTTATTTCCTGCTTGTGCTCCCTGACACTCCGAAAGCCTTCCTTTGATTTAACTAGGTGTAGTTAGACAAAACAGTAGCAAACAGATAACCTGAAGCGTATATAATATCCATAAAAACAATGCAGATTTCTCTTTCTTGGGTTAGAAGGTCACAAAATATGATCTGTTCCAAAGGGGTGGCCATGTTAATCTAGTTCAGCAAAACAAGCAAGGAGTCCTGTGGCACTTTTAAAGAGTACCAAATGTGTTTATTGCATGAGCTTGTATGAAAGAAAGATGATGCTATGTTTTATAAAAGAGTCCTGTGGCACTTAAAGACTAACAAACATATTTATTGCATGAGCTTTCATGGGAGAAAATCCCACCTTGTCAGATGCTTCAAGTTCTGAAGCATTTGACAAAGTGGGCTTTTCTTCCATGAAAGCTCAGGCAATAAATATATCTTTTAGTCTTTAAGTGCCACAGGACTCCTTGTTTGTTTGTTTTACTGAACTAGACTAACATGGCTGCCCCTTTGGATCTTGGCTGCATTTTACAGCTTCTTTCTTTGGCCTATGTTTAAAAGCACTAATAAAAGAATCAGCTATACAAAATAAATCCTTGATGAGGTGCAGCAATATTCTTCTGTATGAGCAAGAGAAATTTGTAATCATAAGTACTTACCTATGTTATGCCTGGAGCCTCTTTATGAATTTTTGAATTGAAGAGATTGGAAGACATACACAGCACAGTTTTTGTCCATTTTGGATTTGAATTACTGCTCCTGGTAACCAAGGGCCCAGAAATTATTTCATGAATCAAGGGACTAAGCAATTGTGCTATGATGAAGAGAGCAACGTATGTGTTTCTCCATCTGTGGAAAATTCTTTACATCATTCATTCATTCAATTTCTGTTGTGCTTGTCAGCTCCTCTCATTCTGTGCTTCTGAAATAAATCATATTTTCTGTAGTGTATCTTATCCAAAATTTCTCTATTCCCTCAGCTCTTCCTGCTCTGATCTCGTAAATGCTCAACTTACCGTCATCATTTCAGTCTTCATTTGTGTAAGACAGTTAAAAATAGTATTTGTGCAGTGTGATTTTACCTGTCTGATATGGAATTTTTAAATATCGAGTGAAGATAGATATTCCACAGACTGTGAAAGCTAGAGGAAAGTTGACTAATCTTCAGAGGACCCAGAGATTCCTATTTCCTGCTGTGAATGACTGATAATTTGGCATCTACCTCCATGTTGAATTTATTCTAGTTCTTGTTTTCTCTGATATGTTGCCGTAACTCATAGGTACAAGGAACATTGTATTTTCACAACACCTTATTGACTAAAGAAATAAAGCTCTCTTGTGGTTTTTTGTAAATAAGAATAAGATGTGTGTTGTGCAGGTATATGCTGGCCAAATGATCAGTGACTGTTGAAGAAAGGACATTATCTACTGCAAAATGAGCATGGCAAACTTCTAGTGTGTTACTGCGTTAGGTTAAAAATAAGTCTGAAGCCTTTTCTTTTTTCCAGGTTGGAGAAGAATCTGTTGCTATTACTCAACCATTACTTTAAATATTGTATAAATGTTGCTGCTTTACTCAGATTCCCCAAAGAAATTATTTATAATACTTGGGATTACAGGGATATGTTAGAAAGGGATGTAATGAATTCCAGACCAATAAGGTTGTGAATAATTCATACAGTGAGAAGGAAAATAAATCTTATCCTGCCTCTAGGTCAAAAGTGTTAAAATTGCATATGCATTTTCATATTTCTTAAAAATAAAAATGAATGCATATATCTCCTATATTTGTTTATATTGCCTTTTCTCCTCATTGAAGCAGAATTTTAAGCAGGCTGAGAATATACCTGATCAATAGTCTTACTTCTGTAAATTAAGGTTGTGTGCTCTTTGTCTCACTGAGGAAGTTAGGTTGCTAAGAACTTGTGTTGCGTACTAAAATTACCCCCATTAAAATTTCATCTCTTCAGATAATAGGAGTCTCAGATCCTGGGTAAATGTCATTCTATTCCCTTCTCCAACCCCCCCCCCCCCCGGTCGCCTCCATGAGTGTCCAAGCAGGTCTCAGACACTGCAGCCATTATCACCTGTGTCTGGACAGTGACTTGTCATGTTCGCTTCTGACTGTGGATTTTTAAGGCTGCATACACCATGCCTGCCACTCAATGTGATATTGCCAGTCAGCCAGACCCTGTCCATTAGACTTGGACTAATTCTGCCAACACATTTGAAATTATCAAATGATCAAGACTTCTGAACAGTACACCAGACTCACATGTCAATGTAGGCTCTGATCTCCAGAAGGCACATGAGTACTTAACTCCCATGAAATCAATGGGAGTTAGGTATCTAAATACCATTCAGGATCTGGGCCCTAGAGCTTAAAATGCTTTTCACCACAACTCAGTTTCTGAGTCAAAATAATGGTGCTGATGATAAGGGGTTTATTGGGTAGATTAATTTCATATTTGGCAAATTATTTTCTGCTTTAGGAGTCAAAAGTACCTGGTTTGTTGACTTAATTATTTTCTGCAACTCTGTTTTGATTTGATAGCAAAAGGGACCTAGATCCTGAATCAGGAAAATATTTACGTACTTGCTTAAGTCCATTTCATTTAAAGAATGCAATTAAGTCATGTTTATCTTTAAGAAAATGTTTAAGTGCTTACCCAAATAAGTATGCTTTTCCAAATCAAGACCTTCTTTGTTCGTGTTGTTATATACTAAAATACCCACTATATACTACAATCTAAATTCAGACAACACCTTAAGTGTGCACCTCAACTGCTTTGCAAAGGACATACGCACACTTCCACCTTGTCTGACTTTGACATGTTATGCACATTAATAACATAAAGACTCCAAACTCTCTCTGATTTAAGAAACAACAGCACTGTAGCATTCCAAGAATGGTAGAACCATAGGATGGGCTAGGGTAGAAAGCAGAATAATAATGGCTCAGAAGATCTCTAGAACCATCCTTTCTGTTATCTATCTGCCTGGATTTTAAGGGTGCTGACATCTCCAGAGTTTGAGCACCTTCAACAAAAATTAAATACATTATGCATACATATAATTATTATATTTATACATATTATTTATTTAAATGTATGTCTGGTTATGCTGTTCTCCTTAGAGCGATGAAGAATCTCACAATTTAGTCTCAACAAATTTTGCAAACTGTTTCCCACTCTCTGTCTGCCCTTAATCTCACAAAACAAGCATGTCACTAACACAGTATGATCACTAACATATTGGGTGCAGCAGTTGGACCTGAAGACTAGCAGTATTTTAGTAAAAGCCCTGCTGAAATACTATGAAATGCTAGTTTGTTCCTATAAGAAATATTACCAGGAAATCAAAAGTCTTCTAAACACAGGTTACACTTCTAAGCTCTGCAGAAGAGGATTTTAAAATCAAGAAGCATTTGGTAGCGTCCATCAACCCATCCATTCATCCATCCGTCCCTTCCTCCCTGTGGAGAACCTCAGTCTCTTGGTATTAAATATACACATACACACAAAAATCTATGTTAGAATATTATTAAGTTTGAAAAACCTTCTAGTCAGTCAATAATGGAATTGTGTATATGCAACCTTATATCCGCCCCTTATGTATATATGTTTGATATAGTGTTTACATTACAGGATCACATACTGTTTTATTCTACAGGAACCCTGCCTCGCAACACAATTGATGTGCTTTAGGAATATATTATGGTTATGCAGTGAAAGAAGCTTCTCTCAGGCAAGCTACCTGGCAAAAATCCATCACTCAACATCAATATGTTTCTGCAGAGACAAGCCTATTTATAGAAGCTCTGTAGCATTCACCAAAGTTTTACAAGAGGTCCAATTGGGCAACTGTTGCTAACGTTGGTGAGCTGCCAATGTCACTACATGTGTGAGTTAAGTGCTGGGCAACATGAGTAAGGGTCCTTGCAGTCTGTCTCTAGAGCTGCATATCTGTAATATGCAAATATGAGCTGCACTTAAAGGGTATATTTTTTGGAATAAAGGTGGGGGCTTTTTGATGACTTTTTGGGGAGATGAATGTCATTGGTTTTCTGTTCAAATGGTAGCAGATTACTCAAGAAAACATGCAGAAAGTAGGTCAAGTAGTCTAACTGTAATCAGACAAGCAATTTAAGGGAAGACTAGCTGTTTTCAGATTATTGTCTAAATTTTTAAGACTTCAGGGCAAAAAGCAAAGGTGTTAAACAATAGTTGAATGTATCTTGGTCACTGCTTTATCTGTTTGTGCTTGCTTGAGTTATTCCCTGCAGCCATGTCACAATCAGGTTAAGATTTATGTAGCTCTCACAAGTTGAGTAGTATTGGTTAGTTTTACAGTTGGATAGGGGAGACCCTCAAGGAAAACCTATAGTGCTTCAGAAAGCTTAGGGTTGGCCTTCAAGGGTAATTCCCTGGAAAGAGATTGAAATACATATCTAACACTATCTTTTAATTTATAGCAATTTCCATATGGACTAAAAATTTAATGTAACCCCACCAGTTTCAGGAATGCTGATCTGAGCCTCTAGAAGGCACTACTAAAAAGACTACAAATTAAATGGGTGCTAAAGTACTATAACACCAATTCCAAAATGCTTGTGGTCAGTGGTGGGGACAGAAGAAAACAGATATCCTTGATGGGGCCAACAGGAAGCTTTCTGCATAGGGACATTTTGATATGCAGCACACTGGATTAATGACAAGCCAGAGTTGCAAATTCTCAGTAAGTTAACTAGGGAAGGGGCAGCCTGTCTTCGCATAAAGAAAGAACATCTTGAATTAGGAAACAGACTGCATGGCTTAGGGAGTCTTTGCTGAATTTCCTCTTTCCCTAAAGCAGGTGTTTGTACTTCTTTCAGACTTTTGATGTTTGGTAAGGCAGCTCTTATGTGACAGTGACCAGAACCTAGGGGAAGGAAAGAGGTGCCACAGGAGAAATAGATACAACCTGGCACCAGCAACCAAGAACCACCTGTGAGACCCCAGAAAAATGCCCAACTAAGGTACCCAGTGAACCCAGTTGTAGTCAGGAGATAACCCTACCCTGCGCCTAGCTATGAAGAGAAAAAGGAAGGTTTAGGCTGAATGATACACCAGCCTTGCAACCTGCAGGAGACACAACCTCCACCATATCATCTGTCTTAGAAAGATGCCAGGAATTTGGATTGTTTATAAATTATTAATTAACCTTAACCCTGTTCATCTGCAGATCCTATTTTCCTGGAAGTACCCCCTGACATATACAGTACACACAATCCCAGTTATGCTGTGATTTTTGGAGTAGTATTTTTGCTGGTCTTTGTTTTATTTACTTTAATTTCCCCTATGGGCTTCACACTCCTTGCCAGCTTCTGGTATAATAACTGATTTCTCAAGGGTCCACAACCTGTGCATCTGGCACAGTGAAGAGTAACTTTCAGTAGATGCACAATGAGCCAAGAAAAAGGAGCCAAAACCAGGCCCACACAAGGACAGAGAAGAAACTATTCCAAATATTGGTGAAAACACACACTAGGGAGTGCAGGTAGACAAACTTCTACATAAACTGGAATGGAAAGATCTGTTCTGCTTTTCATACTGGGCTACTTCTCTGTGGATGCTTATAACTCTCCCTACATTTTTAATTTTTTTAAGACTTTCAAATAAGGTGGGCATCTGTTTATCTCCAGTTGTTTCTATTAGACCAGTTACTGAAAATTATATATTGATAACAAGGTTTGAGTAATCATCAATCTCAAATATGAATGCAAGTGAATACTTAAAACTAAAGCAAACACAGTGGTCATGAAAGGTACCAGGCTGGTGGCACTTGAAATGGAATGAAACAGAAGTCATTCCTCTTTGCTGAGACTGCTCCTCAAATAGCAAATTTATTACGTGCACATTCTTCCAATTGAACTTGCTGGAGAACACCAACATAGTTTTTGCACAGGCCATTGCATAGCCATCAGATGGTTACAGTTTTAATGACTGGAGACCTGAACCAGATTTGAAGCAACAACCAAGGGATGAAAAGTTCCCATAGCCAAAATCATGAGTCATCCAGCCTTCCAATAATATCCCAGTGCTACTTACTACATGCAGGTTTTAGACTCCAGCTGTTTCTGTTCTGATCATTGTAAGTAGCCCTGTGAATGCATCAGCTGAACTGTACTAACCACTATAAGAAAAACACATTTTCCATGCAGCAATAACCCATACAAAAGTTTATGCAATCTAAATTCAGTCTTACACTGAAGCATTTACATTCACAGCTACTAAGCAAATGTATTAAATTCCTTGTCCTTTACTCACCTCATTTAGTCACAAAATACTTGTATTGCAATCAGGCAGCACAATGCATTTAACAGCAACCAAAAAGAAGATATAAAATCATGACCTATTACTTTAATTGAGGAAGAAAGACTGAGATTTTGTGATTAACTATACATGTCACCCAGTGGAGAGAGTTTCTTATGAAAGGAATGAGTCACAAAGAAATAAAGCACAACTCTACTCACAGTTCAGAGGGAGAAAGTATTGCACATAGAATGAGCAGTACAGTAAAAGATGCATAAAGAAAACAGACTAAGAAAATTACAATTTGTGTTTAAAGACACAGAACTAGATTATGTCCTGTTACCGTGTGGATGCATTGTGACCTTGATGTGGGAAACGCAATTGCAGACTCTATGTAAAGATGAGCAAGGAGATTACTATGCCCTACCATCCTGAAAAGTCACAAACTCCTCATGGGGACAGAGAGATTGCAGAATGATTTTAGTGAGCTGAAGACATCTACATAATACTGCACAAAATAAAACATTCTCTCATGTAAATTACCTTCAGATGGTTTACTATTAATAATAATTGCTTAGCAGTAGTCTCACTTTGACTTGATATACAGTTGAATACTAATGGTTCAAGATTAATTCATACTATTATTACTAGTATAATGAAAGGTCTTTTAGTAGTCTAAAATGGCCAGGAAAGGTCGGGGGGGGGGGAGAACAGGAGGCAGAGGATGAGTGAAGATAAGATAATAGAATGCATATTGGAAAGTCAGTGCCCTGTGAAACATCAAATTTATCAACTTATCACAAGTAATTACAGAGAGGCAACCTGACCTGAAAAAAGCTAAGTGTGCACAATGGATCATTTCATTCCATCTTGAGTAGATATTAAGTATCTTAAGGTACCTATTTAGAAACATGACTAGCCCTTCAAAAATACAGTACTAAATACCTAAGGCCCAAGCCTAGAATGCTTATTCATGCGAGTAGATGGACTTCAGTGGGACTGCTCACATGAATAAGAATTATACCAGTAAGAGTTTGCAGGTTTATCCTATTTCCAACCATTTCTAGCATTTAGTGAATGAATGAAAACATCACAATGAAGCAGCCATTATAAATTATTGTCTGTCTTGTTATCTGAATTACAGGAAACACCTAAATATGCCATAAATTATCTCTGGGTATATTCTGGTATGCCAGTTACCTACATCAATGGGTTGGGTTTTTTTTTAAACTTGTTTAAATTTAAATTTAAACTTCCTGCTAACGCTGATATGGATTATTGTTGAGCATGCCAAAGACCTCAGCATAGTTTTTTACAAAATTAAATCAAGAGAAATACAAAGTGTTGAGTAGCTTTCAACAAAAATGAAATCTGCCATTAATGAAAAGAGCATGTTTGCTTCACAGTCCATAGTTACTGTAGGTCAACTGAGATATTGGTGCACTTCAGCAGAAATTCCAGTACTAAAATATGATTCATCCTGTATTTGAGTTTAATGGTGACCAGGATAGTAAAACCAGTCTCACATACATACGCAGTGTTGAAAGGCACCAAAATTTCCAAAGCTTTGTCTGATACAAGGCTGTAGCTCTTCTCTCCACTGCAACAAATAGTCATTGAGCTGCACTTTACTGAATTTGAGTTTGAGTCCATGACCACAGCATAGCTCAATAAATTCTTCTTTTTCCTTTGCTACAAAGGTATGTGGGAGGATATGTTCTTCTATTGAAAATGGAACCATGATCCAGTTCTCATTTGTTGTAAAAGTATTCATGAAACATGGTGAACAAATTCAGGCAATATTTGCAATTCACTTTCATAAGGAAATTTTACACCACTGGGAGCAGTTGGCAATTTTCCTTTTATCCTTCACATCCTATAATCTGCTATTTCTTCATTGCTAGATTTGTTTTGTCATGAACATTAAAAAGCTTAGTTTTAGTTCCTCCAAATTGTCATTTGGTTCATTGAGCTGAATGAACAAGTCAACTAAATAGGCTAGTCTTGACAGCAATAACTCATCCATAAAGCAATCAACACATTTAAAACTACAAACACTATGAAAAACTCATACCTGGAAACAAAGTTAACAGAGATGACTCAACACCTTCCCATGAGATAGCCATCTTGCGTCTGTACAGGGAAGAATTTTTTCATGATCACTTTCCATTTCATTGCCTCAAACTGAAAACAAGAGTGAGTTCAGTGCTTATGTTTCATTAAAACTGACCCCCATTACAGACTGATCCAGAATGATTTTTAGAGTAACAGGCATTTTCTTCTGGTACCTAGTGCCTCTCAGTGAATACTTCAGTGAGTGAACTTAGCATTAGGAACCACTTTTGTTTTCTAAATTTGCCAAAACACTGCCAATTCATCCAGTCATTTCTCACACTCCATGAGAGCACACACCATGCATTCTAGTCACTCAGTATCATTTGCCAGGATAAACCCATTCAGGTGTTTAAAAGTTTCTTCTACCATTGCACATCTCAACAGAGCATCATAAAACAAGAATTCTTTTCTTAATTGGCATTTCTGATTCAAACCTTATTTAGCTAAGCTGAGCAAAATTAATGATACCAGTGCTTTCATGTAGTAGAAGTATAAAGAACTTACTCAATTTTACACTTTCTCTGACCTTTTCCTTTACTTGAGAAGCTATGTCTCAAATGCTTTCAACACACTGTTGTTAAAGAAATTATGTCAAGCTGTTTTGCTGTGTTATCCTCCAAAATTGATGACACAATATCTTTCACCAAAGACTCTCAACAACTGTATGAGGTTCCCAGTCTGATTAATCCTCAAGTTTATATGGTATGATGCTTGAAGAGCCTTCACATTTACACTGAGAAATGGTCTTTTTGGCGTTCTTTCAGGTCACTTATGCTTTTTCTTTAAAAATTGAGATGTACATCTTCTAAAGAACTGTGCTTTGTATTGAGGTGATATTGAAGTAGGAAAGGTTTTGCTGAATGATTGGTAACAGTTCATAGGGAATGATGCACTGAAACAGAGCTTTACTTTATTCACCAAAGTCCAAATGATAAGGTTTTGGGACCATAGCTTCAAATAGTCTTATGCTGTTAATTATTTGTAGCAGATATCCAACCAACAGTGCCTGAAACCTCTTCAGTTTTTCCACTCAGGTTTTGATTCACCCTACTGCCTATTTTATCAACAGCTCTTTGTTGTGTTTCTATAGGTTTTCTTTTGAAATTATGATTAGTTTATAACTTATCCTTAGTGGACAATCACAATTATATTCACAAATACAAAACGTGCATGACTACATAAAAACTAAAATAAAGATGCCAAAATATTCAGCTGAATGGGCTACAGGTAGGTGAGTATGAACATGCTACTTTTTTTGAAGCAAGGCATGGGCTACGTCCTTGTAATCTGTGTGCCCATATTTGGTTCATAGAGACCTGTCTGGTGGATATCTGTCTGGAGAAAATTAGAAGAGGAAGAAGCTTGGCTGGGAGAGTAGTTGGGGACTGTGGGTTTTGGGGACATGAAGTTACATGGTGGAGATTCTCACTGGACAGCCCTGCTAGTGGGTAAAATAAAGAAGAGGGCTCACAGGAGATGGTAATAGTGGGTTAGAAACCCAGGCAGGATGTAAGGAGGTTTATCTGGTCATCAGGCAGTTTCCTTCTCGTCAGCAGCACCCCCCCTCCCAATCAGTGCCCCTAGATGCCTGCAATTCTGGGCAAACTGTACAACAGGTCAACCCTGCTTTGAGATGTATCTGAGATTGAAGATGTGATGCTGAAAGGGTCTAGGGGACTGTTTATGGTTATCTTTCATATTAATATTTCATATTTGCAATAATCCATATGTGATATCCCATGTTTGATAGCAACAGAAAGACCGTGATCTGCTAAGAATGATTATATGGTTTATATGTGGGTATCACGCCTGTATTAGAAATTAGATATCTATTTGTTTTTATGTGTGTTCCAAATGATTTGATTTTAAGACATTCTCAGACTGGGTGTCTGCAAAAACACTGTCCTCCTGATGGCCCATCAAGGGGACTCCCAGGTGAAGGGCCCTAGAAAGAAACTTGTTCAACCAGTCACCTAGACTGACCAGGTGACTCAACTCCATTTTGATTTGGCAAGGACTCTGAGAGCATGGGGGAAGCCAAAGGAGATAAAAGGCAGGGGACCCATCTCCATTTGTCTTTAGTCATTAGTCTTCAGTCTGCAACCTGCAATCAGCACCCTCCTTTGGAACTATTCTTCTCGGACTGAACAAAGGACTGAGACCCACCTAGCTGCTGGGTGCATACCAGAGGAATTGGACTAACCTGCAGACTTCACATTCTTCAAGGACTTGCTTTCTATGGATTCTAAATCATTTGCATGTATGTGATTCACTTTAACCCTTTTATATTTCTCATATTCTGTTTGTTTTCCTTTTATATTAAACTTTTAGCTGTAGTTACTAAATGATTGGCTGGCAGTGTGGTAATTTGGTATGATCCAAGACTATATTGTTCTAGGTGATGTGGCTGGCTCTTTGCGGTCAGGAGAACCTATTTGTTTAAGAGACCCAGTGGCTAGATGGGGACCAGAGAAGCTGATGTGCAATAAAGGCAGCTGTTTCTATTTTGTTATGCTTGGTGATGACCAGTGTGGGGAATCAGAAGCATGTTTTGTTACTGACTGGGAGACTGGTTTAAGTACCACCTGTCAGTAGTTTGGGGATTTGGCCCCTAGGTTTGCAGCTTGCCCTGATTTTGGCACATTCAGAAGGTTATCCCAGGAGACCTGGGTCACAGAAGTCATGCAGCTGCTCTAGAGCTAAACTTTCAGGTGACTCTCCATAGTCAGGTATGCAAACCACTGTACCCAGCTGACCTCTCCCACCCTCAACTTCCTTGAAGAGGCAGGAGGGAATTCCCCGTGTTCTTCTGTCTGCAAGTCACGCATGCAGCAACTTTAGAGTTGACTTTTTTTTTTTTTTTTTTTTTTTTTTTTAGTATTTGGCTCTGAACTTCCAAGAAGTTCACTTATCACTGGTGGTACACAAGCCACTGCATTTGCCAAAGCAGAGAGCACTAAGCAAATGGATCAGTGAACACAGGAGCCACAAGGATATATTTCTCAACTTCCCTTCTTTGTACAAATAAATATTTGGAATTCATCACCAGGAAATGGAGCAAAAGGAAGAGACCAGGGATCAGTAGCTGGAAAGGGAAGAAAGAGACTAATAATCTGATAATTCCACTTGTCTTGGCCCTCCCCCCACCTGTTGGTAGTCAGGAGGGGAGATGAGGAAACAGAATATTATATAATTATATATAGATGAAAAGTCAAAATAAGATCAGTTAATGTTATGGCTTTGTGTGACTCTAACATTCAAAACAGTTGGTCTATGGTGGTTAAAGGCAGGCATAGGTGCTTTAGATGTAAATTCTGAGAGCCAGAAGCATACTGTAGCTGGATGTGTTGAAAGGGGGGTAGAGTGCTCTGTTTCTACTTGACTGCTTTGTAGTGGTTTTCCACTATGAAACAGAGATGATATATTCATAGTTTTAAGAAAATAATTGAATTCTTTATTTTTTCTTGACAAGTTTAATTAATCTGTTAAAAAAGAACATGTCTGAATACCTATTACTCACATTTCCTTCTACTGAAATACAGTGATTAGGTCAGGTTCCATCACATGGGTGGAAAACATCTAAATGAATCAGGCTTGTTTGTTAGAAATATTGCATCCATTTAAGAAGAGCAATTGCTTAATCTGTTATAGTCCCATACCAAATGAGTAACTTGGAACTATCACAAAATGATATTTAACAAAATAAAACTCAGCTAAAGAAAACATTTATAGTTAAATGAGCAGATGTTTGTCTAAAGTACCTAGATACAGGCACAGTTTCTTGCTGTTATTTGTTTTGTTTTTTTAAACTTTATCAAACTACAAATTACATTTTTAAATGTTCAATTAAGTTGCAAATTGCAGCATTCTGTCATCAGCTTTTATTAGTTTGACATTTATCCTTTTATCCAAATAGCTGTGCTTGATCAAAGGTCCACATCTTTTTTTAACTACATAGCTTGCCTATACACTTGGGGATTTAAATGCAATTTTAAATATTAACAAAGCTTTCATTAGGATGCAGAAACAGAGGTGGTGAAACTAATGGCCAGGGCTTTACTCTGTCTAGTTTCACGTGCAAGTATTAATTAAACCCTTCATTAATATTTTATGAATTCAGAGCTCTGGCACATTTGATACACATTATTGCTTATTTACATTAGTTTTACTTTAACAGTACTCAGTTTAATAAAAAGATAGCCATCCAGATGTTTAAGTGTATTTATGTGCATGCCTTTACATCTTAATATTCAGTACTGTACCTCTTAAATGGACCTAAAGTTTCACATAGATTGATGAGTAATTTGCACACCTAAAAATCCAAAACTTGAAAAATCTATCAATCAGCCCCCCCCCCACCTCCCCCAGTAGGTAGCTCAATCAAATCTCCAAAGATAGTGACATACAATACATATGATGACTCTAGTTTAGGGAGATCAATATTCTAGACACAGTACACTACTATATGTTTAGGAGTTGAACTGTGAAAAATGTCATTTCCGTGGTCCTTTACTGCCTGCTTTGGCAGAACTAAGTAGATACTTATTTTTTTGTTAAATCTGACCTTAAAATTTTCCTTGTGCCCAAATTTCCCTATAAAACACAGAAACAGTCTGAACAAACACATGCCTTACCTCCCTTCAGTAACATGAAAACACAACATACAGCCTACACAACTTTGCTCTTTCTCTTTGCAGTCATGCTTCTTTTCTTTTTCCTGCAATGCCTATCCTCTCATAACTAAAACTGCAATATGGCAAATTAATTAAATCAGCCAGTGCTGGCATTGGTTTTTCTGGTTTAGTCCTCTCTTAGACCACCAAAAAAGTTATACATGAGAGATTGTAAGTACAGCCACTTCAAGATGGCCAGAATTACAGAGCACCCAGATGAGGGTCTGAAGCAAAAACCACTGAAATCAAAGAAAGACTCTGATTGATTTTAGGGGGCTCTGGATTAAGACTTTGATGGAACAAAATAACTGCATAATAGATACTGTTGGTAATAGTATTATTAGTAAAACATAATAAAACCAAAATCCACTCAATATTATAGTAATACTGGGAACCCAACACTAAAATAAGCATATTAAAGCTGCATTCACTGGTCACAGTAAAAAGTTCATATCTAGCATGTGGGATTTCAAAAAGATTTTTCCCAGTTGCTTATCTCATCTGAAACCTGATCCTGCAGTTTCAATATATGCACCATACTTGATGAGGTTAATGGCCAATTTTTTGAGTTTAGTACATTCATTCTGGAATATAGTCCTTTTCCCCCTCTTCTCATTATCATTTGCTTCTGGTAATGCTCTCAGTATTGTAAGTGCAGAGAAAACATTAAAAAAAAAATCCCTCTCTCAGTGAACTCAATCTAAAGAGGCTATGTAGAAATTAAGCTGCAAATCCTTTCAAGACTGTATTTTTCCATTGGCTAAATAATGCATTATATATATTTTTAAATATTTTCAAATCTGGCAGGACACTGTGAGATTTAGATTGTTACTTTTTTGAAAAAAAAATAGCTCTTTATAAAATTATAAATACATTACACAAACTTTCTAGTGCCTCAAATTTCATCATCTTCCATTTCACTTACATTGTTGTTGAAAAAGGTAAATGTATTCAGGCATCAACCGTCAATATTTTCCTCCAGGGACACACCTAAATAGCTACAAGTTATGAAAACAAACTAAATATTACCTGTAGACAAAATTTTCTATTCATTTCAGATTTGCAAAACTTGTTGTTTTGGGTTTAGTTTTGTAAATCCCAAGCCAAGCATGACTTTGATCCAAAGAAGATTTTACTCTAATTTCTAACACATGGAAGGATCTGGATAAATAGCTAATTTCTTCTATTTCTTTATTGAAACTGGGATAGAAAAGGAAGAAAAAGGTGAAAAAAGTTCAATTTGGTTTAGTAAAACTTCAGTCATGATTTTGTTTTGCAAAATCCAAACTGGAGATGTCTCAGTTATGAGAGGAACTGGGCAAATAATGGATTTTGCTATAATGCCTTTTGACCAAGGATGTGTAAACCCAAGTACAAGTTTCTGCTTCAGTGGCTAGTTATATATGGGAAAGAAAATGGGACAGCTAGAAGAGAAGAGATTGAGAAAGCGTTATATCAGACCATTCCATACCTCAGTAGACAGGGCACTTTCCTGAAATATGAGGATCACCCCTCCCCCCCACACACACTTCAAATCCCATGAGACAGAGAGGAAAACTGAAGTAGGGGACTCCCACATAACATACAAGCTTGCTAACCAGAGGGCTCATGGTTACAAGGGAATTTACTAATTTTCCTTGTTTAGAATACCATTTATCTTTTCCTCTGCTTTTGTCAACATGGCTGGAAATCACAACCAATTATTTTGGGTCAAAACATTTCAACACTACTAAAATGTTTAAACTTTTCCCATTCCACTGAAGTTACTTGGGAGCTCAACACAGATTTGTGAACTGTTTTGATGAAACCAAAACTTTATTTTTCCATAAATAATTTGTTCCTTCAGAAAATTTCACTGAGCATCAGCCAGGGGTCTCATTTCAATGCATGTTAATCTGCAAAATTTTGGGGGAGCAATTGGATTCAAAGAAGCATTTCCATTCTAACTCACAACCATGGGATTTTTTTTTTTAATTCCAGTGCAAGACTTTTCTCTTTCTGCTCCCTTTCTGTGTATAACTATAGGCCACAGCACGTGTCAGTGTATCTCCTAATTATGTTCTTCCTATTAACATAAAAAATTAATATGTCGTATCCATCTGGTAGGTAGACAAACTGATTTAAAAAAAGGGAATGTGATGAAAAAATATATGTGGTACTAATAGGAGGAAATATCATACAACCTAAAGTGATAGAAACCTTTATTTTCTGCACTAGAGAGGACCACAAACACAACAGTGAATCCAGACAGTGTATAAATTGTATCCAAGAGCAGCAGTAAGCATAAGGAATGAAGAAGAGACAATGGTTTCATGGAAATTAAGTTTCTCTCCATTTATACATACAAATGGATTGCAGGTGCCAGTGATGAAGCCATAAAATGAGAGTCTGGTTGCTTCACCCTCATCAGCCAATGCATTATCAATCACTCCCTGATCAGAAGAGAAGTGTTCCTTTGTAATTTATGTGCAGTACAGTGATGGAGACTCATTGTATAGGTTACACACAGACTAAGCTCCCACGAAGACAAATATGGGTTTTGGCTACGCAAACAAGACAAGATCAGGCCTGATTTTTTCAATTATAAAGCACTACAGTGTGAAATAATCCTATATTGATTTTTTAAAATGATGCTGCAATTTTTCTCCACTTCGTCTGCTTACTAAACTATCCAAATGAAATAATATCTGTGCCTTCCAGGTGGTAAATTAGCTTGACTTTAGCAGGTGCTTCTTAAATGGTTCTATAGCTCAGAAAATGCCACACTAATTAATTTAGTGCTTCCATGCCCCTTGGTGCTGCTTTGTAAACAGATTAGCCCCATGTTCAGGTACTAAAACTTTCCAATTCCATATATAGAATGGGTCTTTTTCTTTGTTTACATGGAAGTGGCTTGTGCAGTGCTGGCCTTCTTCAACCACTGACCAAGTTTTATCATGCTTTACAATTTGTTTAACAAGGAGCAGTCCATTATGTAGCAAGATACGTCAGCCTGCCAGTTCAAGTCTTTTAAAATATTACAATTTTCCATAGAGGTGTGAAGTTCCATGGAAATTAAAGTGCACTAGGAGGACAAGAATACAATTGATTGGGAGCTGTGATACATTCACAAGTCATGCTGGGAACCTCTGGTAAACACAATGCATTTCTAATGCAAATCAATAGAGGCAGTCTGAAGATGGCCCTTATAAAAAGGAAGTGTAATCAAACTGCCACTTCAAGAGAGAGCCAAATTCCGTTCCAAAAGAAAGCCTTCTGTATTCTTATATTACTAGCATCAATGGGAGTGAGGAATCCATTAGATAATTATGGCAGTTTAAATGATTTTCTTCTGTTAAGTAGACTGAAATTTAGGAAGATATGCAGGGTTTTGCCTTTTAATTGACTGATTACTCACTAGCAGAACATAGTAATGCCATTGTGTTGTACAGTGAGCAAAGATCAGCCTCAAAAACTGAATATGATACATAATTTGGACGGGACTGTAAGGTTCTCACACACCAGGTTGGCAGTTTCAAAAGCCCCCCAGCAAAAACTTAACATTTATCAATAGCAGTTTAAAGAAAAAAGTAGAAAAGTGTAGCCAAACACTTTTTAAAATTAAAAATCTTACCTGTTAGGCTTAAGAGTTTGTATTTGCATGAAACTTTACTCACTAAAGGACTGAGTTTATGTAGGTGTATATTAACTTTTACCTTCCTTTATCTCTCTCTCTTGCATTCAGTTACTTTCTAAGAAAGAATTCCTATGATATAGGTAAGGGAAACATCTATAATTTATATGCTGATAAACCATATTTTTTCCAAACAAAATGGAATCTTCAAAACATTTCCAGGAGGTAGTAAACAAAATAATGACTCCTGATGTTTACCAAACACTTACAAAGAAGGAGGCAGGGGAAACATGCACACATATTTTAACTGTGAAAAACAAATTTAATATTATCTTGCCAAGGGATAGAAATGTAAAATATACTCTAAATTCTAAATTAATTCAAGACTTTGCCAAGACTAAAAAGGACTTGAGAGAGTTTTGTGGAACTTCATGGATGTTTTTAATATCAATACTCTTAATGGAATAGAAATGTTAAATTATTTACATTCTTTTAAAAATGAGCTGACTTCCCTCACCCATGTAGATTCTCATACAATTGTACTTACAGGATGAAAAGATTCAAATTAAAAAGATAAAATCATAGGCTTACAATATCCTTGTACTGGTGATCTTTTGAAGCTTGTTTGTTTTTCTTTACTGTATAAACCAGTGGTTGTCAAACTTTTTTTTCATGGTACCCAGTTGAAAGAAATCATTTATGCCCACGACCCAGCAATTCCATCTTTGACCAATGCACTACAGTCTTTTGGCAGTCACAGCAAGGGGTGCCGCAACCCAGTACCTAAGGATCTGCAATCCAGTACTAGGTCCTGAACCTAAGTCTGACAACCACTGGTATAAATCATAGATACTATACTATATATAATACTGGTCCTAGACTTATCTTTCTCCTTGGGGTTTGATGGTGAAGACTACCTTCATAAGAGTTCTCTTCTCAACTGAGACATTCTTTGAGCCTTCTACTTGGATAGTTATGGTGGTGGTAGGGATCAAAGAAGATGGGTTCCCAGTTTACCTGAATGCCAGCATCTGGCTTGACTGAAGAACCACACCTCTTGCAAACCAGGGATCCCTATTCCCTTAGCCTGTTTGTGGTACCCCCCCAGCAAAGAATTTATTTGAACTGTAATGGCAAGTGGATCTATGTTTCAGAGGAAAGGGCCTAACAACATTCATAGCCTCTCATGGATCAAACTGACTCCAGCAAAGTAGTCTGTTTTCCATGATCTCCAGGTGTTACAGATATGCTCATGCATGCTACAAGAATGGAAGAGATTATGCACCGGCCTGTTGAGAGTAGGGCTTTTTCTGGCCCCACTCTGCATACAGATCCTGTAAAGATACACGTCCTTTGCTTGAGATGTACTTGGCAACTTAGCAAAGCTTCTAATGCTTGTTTTCTGTAATCTCAACAATATGATTTATCATGTTAATGTTTACAATCTGCAGTTACAAATCGTGGTATGCCAAGACTGCATGTGATGGAGAGGAATTTGAATGTAACGTGTGACATCATTTGTAGTGCGGCACAACTGACATATACAATTTATGGTTGTAGTTAAGTTGATCCAGGGGCATTGATCTCCTTGCCTCACAGTCTATGCCCCACTCTCCCCACAAACACTAAAATAAGGCAATAGATAGTGTAAACTGGACAGCTTCACTAAAGGGAATACAGTTACGCTGATCTGGAACTATGGAAAATCTAACCCCCTGGCACACACTCCCAGTTTATTAAATTAATAAGTACTGTGAATGAATGCCTCGTGGTTTGGTTTGATGCCAAGCATCACGGCACTGATGAAATCAGACTGGAGTATGAAACAGTAGTCTTTCCACTTCTCTTTACACAATCCAGATGCACCCATTCAATTTGAATTAAAATATAAAATTGTATTTCCAGATATTTCATCCTTAATATTCAAGGCCTCAGTGTATTTGCGAAGTAAACTGTTGAGTAATTAAGACTGCTTCTGAATTTGTTGAATTGCTTGTGAACTTCAAACATTGTATCTCAAGCAAATTTCAAACATGAGACCATTTTGGCACAGAATATATCAAAGAGAAATGGAGAACTACGTAGTCCCAAAAGGAAAAAGTACAAGGGGTGCAAATATATCTGGTGTTTATGTGAGTTATGCAGTGGGGAGAGAAATCTCCCGGGGCCTTCCCTTGACCTGTTGCACACCAGTATAAAGCTGAGGAAAAATCTGACTTATAGTGACTTTTTCTGCCCAAGTTGACAGAAACAGGTCAGTTATGGAGGCACAGGTTTATCAAGTAAGTGCTTATTTTTACAAAAAAACTCAACAAGAAATTTCAAATTAATCTAGCACACTTGGAATAGCAAGGGCAAATCATCCTTAGGGTTTAATTGATCATTCAGTTCTGAATGTTCTGCTAAATGGGGTAAACACATGTAATGAGCTGAAAAATGGCTCAGTTAGCCCCAAGCATTCTAACTTGGATAGCTAAGGTTAGTGACTTCAGTCTACCATTGGACATATAAATGTAAGTGCTTTCATTTTTCTGAGACCCACAGCTCTCTAGCTTTATAAGCATAAATTCCTAATCCAAGTTTAAAGATGTCAACACTTCTTGTTTATTTCTAATCAAGTTTCTGTAGTTTTACAGCACTCTCTCCACAGGCATTTATGAAAATAAAATGATTAGATAGGTATTTATATATATATTACACAGACATGCTCACAAAACAAGGCAGCAGATGCTTTCTTCTAACAAATTATTTTGTTGCATCTTATGGAGTGACAAAGTCACAATGAACTATTCACACACTGATTATAATGAGACTTCTGTGGTACCTTAAAGACTAACAGATTTCTTTGGGCATAAGCTTTTGTGGGCTCCAACCCACTTCATCAGATGCAAGTGGGTTGGAGCCCACAAAAGCTTAGGCCTGAAGAAATCCATTAGTCTTTAAGTGCCACAGGACTCTCATTATTTTTGCTGTACACAGACTAAAATGGCTACCCCTCTGGAAATTTCCACACTGATTATGTTTGTGTTCAATCAAAAGAAATAATATGTTAAGGTTTAGCTATCCAGTATCTTTTCTTTAGTTTAAATTATGCCACTGGGTTTTGACAGCCTACAGCAGGTTCATAAACCATCATTTAAAACAGACAGAAAAACAAGACAGTCATGATTTTTATGGAAGCTTCTCTAAATTTTCTAAAGAGATGTTAGTACTCTCATAAAAGAATGGATTTTGGCAAGAATAAAATTTTTAAAAATAAAGAAAATAAACTATCTGGACTGAAAAAAAGGACAAAATATAGCAAACTGGATACATCACAAAGAATAATTCAGTAAGGTCAATAGAAAAATCAATCAAATATTCCAGAAAGTTAAAGCTATCTTCTCTCAGTCCAACAAATCTGCTATTATTCAAACATTGCTGACAAAAACGGAAAGTGAACACTAAGAAACAGAGTAGAAAACCTACTATAATCAGCAATGTTCAATCAAAAGCATAGACCAAACCCTGATGTCTCTACACTCTTCCACCAACAAACGAAATCTAAGCAAAAACAATCTGTGTCCCATAACTGCTGTGGCAGGACTTATATTAGCTTCAAAGGGCTGCTCTGTGAGGGTATACACAACAACAGTTATCAACTTACCATGAGCACACCACAAGTGCTCAGCCCACTTAGCTTATTAGGTACTTCTGCTACAGTGGTAGAGACCATATCAATGCAGAGACTGAATAAATTAGAGAGAATGAACAAAGACCCATCCTTAACTCTTCCTTGTAGAGTACACAAACAGGTACGTATTTCTCAGTGTACATGAGAAAAGCAAGGAAAAGATGATGAAAGAAGGGTGGATATGGAAATAGGGAAATTAGAGTAAAGGGCAGGTATACAAGGATGGCAGTATTGGAGGCTAAGGAGAAAAAGAAAAAAACACAACATGGTCCTAGTGTTTTCACTATTGCACTATTAATCAAATTAGTGAAAATGAAGATACAAATGCCTATTAATGTCTGAAAGTCTCCAATATAAGATAATCATTGCCAGCAATGTGAGAAATAATATAATAGCAGAGAACAAACAGTCCCCTAAATTATATCACACTTATCAGAATGTGTGTCCATGTTTGGGAGTAGCAGTGGTGTGTGTTTCCCCTGAAAAAACAGGCCAAGCTAAAAATATACCAGCGGCAGTCTTAGCACAACCTGTATTCACTTAGCTGGGTTGTAACAAGCAAATGCTGAAAGACAAATATCTTTTAAACAGAGACATTTCGGAAAGATCTCTAATCTTCCGAAGGAAAACTGTCCATCTCATTGAAAGAATGAAAGTTTTGAAGTCGAAGTACAGCTCACTTTATGTCCCCTCAAGATTTCCTGGGAATGACATGTTAGATGCTAAAAAAAGCCTATTAATGCATCACATATTCTTTTAAAAGGAAGAATAAAGTACAGAACCCATACATATAAACATAAAACCTTAATTCATATATATTTTAATGAGTGCCTATGTGAAGAAAGTAAGATCAAACGATGGCCTATCAACAATCTTTTCAGTTTATTTCTGAACTCTATAGTTTTCCATGTTAAAAAGGCAGCTGCATGCTTTAAAAGCATTTTTAAACTTTTCTGTTTGAATATGAAATACAAACACTATAAATTAATCTACTCTGAAAACTGCAAGGATATGGTACATTTATAATTCTATTCCTCAGCTGAGTTATGGAGAAAATTCTGAAAAAAATGGCAGTTGCACAATATCTCTCTAAAAGAGCTTTCATCTTCCAATTTGTTTCTGGATCTTACCATAAAATCAAAATCAGTGGTAGATGATGACTTTCTTATAATGGAAAATTAATAAATGGGAAATTTAAAAAAAAGGATTCACCAGAGTTGGAAGTTCTTGGTATTTCTGACCAACTATATATGCTTTGAATTGCTGCATGATCCAAGACAAGATCAAGAACAAAAAAACCAACAGGGTTATAAAGCAGCCATTCCATGGATACAAGAAAAATCTCGGTTTAGAAATCTCATTTTCAGGTGTCCCTTTGATTCTCAAGAATCTAAACCCTGTTTCTTTTCTTTCTGTAATGACATGGATAAATATTTTTGTTTCTCTATTATTTAATTCCTTCAGAAACTAATAATATAGAGAAGCCAATACTGATAAAACTCAAGTTTTCTTGACCTACAAGGATGTGCTCCCCTCTGACCTCCTATATTCCTGACGCCCACTCTCTCTTCCAATTTGGAGAAATTCTGAGTGAAGTTCACCTACACCAGGGTTAGATAAGACACACAAATTTATCTTTATTAATAAACTTTAATAAAATAATGATTAGTATGATATTTGGCATTGCTTTTTCTTGCACAAATTGTCAATGTCTGCCCACTCACTTGATGTGGCAATACAGAGTCTTCCAGATAGCCCCAGCCAGCCCCAGCTCCCGGGATCTTGCGGCAGCAGTTGGTAGGCCAGATAAAAGCCCTTGGCAGGTCAGATTCTGACCCTCGGGCCACGTGTTGGAGAAGCCTGACTCACACTGTAGAGAGTAAGGCCATGTCTACAATAGAAGGTTTCTCTGGCATACATCCACAGTTATAATTAAATTGCTGTTGTGCATCTTCACTGTTTCCTTCTCCCAGCAGATTGCATTCACAGTCAGCTCTTTTGTTGATAAACTGAGCAACACACTGTAGGTAGCTATCGCACTGTGCAACTACATGCAGTATGCTTTTGGGAACGTTTTGCAGTACCTCATACAACCAGCACAGTGTCAGGTGATGACAGCTTCCAAGTGGTTTGACAGCTGCTTTTAAAGTGCCCTGTCAGCCAGACTGACACTGCTCAACACAGACACAAGAACCCACAGAAGTGAGGGAGACAGCTGCCCTACTCTAGCCTAGAACTACTACCTATCTAGAAGAAAGAAGAACTTTGCACACACTTCTCAGCTTCACTACCCCCCATTGGCCAGCTTAGCTGAGGAGGCTAATAGTTAGCATGATGATGCTCAGTACTGCAGCACAAGTTTCTTTATGAATCAAGCCCACTGAGGCATTTCATGGCACTGTATACAAAGGTTTCTTCATAAAATGTACTGTATTTGAAGAAATGTGTCACATTTTCTATTCTTCCCATGTGTGGGAAAAGATACAATTAGTCCTCCTTTCAGGAAAGATAGAAAAGAAAAAACTAATAGTCATCTTTTGACCTGGAGTTTGAATTGTTTTAATTTTCTCCCAAAGCATGTATTACAGTTTGGAAGGTGACATTTTCAGAATTTTGTTAAAGACTGATTGGCTAACTGTTGTGAAACTAAGAATTCTTATGAAGAACAACCTTTGTTCACTAAGGATTCACATCCCATAACACTGTTACCTGCAAGCCTCAATCAGACAGACAGCATGGAAAGACCCATGCTGGAGACCAATCACAAGTACTATAGAAAACAATGAACTGTATAATTTGAATAATGTTTGCTAACACTGTGGTGAAAAGTCTAGCCTCTGTATTTTCTATTAAATATAAGACAAGAAGGAGAAAAGCAAATATTAGCTAAAAATTCTAGGAATTTCATTCCATACAAGAATAGAGAGCTGCTTGCAACGAAACAGTAACTTCACATGTTTAACTTTCCTTTCCCTTTTATTCTCCAAGTACCTGATGGCTCCCCTTGTTTCTCAATCTCTCTGAGCTCTGTGCTTCAGGTTACACTTTATTCTTTGAATGCTTTCCTTATCATGGTACATCAAGCTTCCACTTTTCCCCGCTCAGATCCTTTAAAGTTAAACTACTACCCTGACTCTGTTTTTGGGCTTCTTTAAGTACTAAACTTTAAGTACTTAAAGAAAGAAGAATCCATTTTCTGATTTCCTGCTGCTTTGTGCATCAGACATGTCTATTCTTCCACCTCCCCCCATTTCTTGGATCATAAGTTTCTCAAGGCAAGGACACTGCCAAGTCCTTATTATGTTCAGAACATTTCAGCACTCAAATGAACAATAAATGATAATTATGTACAAGTTCCTACGAGGCAAAGCAGGTTTTAAAATCTCATTAAGCAAAGCAGCATTCCTGGGCATATTTTTAGACAATGAAATAGACTCAAAACTATTCGTAACCTGTGGGAAAGTTTAGAAAATGTTTTATTTTCAATTATTCCATGTGAGGAAATAGTGGTGGTGAGGTAAGTCTCTTATCTACAGACTTCTGATAACTGGTAGCTGTCAGAGGGACTCTCAGACTTATGGTAAAGGGTAAAATACTTTAAACAAAAATTACAAATTCAATTGCACTTTTTTTTTTTTTTTGGTTCATGATTATGCTGATGCTTCTGGCTTCAGTAAGCCTTTTTTTAAAAAGACATAACTTAGACCCAAAACAATCCCAAAGTGATTTATAGGCATAGGTGGCAAATTAAGTGAGCCCATGGTGCCTGGGCTCCACCAGCATTGGGGATAGTGGGCCTGGCTACATCAATATTTCTCTGGTGCTGGAGGGCTTGCCACAGAGCCTCTGGAGGTACTCGGTAGTGGAAGTGCAGAGCACAGCAGCCCCTCACAGTGCCACATGACTATTCTGCCTCCCTCCCTCCCAACACACTCAGCAGCTGGCCAAGATGGACAGAGTCATTCTGGCACTGGCTCTAAATGGGGTGCAGCATGGCAGTGGCTGGTCCCCCATCCCAGCCCCACCTTTTCCCACAATTGCTCACCCATGAGGCATGGTCCCAGCACCATGGCCAGAATCCATTATGGGACTGGACACCACCAAAAGTTTTATGGACTTGGAGCCCATGTTTATAGGTCATACATGTAAAGATTGCTCAGTCAACTCTCAAATACAACCTCCTCTAGAATAGAAGTCATTATCCAGCTACTGTACTAGAATGTTCATTTGTTTTAAAGTAGAGGAAAACACAAAGGAAGTTTAACACAAGCTTTTAGATAGGCAGAATCCAACTACCAAAACTGGAATTTAACCAGGGCACTGAAATTAACAAACAGTTTGTGAAGTGTGCCATAAATGACCAGTGCCCAGAAAACTGGTCTTATTTATAAAATGGCATGTCTGACTCTACAGTGCCATCAACATCATGAAAGACTACTGACTGTCAGAGTTGTCTTTGGTATAAGATTTCGAGTACTGACTGCTGTGTTATATGTGACTGGTGTCTTTTGACTCAGAGAAACTTGATGTGCTGTGATTTTTTATTTTAATAACCTTTTATCACAAAGTTGAGTTTGTCTGGGTGGCAAGACAGACAGGAGAACTAAAGGGACACTGTCTGCGTCTCTACAGTAAGACTGCTATAGTGATCCAGGAGTTTACATTTGCCATTGACTTGGTGAAATCTGTTTATAGAACACACTACCAGTATGGGATGTCTGCCCTTGTTTTCTGATCATCTGCCCTGAGATAGGCCCCCACAGTTGTAAGCCACTCTAGACAGCGTGACAATTCATAGCAACAGTAAGGATATTATTTGGGTCCTTCTGCATCAAAAGCACAAGCCCCTACCACTAGAATTACAGGAAACTTTCTTGAGTATAGTGCTATTAAGAATTATGAAACACAGTTGAGCAGTTCTGATCCCAACCACCAGAGGAGAGTGTTACAAGTCTTATCTCTGAAGTACTCAAGCTCAGCACGATAAAATTTTATGGCTGCCACCCTAGAGATTAAGCTCTTGAAAGTATTTTATTTTAAATTCTCTAGGACATTCAGTTGATGAAGCATTATTTTTTAATCAAGAAGAATCTGCCTAAGCAGGAGAAAGAGTATCTTTAGCATGAAGGCCCACATCTAGAAAAATGGAAAATTTTTGAAGATTAAATGTAGTCTTTTTTGAAATAATAATTCTTTTCTATATCTAAACTCTTACAAACACAGCATCCATGTTCACTTGCTTTCTACACCTGGATTCAGTTTGTTGGTTGTTTTCATCTTTAGTTACTGCTCACTCCTCTAGGACATGGATATTCTGATCTCTGTCTTAATTACCCAAATGCTATATTTTGTTTCAATGCCACTTGCAATTTAGAAGATTGCTTTACCAGTTCTTTGCAATGCTCAGTGTCTCCAGTGCATTGAAGCAACTGTGGTTCTATATTCTCAATTCGAGATCACTGATTTGAAGAAGTCAGCTTATCCATTTTCCTGCCTGAAGACATCCCTGTAACTGTTAGATCTGTCAGGCTTAAACTGATATTCTCCAAAATCATTTGTAGAAAATTTGAAGTTGCTTTGTTATTTGTCACCTTTGGAGAACTGGGATTTCCCTTCAGGTCAATGGCTTCTTGCAATCCTAAATTCACTGATTTCTGTTCGACTTAAAAAGATCACAAGTCAGCTGAATACTGCTGTGCACATTTTGTTTTCTAAGATCCTCTTCATGCTTCCCCTGCCTTCCCAGTTTTTAAACAAAGACCAGTGCCTCAACAACTTGAAAATTATCAACTATAAATCTTGTGAGGAGCAGGAGACGGGCTTCAAAGAGATGTAACATCTCCTTCCCTGTTTTTGCCTTTCACATACCTTTAATTACAAAAAACTATGCAATTTACTTTTAGTTTTGAATGGTGATATTCATGCAGCTAGAGGAAGATATTTTGCCTCACACAGAGAATTTCCTTCCTCTGGGAGGAGAGAGAGAACAGCATTGATGAAACACAACCTATCAAATGCAATGAATTTGAATATTTGGATTTATTAAAATCAAATTTCTGCAGATTTGCTAGAAATGAAAACATGAAAAGTACATTTGCTATCATCATTGATCTTTAAGGGCTGAGCTGTAGCCTTAAGTCTTCTTTTTTTGTGAATTCTAATCAGACATGAATTTTTTATATACTATATTCCACTCTTTTAAATACAAGCAGAAAGCATAACAAAACAGAAAATGGAAACATGAAGAAAAAAATATTTTACTGACTCTGTCACAGCTTTTGTGTTGACTTTATTGATGTTTCCATTTCCCCTGATTTGAATTTCTTTTGCTGAAATCATTTGCACCACTATATTAAAAAAAAGCAAACAGCTCCTAATGATTGATGATTGATTCAGAGTCTAGAAATTAGAAAACAGGTAAGAAAAAATCAATATAACCTGAAATGAACATAAAAAGATGACTATACTTTAAAAGGTATTGAATGGAAGGAACTGAGCTCTAATAATTTAATGCTGGGCATGATAGAATGCATATATTAACAGTGAATATATTAATATATGATAATAAAATGCAATTTCAAAAGGATAGCCACGTTAGTCTAGTCCAGTAAAAAAACAACAAGGAGTTGTGTGGCACTTTAAGACTAACAGATTTATTTTTTTCATGAGCTTTCGTGGGAGATCCCACTTCCTCAGATGCTTCGAAGATGGGTGAACTTATAGAAAGGAATGAAACTAAATGCAAGGGGGTGTAAAACATAGGATCAGGTCAAGCAGGACTTAATCAAGACTATGGGTTCTCTTCCCATTACAAAGGGTAATAAAATGCATACAGCACTTTTTGCACCAAATGGAGGACACTGGAATATTGGCCTCTCATTTATGCAGTTTCTTTATATTATTATTCTTCCCTTGAGTGATAACAGAGATTTGTAAAGGGAACATAAAGATCTTTACCAGGGAATCAATTTAATGTGAAATTCACAACTCTTTCTCCTGACTGAACAGAAGTGCTCCAACACATAGGGATGCTAAATGCATTTGTAAGCAGCACAATTCTCTGAAAATGCAGTTCATTGGAGGCCTATCAGACACAATGTGACACAGAGATGGTATTCTCATGCGAGAAGATATCCATCACTTAGCCAGTCTTACGTTTGCTTTCCATCAAACATTAAAAGAGAGACACCCAAAAAAAGCAGGGGGCAGGGTCATCTATAGCCAAGTAGGTAGCAGCAGGCTAGCTCAGCTGATTTGTCCCAGACAGCAGTCGGTATGTTACAACAGAATAATACTCTCAGCCATTGGGCAAATAAATAAATCCATCAGTGCAGGACTGCACACATCAAGTCAATAAGTCAATTAGACCATTTATGCTAGGTTTTGAACTACATCTGAAAAGCGAAGTTGGGACCAGGGTTCAGTGATTTTTGGAAACGGTTTTAAACAGTTTGGCTCCATCTACATTGACTAGCAAGCCATAAATGGAAATGTTATAGCTGGGCCCATATTTAAACAGAACTCAAACTCTGTCCAAACATGGCTTAATGACCAGTGTAGACGGGCTCTTAGAACAAAAAATAAAAGTTTTTAATACAAGCATTTTAGAATATGAAATCCCTCTCATTTAGCTCCTCCTTTTACAACAAAAACACTCCTTTTCCAAAAATAATACCTATAGATATTCATGTGCCATAAATGCCCATGTCTCACTTCATTTAAATAACAGTGGGACAATGTGACTGGCTGCTCCTAGAATTTGGTCTGGTGTGCTGCTGTGACCCCTGACCTCCATTCCTGGACCCTGACTTACTCTGCTTTGCCAGGTGACTACTCACTCCTGAGTCAGTCCACACTAGCCTCCTGTATGTAACTAGTCCCCGGCAGTGGGTATGTGCCCTATGGCCACCTATGGGATGGTCTCCAAGTGAGCACTCCCAATCCCAGACACTACACCGGGAACTCTGGTCTTACAAGGATTGGAACCCTCCCCCCCCATCACCATAGACTCATAGACCTTTGTCCATCCATTTGACAAAGAAATGGGTTGGTCCAGGCTCTAAAGTTGTAGGTATCATAAACACTAGTTTATTGATTAGAATACGATTTTAAGTGAGTATATAGCAAATCAATGCTCAATCATTTAATGAAGGAGTCAAGAGTTATCATAAGTAAACAAAAGATATAAAACACATGTTATTCTACTAACTCTATTTCAAGGTTACTCTTTATTCTCATTCTTACTTATAAGGCTGGCTATTGGTGGTGTTCAACCAGCTGAGGCCCTCCTGGCCATGTGGATCAGCTCAGTATCTTGCAGTCGCTTCCAACATGGTGTTTGTCGGGCAACAGCCAATAGTTTCTCCCTCATTCAAAGTGTCTGCATTTTCTTTCAACCTCCCTTATCCAGTCTAGGAGAGGTAGTCCTAAGGGTCTGAACTATATAACATGCTCTGTACACATACATGATGCTGCAGGGAATATGATACCACAACAGTCAGTCACATTATTCATAAAGTAACCTTGCATGGCACATTCTGCATCAACTACACACTGACATTGCAAAAGTGAACAGAAAAATTACACAGATCATAGCCCAGGGTGCACGGATTTGCATCCCCTGACAGACAAATTCTGCTGTCAGTATGAGTTTTGTTTAAAGAAGGACCATGGAATTTGACTCATCTTCAGCATTTATCCCTTAGATGGCCTATACATGCCACTAACTAAGGATCCATTGGGTGAAACAGTCCTCTTTTCTCTTCAACTGAAACCTTTCCCTAATTCAAAACCAGCGGGGTCCTTGACTACAACTCCAGCATACTTCACAAGCAGATATTTTACCTGGCTGTTTGCAGGACTGAACCCCTCAAATACTCAATGCCATCACCTAGACTGGAGTTTCTCTTTTCTATGCTGATTGCCTAAGGACTCCAACCCTTCTCCTTATAGTCTCTTCATTCAATGTCCCTCTTAATACTCTTTTTCACCATGCTGTGCCGACCATTTATCTTCCGTTCCCTTTCTCATTGAGTGGATCCTTTCTTAATTCCCCACAAAAAAACCACACAACTGATTTAACTAGCCCGATATTTCCTAACTTTATTCACTCTGCTTAGGTTCTAACTCTTCCTGCACCTTGTGTCTGTCTTGTCTATTTAAATTGTAAATAGAGGCATGTGTAGAAATTTAAATTTAACTCGTATTAGAGGGGCATACTGAGCCCCCCATTACCCATTCCACAGGAGTTCCCCCTCCACTCCTCTGCAGCCAGAGAAGTTCTGTGTCCACAACAATTATTGGGTGGGCCCATGACCCTGTTTTCCCCAGCCCTGTGCATGCCCCTCATTGTAAGCTTTAGAGCAGGGGCTTTCTATTGTTTGTGCACAATGGCGTCTTGTTTTTGGTCCTTAGGTCATATTTAATAACAACTGTAATACTCTGTGCATTTGTTATACCTGATGACCGTTTAAAAACTCAGCTAATGCAGAGACTCATTTTCAGGTTTTTAAAAGCATGCATTTTGTTATCTGTACTGACTTCTACTGCACTTTAGCTGCAACCCAGCCAAGTACAGCAAGTATCCCCAAGGTACTTAAAGATGCCTGTAGTTCTAAACATACTTAATCATCTGAGAGGCAATACCATGGCAACTTCCTTTCTTCTGCAATTCCATGGCAACTGACATCAGATGGGGTGCCTGATCTGAGAATTTGCTGCATTAAACAGGAAGAGACTACTGGTACATTAACTCGGGAATTTGCTTCCTCTTGGTACAACAGGTCTCATGTTAGGTAGCCTTTTGGACAGACTTGAACACCTTGATCTTCTCTCAAGAATTCAAAAGGAGCTGGGTTAGGAAAGTGGGAAGTGGGGTAAAGAGACTAACTGAGTCATTCTGTGCAGAGATCATTCTGTGCAGTGGCTCCACTTCTGAGCCCTTTGCCATTCAAACTGGTGTAGAGCAAGTTGTGTACTCACACCCTCTCTTCATCATTTTCTAGTACCTATGAAAATGCTAATCCAGGATCATCTGCTACCAGGCACTGGCATCCAATATTGTACCAACATCAACCTTTTCAGTCTCCCTTGCCACCATGCCAGAATTAAAGTAATATCACCAATAACAACTGAATTCAGTTTGCACACGAATGTTCTGTAGTTTCACATTCACTGGAGGATTTACAATAAGTGACTTAATCTAATTCAGTTTCCTCCTTGGAGTCTCTCTCCACTGCTAATTTCACATCACATTTCACATGAACCTGCCTCATGTCCTCCTTCACTTTTCTTTATGGCCTTCTTACAGGCCTCTGGCTCTTCTATCATCTCTTACTTCAGACCTTCTTCTTTATTCTGACTCACATTTTTTTTCCTGTGGAGGCAATGCCTCTTGATATGGTCCTTTTCACAATACAAAAAACAGGTTCTCTTCCAACCAAATCACTTACTGGGGGACGGAAGGGGTTCTTTGGGCCCTTGTCTCAATCCTTGTCTCTTGATAAATGCTCTCTGTTTCCCTCCAGGTAGGGGTAATTCATCTCAGTGGTTCCCAGCCTTTTCAGTAACATGGCATACTTCAATGGGACAGACAATTCAATGGCACACCCACTTTTTTTCAGCTGAATTGGTTGCTTATACATGTTACAGTTACTATGGTTACAGTCTTACCAGAGAGGTTTGCAACACAGCATATAGTGTCCAATAAGCTAAAGAAGGATCAAATACATTAATGTTTCAAATCCATCAGAAAAAAATGTCATCTCAGTTTTGCACTTTGGTCACCTGTTTTTAGAATGCTTACATTTTAGAACTGAAAGACTGATACCTGGCTTTTTATTTGATGTTTGAGTTTCACAAATTTTATGAATTGTAATTTTGGTTGGATAGAAAATTGTTAAAGATGAAACAATGTTTCTTTTACATTGATTTTTCATTTAATTTGTACAAGATTTCAGGGCACACTTGCACAGGTCTTGTGGCATACCAGTGTGCCACCATACAACTGGTTGAAAACCACTAGTCCATCCTGCTCCCACAGCTGTAGCGCCTTCTGGATCGGACCTCTGACCTCCTAGTCCTAGAGTATATTATCCATTCCTGACCCTTACATCTTCTCCAGTTTCTTTCTTGAAGGATTCTGTTCTGCTTTTGTTGACCAGCTACCCACACCATATAGTCTTGTAAATATCCTTGAGCTTCCCACAACCTCTGATGGTTTTCTAATAGCTCTCCTCAATAGGCATGGATCAGTTCCCCTCTATGGGAGCAGCAACTCTGGCATCCACCCTAGTTGCGGACAACTTCCCACAGCCAGAGTCTTTACTGTTGGCATTTCAATTTTCACCTTTCCTTAGAAGTTTTTTCTGTTATGACCGCTATGGCAGGGCTCAATTACCTCACAGCCTCTCCACTTCCCCTTTATCAGATGTGACCATGTGCCCAAGTTCCCCACTGTCACAGACCTCTCCTTTCACCACTAGTTTGGTGCCTCCCTCTGGTCACTCAGGGGATTAGCTCTTAAAACTAATGCCCATGTTTGCAGTTTTCATGCCTTCACTCTGACCCTAGAGTGCAGCTCCTCTCACTCCAGAACAGCAGTGTTCTCTTCTTGACAACCTTCTGGGACTAGCTTATTCCATGTTTCCCCTTTTGGGGGTTAGTCCATCAAAAGTCCTATGCAATCTTCCCATTCACTCCCCTGGTGATGATCCCACAGTAGTTGATAGGAGAACCCAGGCCTGCCCTCTGATCTTGGTTCCAATCCAGGGATCCTCAGCCCAGTAGTTCTGGGCTTCTTCTCTTTGCTCTCTCTGCTCCTTCCATGGACTGCTTCCTTGTCTCTGCTTCCCCTTCTCTCTCAAGGTTCAGCAAGTCCAGGAACTCTCCTTCCAATGAGTGACTGCTGCCTGCCTTTCTACAGCCTCTTCCCAGCAGCCCTCAAACACTCCTTCCTCTTCCTTGGGAGTAGTTACCCTTTCTCAGCAACTCAGTCTGTACCCGCTACCTAACTTGATAAGCCCCACCTACTTCTGAGCAGGTGAATGTCTCTCCAACCATCTGCCTCTGGCCTAAAGCTCCCCTTTTTGCTGCCTAATTAGCTGGTTGGGCTACTCAATCCAATCCAGCTCTTCAGTGGGGACAGTATGGAGAGCTCACCCTATCACAGAACAATATTCTAAAACAATTTTCCGGAACTACAATAGAAATGCTACAATTCACACAAATCAGAGTAATTCTCAAACAAATCTACCTACCCATACAACTATATTTTGTGCACAAACAATGTCACATAGATAAATGGTTCCACACTTCAAACTCTACTCAATATAGTCAAAATAGTCCTCCTCTGAATAATCCAAGCAGTATGTCTCCCTTTCAGACTAAGAGGTTTGATTAATAAATTATGACACAGGAGCCAGGGAGTGGTGAGAGATAGATTAGTACAAGGTGGTAGGAATCGGGTGAGACCTGGTTCAGTGGAGCACAATGAAGAGGCAGAACATAACACAGTGGAAAAATGAAGAGGAACAGAATAAAGTAGGTGAATTATATAGACAACAGAATGTTAAATTGTATAATGCTATGTACGGTGTACAGCATGAGAATGGCAAGAGAAGAGACAGAACTATGAAGGGAAACATGTCTACAATTTTTACAATACGTCAGCATTTCTGTATATCCAGAGGAATTAAAATGGCAAGAATACCACAGACTCAGAAACAAAATTTACTACTAAATAGAGATGCTGATTCCGGAATGTGTGACGATCATAATGAACACAGGGAAGATGCAAACATGTTATACAGACAGTGGCACTAAGTATCTTGGCACTGTTTAAATGGACATCAGGTAAAAGGACAAAACTGATTCACCTAAACTACAAAAACCAAGGAAGCTTTGGACTCCATTAAGTATGAGAAGCTCTGTTTTTGACCTTGCAATCAAGGTAATTTATAATGACTAACACAAAAGCAATAAATCACTTTTCTTCATACCCTGCAGAAACAAACAAACTCTTTTGCATGTGTGCATGTGTGTGTATGAGTGGCTAACTTCAGACCCAATTTATAATGAAAGCTGATTTCTCTCTATAATGAGGATCAATTTTTTATTAATTTCTTCATTGCCTTTAGACTGAGTTTTCAATATTTATTTTGGGACCAGCTTTTAAAATTCCCTTATTTTATATGGTAGGTTAAGAAGCACTTGTGTACTTACTATACAGAGCAGGGGTGTCAGACATGCAGCCAGTGGGCCAAATGTGGCCCATGAACCTCTTCCATCTGGCCTGCAACTGCACTCTATGGGACCATACTCTCTCTAACAGAGAGAGAGAGGTCTCTCATACCCAGTGTTCTGCTATACCATGAGAGCGTCAGGTCTCATGACATCACAGAGTACTGAGTAAACAAGACTGAGCTTCAGGAGACCACAATCTCTCCTTAACAGAAGGGGGGGAGGAAGGGGGAGAGCGAGAGAAAGAGAGAGGTTTCATGGAGCACAGTTTTGCATACATGCCACTCCATGGTGCTGCAAGAATACAGTAGTATTTTGATTTATGAGATGTACGGCCCATTTGAAGTACATTTAAGCCAAATCCGGCCCACCATAGCAAATGAGTTTGACACCTCTGATACAGATGAAGTCTGCTGGTAAGCACTGAAATGGAGCATTAAGCTCATCCTTGATGAATGCAGAATTCCCTCTAAAATAAGCCTTGCATTTTCCCACATATTCCTGCGGCAGGCATTTCCTTTCAAGCTCATATTAATGGAGCTACTACAGATTTAAAATGCTGTTATTTGAATCAGACTGTCTCCCTCCCCTTGCCTTTTTTCTTTCATATTTTTTCCAAATTCTCCCATAAGTGCCAATGATCACAATTTGGTGCTTTATTTTCAACAACAGTTGAAAGTGACTTCTTCCTATATCCTGCTACACATGGCAGAGGATTTTGTGGATTGAAAAATTCTGAACTAACTTCAGAATACTTCACAGAATGTTTTGCAACTTGCAGTCTTCTGAAGTCTCTGATGCAAAGTTAATACTCAGATTCTACAGATTTCTACTAAAGATTCAGCAGAATTTGCTAGACATTTCAGGAAATTTATGGTTGTTCCACTTCTGTCCAATATTAAGACACACAGGTCATGGTGTTAGAAATAGATTTGACAAAACTGTGATGCATGCAGTTTTAAGAACTACAGTGAGTCTGAATGCTTACTGCACTTTTATGGTTAGAACAATCTATCTGGCAGTATTCAAAAGGCTGGTCACTGAGGCTGTCAGTTGCAGACAGATATAAAGCAGGGAAGAATATATAAGCTGTAAACAAGGATCCACCCACTATCTTATTTCAATTCATTTGGTTACTTTAATATTTTTGCTGCTGTCATTTTGATTTAATTAAAGTTATCGTGTCAATTAAAATGCATATTTGGCTAATTAGGTTTTGAGGGAGCAAATACATACAACAGCAACAACAACAACAAACGACAAGCGGGGGGGGGGGGGGGATTTCTGCAGTGTTCCTTGTGGTTTTCCCCTTAATTTTGGTTTAAACAAGAGCACAATCACCCATGTATCTGTTATATCAGCCTTGCCTGATAACAGCAACTGAAAGGAGAGATCATTTTGAAATCCATCAACTTAAGTTTCTAGAAGGATTTACACTTCTGTTTTGACTAACCGTCCTCAAGTTTCCATTGTCACGAGATACTAGTAGGCAAATAATAATAGTTTAAAGGGAAAAAGACAATTTTGTTTTGTTGTACTTTTCTGCCAAGACAACTTAATTTTTCCTCTGGAGAAAAAACTTTCAGTATGATGATCAAACTGAATAAAAATATGTAACTGTATAATTAAAAGCATACATGTAAGTACGTTGCCTCATTTTTAATGAAAGCAATCAGTCAAAAAAAAAAAAGACAGTTTCCAATATATTGTTCCTCACCCAAGAGCTATAATCAGACATCCCAATATCTCTGAGTATAGGTGAGAATTCTCTCTCATTTCTGGATTGGACCTGAGTCACTCCTGCATTTAGTTTCAGTTCCCAAGAAAAACAAATGCATTTTTAACTAAACTATCCTTTTTTCAAACAAAATTGTTTTCATTTTAAGGACATGAAGAATCTCACAATTCTCTATATTTCTGCAGCCAAATTAATGTTTTCCTGAAATTGCACAAGGGCACCACATTTTGAGGTGTGAACACACAAAAAGAAAAGTTGCAGAAACTTTTGCAACTTCTCCCCCCAAAACCACCTTTTCGTTCAACCCCAGACATGACTGTACATAGCAAGTAAATGAAAGTCAGAAGAAAATGCTATTTTTGCCTCAGTTCCACCCTGTTAATAAACATAGGTCTAACTTTAAGCCAGTGAGTTTGTCCTATTGATTTCAATAGCATTACTCATGCTTTAAATTAAGCGTGTCCTCAAGTAGTGCAACTATCAAAGTACTCATGCACCTACTTAACTTGGGTCCTGAGAATAGTTCAATTCTTTTCAGTAGGGCATTTACCCAAGTGCTTTGATGGATAGGTGCCCTAAAGTGGCTGGCATATTACTCTTGTGCAAGTTTGTCTTCTTTGCAATCTATCACTAGTTCATAGTCAGAAAGTTTCTATTAGTTAGAAAAGTTTCTATTTTTAAAAAATCAGTCAGACCACATGGCAAACTGGCTGTACTATGGCCATGTTCACAAAAGTAAAAGATGTATTTTTAACACAGAGAAATTCATAGTTTATCTCAGCTACCTAACATGTTAGAACTGTAAATGCTATGTCCACCCTAGGATTTTGACATGTGTTAATTGCACTAGCTGACATATGCCAAAGCACGCTCCTTTTCCTAGTGAAGACAAGGCCAATAAGAAATAAGAAATCACCCTTTTTAAAGCTTGTTAAGAAAGTTACTTAAGTTAGAGAATAATTTTGGCATCTAGCCTTTATTATTATTCTATATTATCTGAATGCCTTTTGTTGTAAACATAAGGAAAGATCATAAAAAGGACATAACGGCAATACATCTCCAGCTAATAAAACAATCATCTTTATGTCAAACACAGAAGATATCCATTACCTCTTCAGGAACAGAAATACAACACAACAGCCAGATTTTAGGGGAAAAAAGCCAGAAATACGTTCTCAAAAATCCAAGCAATAAATTAAATGGAAACAGAAAAGACTGTGAGAAAACACCATAAATTATTTGAATCAGCAAACAAAGTGATGCCATTAGAACTGACAGAATGATTGAAGAATTACCAGTTTGTCAGACATTTCTACCAAAAGCCTTCCATATTCACAATCACATGACACATTCTGGACTCAAGATATCTGTTAGTCTTTAAAAAAAATACTTTGTAGCTACTAGTTCCTTCTTAACTGCAGATAGGCAAGCAAAGTTGAAAAACTGTTCAGTGGAGAGACCTTATTTTAAATGGCGTGGAAATCCCATGAGACAACCTGTGAGGGCCCAAAGTATCCTGGTTAACTCACCTTCTTGTTGGCCTGCATATCTGCATTCTTTCCATTAAGAAGAAAATCCCCATAGTCACTTCTGTAGCTTTGAAAACTTCCATTCAGTTTTTAAATCTTTTTTTTTGCAATACTCAAGAATAGTGCTTTAAAACTACAGGCTAAAGTTTTCAAAAGACTTATGCACTTACCCCAATATTCAGGCACATAAATAAAAGTGGTTTGATTCTCATCTTCCACATATAGTGAAGGCAGTGAATAGGGAGTTATAATAGCCCAGCATGGAGATTATAATACAAGACCTTCTGTGGCCATATGATCATCAAGAAAAATAGAGTCTTTTTATCCTGAGATGGAAGACATTTATTAAACCACTGCTACATAGTCTTCCCGATGCATTTTTCATGATCTCATGTCTGCATAGGAATTTAACTGCTGTGACCATGTGCTCTTAAAGTGTTTATTACTTCTGATTAGCATCATCTTCATCTTTCCTGGTTCAGTCTGGATCAGTCCATAACATGAATTGTTTACCTTTCCATGTTCTTCTTTTAGTTGTTTTCTTTTCTGATTGTCTATTTTTCTACCTTCCATTCCTGCAGAATCGGTGCTGATTGTGAATCAGGCCATCCAAAACCTTGAAATCTCTCCACAGTGGGAGTGAATGAAATGACTTCAATAAGTACTCAGTCTGAGCATTAAAAAGCCATTCTAATTAATTAACATTTTGTCCATGATCCCAAGGGTTGGTGCTCTGGATGGACTGCTACCACAGCTAGAGCATTAGTGTGAGTATGTTTACAGAGGTTGGCAATAAACACTCCTAGCTCCAAGTATAGATGCAGTAGCCCTTCACCTTTCGAGAAATGCAATCCTGGGGTGTGACAGCAGCTTACACAGACATATCCAAGATAGCTTTAACTTAGCTAGCTTGGTACCAGAGCAATAAAACAGCAGTAGCATGCACCTCAGCGTAGGATTCATAAACTCATAAAGTTTAAGGTTAGAAGAGACCAATATCATCATCTAGCCTGACCTCTTCCACAATGCAGGCCACAGAACATAATGCACATGCTCCTGCAATAAACATCTAACCTATGAATGAGGTATTCAAGTCCTCAAATCAAGGTTTAAAGACTTTATGATTGAGAGAATTCACCAGCACATGAGTTGTGCCCTGTGCTACAGAGGAAGGTGAAGAATCCCTACAACTTTTGCCAAACTGCCCTGCAGGAAAATGCCTTCCCAACCAGAAATATGGTGATCAGTGAAACCCTAAGCATGTGACCAAGACTCACCATCCAGATACCTCTAAGAATTCTCTGGAGTAATTCAGAACCCACCCTCTCTAACATCCCATCACAGTTCATTGGACATATTTACTGCCAAGTGTCAAAGATTAGTTAATTGCCAAATCCCTCAGAGCCTCTGACAAGCTCTTTGCATTGGAGTCCTGCCTGAAGAACTGAATTTTAAGGAGGATTTTTAAGGGGTGGAGAGTGAGCAACTGGTGGATGTAGACTTGTAGACAGCTATAGGCACGGGTAATGATATAAAGCCAACAGTTGATGAGGAGTAGTAGTCAGGAAAAAAGAATGGGAAAATAATGGAACAGATATGGAGGGCAAAAGTAGGGTTGTAGGTGTAGGAAAAAACATAGAACGCATTGTAGATAATCCTAAGCAGTAAATAATTAAAAAAGTAGTAATATCTTGTGAATCTGTGAAGTATAAGTTGGAATCTATTTGGATTAATACGAATGCTGGGAAAAACATGAAAGACATTTTTCTCCTGCAGAGCTTTTTTTGATATCACTAAAATACAGAAACAAAACAAAACAAAAAACCCTTCTCCTCTGAGTATTCAACCTCCTTTTGTTCATTTATTTGTCTGTTGGCTCCTTATTTAGAGGAATATTAGCTTGTATATCAGTGATATAGATAAAAGCAACTCATTCTGAAAAGTAAATGTCAAAACCCACATATTCTCACAAATGTCAAATGCCAACTGACAAATGTCAAAAATACTTGTGTTTCCCATTGAAAATGTCTATTGCAGCACATGTTCCAACCACAGTTTTATGTGTAAAAAAACATTTCTTCTATCGCTCATATAGGATATTTGTATCATATTAACTTTGATTGAGTATATGGCAATGATCAAATTACTGTTTCTCAAGCATCATAATATTCTGCCAGTGTGTAAGCTATTGTGACAAAGTTCTTCTTCTAGCATGGTGGGTCCCACACTTCCCTCTAGCGATGGGTGTGTTCCCTTCAGGCCTCCAGACCTGGGAAAGGTCCTTAACCACCTTCAGGAAGAGTTTTCTTTTCCTTCCCCAAGTCTTTGTACCTGTGGGCTCTTCCTGACCAGCGCCCTTGCTCCTTCTCCAGGGCTATCTGCCTTCCAAATGCATCCTGCTTCTTCTCACATGCTCCAGTAGCTCTCCTCACTCTCATACTCCATCCTCTTTCTCTGGAGGAAAGACTTTTTAATGAGTCCGAGGTGGCACTTAATTAGCTCCAGGTGTGCTAATCAACCTGGAGTAACCACTGCTGAGCTACAAGGGGAAAAGGAACTTGCTGAGCCCACGGCTGATAAATCGGCATTCTAGAACTCTCCAGAAACCCTCTAGCCTGACCCTGTCAGACGACTGTGATATTGACAGATCACAATTGGTACACAAGATGGTTCTTTAGGAGCAACAGCAGGTGGATAGAGAACCATACTGATGCATTTGTTAAAGGACCCTTCAGGGTGTTCCTTCCCACCATGAAGGTCTATTATTAACTCCATTGTCATGAATGTGAACTTTCCAATCCTATGACTGATTTTTAGTTCTGACAGATCAGCCCTGTGAAGATTGTAGAGGATATTTCTACAAATAATTGTTGCATATTGTGTACATGGTTTGATATGCCCATTAGAAAGTTAAGAGGCCATTATTAGTTTCTTAAACTGTATGCTTATAACAACTTTCCATGGGTATAGATCATTAAAGGTAACTAAACTTTCTAAGGTATCATTGATCTTCAGTGGGGCATAGCACTTAAATGACACAGGAGCTTAAATCCCACAAAGTCAGTAGGATTTTGACCCTTGAGTCACTGAAAATTTTGCACATTGTCACTAAAATTGATTGACCTCTCCTCAAAAATCTTACCATCCTTCATCCACTTGACTTATAGAAAAATCCTAGCCCCAGTGAACTCAATGGGAGCTCTACCATGATTTCTCCTTCCATCCTTCCCTGTATCAACAGAAAATACACTAATTCAGGAATGACTCAAAAATGGAATACACTTTTGTCTAGAAATATTGGTCAGCTAACTACCCACCGATGTTGCCTTTAGAAATGGAAAATACAAAATATTAGGTGGTTCCTAATGTATGCTTCTGCATGGGGTCTCTGTAAGAAAACATAAACTGCATTTTAATTAGTGTGTTGATGACACAGACATCTGAGTCCTCCAATTACCACCATGTGTACTCAACACCAACACTTTGTACAATTTTAGTCAGGTTAAATCAGAACAAGGTGAAAGTTGGTTAATAATCTCAGTTCTTAAACCATCAGCTGAATAATGCTGTGATCTGGACAATATCACATGAAATATCAGCTTAAGTGTAGCTCCTAATAGTAAAGTCCTGGTATCAATGGATATTTTTATTGAAATTATTATTAAAACTTCACATAACAATGCTATTCACAATTAAAACAAAAAAACATTAAATATATTGTATATTATCCATATTAAATTAGTATAATTGCTTTCTAAATAGCCCTTGCAAGGATAATTATCAAATTATGAAGAACCATAGAAAATGCCAGACCAGTGCATCTAGTCCAATATACTGTGTGTAACAGCAGTCGCTTCCAGGTGCTTCACAGAAAAGTACAAGGATGGGCATTTATGAAGTAATTTGCACACTGAGAAGTTTCTATAAACTGCAAGAAGATATCAATTGGGTTAATACACCAAAACATGGATTTACATTACTTAAAATTGATTGAAAAGGAGAACATCCAAATTTCCAAGTGCCTCTTTTTAATCCCACTATGATCCTTGTCAGAACTGGATCTTCAGGCAATAAGTCATATTTCTCTTCAGTGCCAGTGAATGACTCATTATCCTTCCATTAAAAGAGACTGAATAAGAATACCCAACTGACCTCTGCACTGCTCATTATTTGGTACACCTCTTTTATGCTCATTCTTATTAGTTTCCTCTCTAAACCTAAGCATACCATTTTTTTTCACTCTCTCATCATATGCATGATTTTCTGTGCATCTACTAATTTCCACTGCCTGTGCCTAGGCCCCTTCTAGTCCATTGCAATCTTTTTAAGATGGGTGACCAGAATTGAACACAGTATTCAGATAGACATGCCTGCAAGTCAAAAAGTTGATTGATCAACTTAAGTGAAGACAAGTAGATGTTCTAAGGAAAGAGGAGTCTGTTGCTCTTAAAATTAAATATTTCTTTAAATACATAATCTGAACCATAAATTTAGAAATATTAAATCATACTTAGGTTACTGCTCAGAGAACAAAGACAGGTCCAATAATTTGGTTCTCAGGGCATTTGTCAAGAACACTTCTAAGTAACCATGACATTCAGCCCAGTTTACTTTGTGAGATAGCACCTTGAGCAGAGTTCCTGTCATATGGCTGCAGGTATTATGCACGTTAAGTTATCAGCAACAGATCAGGGCACAGTACTTGATATAACATGAATGGAAACACATATTCCACTGCTGGAACAAGCAGCGAAGCAGGTATTTGTATTTCAGGACTGTGGACACAGCTTCCCTGCTCAAAGTGTGCTTTTCACCATAGAATGTACAATAAGTGAACAATGTAGTTCAGTGTGCTCTGACTTCACTGCATGTGAACAGATTCTTTTAGTCATCTCATGCCCCTCACTTATGTGAAATAAGAAAGGGGCTCTGTACATCAGGACAAGCAGTCCAAATGTTATCTTTCAGAAAAAAACAAAAAACAAAAAAAGAACCTTTGAGCTATTAGGTGACAGCTGCTCCTGGAAAGTCATGGTTTTGCATGGCAGGTACTGTGTGGGTCTCTTTATATATACACAACACCTTCAATCACTTGAAGAAACAACTGCCAAAAAACCCTTATCATCATCTTGGTCAGGGATTTGCTATCATCTTTCATACCATTGCCACTGATCTGAGGGTTTTCTCTGTAGGAAATGTAGCAATACCCAAGTGCCAGGAAAAATTATTTCTCTTAGGACTAAAGAAAATTGGAGTCATGTTATTTCATGAAGCCTCCTTCTGCCTGGCACTCAGAATACCTACTCTTACAGAAGATCTGTGGTATAAAAGGTCATTTCTGCTAAAATGTTCTCTGCTTATTAAAAGCAGAATAGAGATACTGAAGTACCGTGATACTTTTTGTACAATACATTTTGTGTTCTTATCGCTATGAATTCTATTTATCTAACAATCATGCATTTTGCTGTGTAGAACTGGCTACTCTGTATGCATTTCAATGCAAAATTTACTCCTTTGGAAATACAGTTGTAGCTGTTACGGAGCAACAGGATTCACTGTAGAGCCCAGCGTGGATACAAATATGTGGATCCACATCCAATCTGCATCTGCAAGAAATGGTCTATGGCTATCTGTGTTGTACCCACAGATGTGGATATCTGCAGATATCCACATATTTGCAGGGCTCTAGCTCTGTGCAGATAAAAATATGTGGACCTGTATCCAATCTGCATCCATAAGAAATGGTCTGTGGATATCTGCATTGTAGCCGTGGACGCAGATATCTGCAAATATAATGTGGCTATCCACAGATTTGCAGGGCTCTGCTTTGCTGCTCTTTTGGGAAAGACTGCCAACAGGTTGACAAATTCTGCATTATTACATTAGACTCCCTGTTAAACATTAGCTATTGTAAAGCCTCCTGGCAAAAAGGAACCATAAGGCTACCCAGAAGTTTAAGACTTTTCTTCAGCTTTTGTTCTTTCAGTCAGTTTTATCACTTTGCTCTTTGCATAGAAAACAACACACACTTTAAATCATATAAATATTAGACTCTTATTCAGTGTCTCTGGTCTCACCTTGCGGATGCCTCTGCCAAGATCTTCTCCGTAATTAGTCCCTAGAATTTCAAAATGGACATTGGGATTCCCTCCATTTTCTGCAAATTCCAGTTCTCCAGTCAAGCCATTCACTCCACCCTGATGGAAATGAAGAAGATGGAGTGAAAACTCAAAAGTATCCAGCAAAAGCATACATGTACATAGTACTTATTCACTAACTATGCAAAATATCAACAGAAATAGAAGCAATAAGTGAACTTTGGAAAAAACATTCAAAGTTTGGTATGATATGTGTGTGTTTGCATGCATGCACTCTAAGTCATGGATGTGCTTTTGCCTCACGGAAATTCATGCAAACTCAGTTAAGTTGCAGAGTTTGAAGATTTTAGCTGCTAAAGATTCTGTCTTTACTTAGCATGTTTGAGCCTCTCACCTCTCTTAATGTTGACCACACTGTCCATGCACCATCATCAAATACTGAGTATGTTGCCTCCAGCTGAAGGTTACAGAGGCAAACTCAAACTTTCCCTGTAATGGGTACTCTGGCCCAGGACCATAGAGTGACTCTCTTACTGGCATCCAGTCCAGGTGAAGGGGAAACACATCTGTTTCAGATGGGACAAGAGCCTTACCAAGGACAATGTGACAGAAGGTTGTGAGAATAGACTGGGACAAGAAGCCAGGAGGCAAAGACTGGGAGAGGAGCCTGGTAAGGCATAGAGACAGGGACTGGCTGGGCAGAAAGACTACATCTGTGAGTGAGAGAAACAAAAACAGATAGGAACCAGGGAACTAAGGAAACTGGATTAAGGGGACCATTTATGATACCATTTAACATCAATATGTCAAAATTACAATAGTTTGTATAAGACAGGCCATGTCAGGTACCATTAGAAAGGTTATAATTTCCTATGATAATATTGTTTATGTGTATGTGTCATGTGTGCATTGGAAGTTATGAATATGTTTGATGTATCAGTATTTCAGCTTGTACTCTGTTTCTGGAAAATACCCCAGACAGGATGGCAGCAGCAATAGCCCACTTAATGGCCCATTAAGGAAACTCACAGGTACAATGGGCCCAGGGAGAAACCTGATGAGGAGTTAGTCATGTGACTCTGCCTGGTGTCCATATAACTTCTGTATTTTCCACAAGCAACATGGCAAAGGTCAAGGGATATAAAAGGCAGCTGCACCCCATCCATTTTGTCTATAGTCTTCAGCCTTCACTTACCTTTTGATCTACTCATCTACTCACATCTGAAGCTGTGAAACAAAGGACTGACACCCATCCAGATACTAGATGTCCACCAGACAGATTATACAATCCTTCAAATTCCACAATTCTACTGAAAACTTGATATATGGACTTTTAATCATTTGTATGTATCTGATTGCTTTAATCATTTAACATTTCTCTTTTAGTTTGTGTGTACTCTTTTATACTAAACCTTTAGTCTTAGTTACTAAAGCATTGGCTAGAAGTGTGGTATTTTGGGAGAAGATCCAAACTTACATTAATCTGGTAATGTGGACTCTGGCTGATCCTTTGGGGTCAGGTGCCTTTTGGTACAAGGAATGGATTTTTAGGTAACATCTCTTTACTAGACCCAATGGCTGATTGGGAGCCAGAGACTGCAGCATTAAAGGGGGGCTGATTGTATTTTTGTTTCAGTTTCTTGATATCTTCACTAAGGTGGAATCAGTAGCATTGCTTGTGGTTGGTTGGCAAGTCTGACTGCAGTGTTACTTGCTAGGACTGAGAGAATCTGCTCTCCTTTTGCAGCATGTCCTGGTCTTGCGATTTTCAAGTGGCTACCCTAGGCATGGATGGGTCACACTGATATCAGATAGAGAGACTGAGACTGATAGGGCAAGTAGACAAGGAACAGGTGGGATGGGGGAAAAGGTGGAGGGAATGGAGATATATCTCTGAAAAGTAGACTGTTGGGGGGGAGTGTGAACTGAGGCTGGCTGGGCAAAGGGACGAGACACTTGGAGAAGTGAGAACACAGACTGGATGAAAAGCTTGAGGATGGAGACTGTAACTGGCAGTGAGCAGGGATAAGAAATGTGAGCATGGGGAGAGGCAACTGGGCACAGGGGAATGCTGTGGAGAGGGAGATACACGGGTCAAGGTGTGAAGGAGGAAATAGACTGGCTCAGTAAGTATAGTCTAGATGGGCTTAGACTAGGACTTATGGAACAAGGAGACTGGGACCAGACACCAGAGACGTGAAAACTGAGACTGGCAATGTGAAAAGAATGGGACTGAGATGGGAAGCCAGTGGTGGGGAAAAAAAAGAGGTCTGGGACAGGAACACATTGAAGGAGATGGGACAGAAGATTATATTTTCCTGATTAAGCATGCTCCCCTTCAGTCAACATCCCCGAGTTTCACCACTCCTTGGCTATCAGCAAATATCTGTGAAACCCACTATGAAACCCCTAGTGCTGGTTCACATCAACCTGGTACTCTGTTAATTACTCTGTTAACTAACGTGGTGAATCTTAAATCTCTAGCTTTCCTTATGAATCCATCATATGGACTTCAATGAGGCCATGTGATAAAATTTCTGGGGTAAGCATTAGTTTTACTCTTTTTGGTTTGGTTTACCATATGTTCTTAAACAACACCCTAGAATATTATATACAAATAATCAAACAAAATTATTAAGGTTGCAAAGCCAAGCAACTTAAAAGCTAATATGTCAGAATTAAGGTTGTCTCTGCAACCTTAAATTGGCTTCTTATGCATATGCATTGCATTATAATCTTCAATTACATGCTCATATACACTATTCTTGTCACAACATATTTGCTTTGTCACTCATAGTTTGGAGTGTGAAAAATCCATTCCCCAGAGCAAGGTGGTTAAGTCAACCTAACCCATAGTGTAGACAGCTCTAATTTGGCAGAAGAATATTCTTTTGTCAGTCTAGCTACTGTCTCTTGCAGAAGTCATACTACTATAGCAATGGGAGAACCTATTCTGTCACTGTAGTGAGTGACTACCCTGAAGTTCTGCAGCTATGGCTCTGCAATGTTTCTAATGAAGACACGGGCATTTTGGGAAATTGATAAAGCCTATGCCACATTATGGAAGTAAGGCTTGCTGCATCAACTAGATGCAATTGGAATGAGAGGAAGAAAGGTCTGGTTCTATTAAACGATAGAACCATTTGAGTAAGGGCAGGAGTGGCTCTGTCCAATATTTATCATCTTACTAATGGCACTCCACAGGAGAATGCTTCTCTGTCAGGTACACTGGCAATTAGAAAGGAAACCTCAGACAGCAGTAATGACTTAATCAATGAAATAATGTTCTTATCTATAGAAATAGGATAATTCAGTATGTATAATCAAGACAGGAAGGGACCTCCAGAGGTCTTCTAGTCCAGACTGCTGCACTCAAGACAGGACCAAACATTATCCAAACCATCCATTATACACATCTATCTAACCAGCTCTCAAAAATCTCCAGTGATGGAGATTCTACCACCTCTCTAAGCAATTTATTCCAGTGCTTAATTACCCCGATGGGAAGATTTTACTAAAGTTCAAGCTAAACAACTCTTGCTCCAATTTAAGCCTATTGCTTCTTGTACCATCCTCTGAGATTAATGAGAACAACTTTTTATGTACTTGAAAACTGTTATAATATTCCTCCCCCCATCACCCCCCATCTTCTCTTCCCCAGATTTAAAAAAACCCATTTTTTTCCTATCTTTCCTCACAGGACATATTTTCTAGACTTTTAATAATTTTTGTTATTCTTCCCTGGACTTTCTCCAGTTTGCCTACATATTTCCTTGAAATGTGGAATCCAGAACTGGACAGAATACTCCAGTTGAGGTCTAAACTGTACAGAACAGAGCAGAAGAATTGCTTCTTGTGTCTTGTTCACAACATTCCTACTAATACTTTCCATAATGATGTGTGCATTTTTTGCAACAGTGTTACATTGTTGACTCATGTTTAGCTTGTGATCCACTGTCACTCCCAGATCCTTTCTGCAGTACTTCTCTCTAGGCAATCATTTCCCATTTTTTTGTGTGTTCATCTGATTGTTCCTTCCTAAGTGGAATACTTTGCACTTCTCCTTATTGAATTTCAACCTATTTACTTCAGACCATTTCTCCAGATCATTTTGAATTTTAATCCTACTCCTCAAAGCACATGCAACCCCTCCCAGCTTGGTATCTTCCATAAACTTTGTAAGTGTACTCCCTATTGCCATTACATACATCATTGACAAAGATATTGAACAAAACATATAGTAATAGTGTAGACTCCATTAAATGTCAGAATTCCAGGCAATGAAATGGGAGATCAGGCAAGGAAAAAAAGCCTTAAATATCAAGAATAATGATACAACAACCTTTCCGAAAAAATAGGACTTCAAAAGTTTGGTGAAGAGAGAGCTTAAGCAGGAAGAGAAAGAACCAGGGACCAATGAGAAAAAAAGGACATAAGTTCTATGAAACATGTCCTAAACTTGGGGTTAATAGAATACTCAATAGCTACAGTAGGAGAAACTATATTTTGAGTGCTAACAGGTCACTATTACCTGAATAGTAATTTATACTATCATTACAAAGATGGGTTGTGGAACACACACAAAACCCAAAACAACAGTTGAGCATCTGCTGTTTCAATGCAGGCGCAATTACACAGAAAGAAAGATTCCCAATGAAGAACTGAGACCATCCAAGTAAAAGATTATCATCTGAAGGAACTGGAAAAAGTACCAGGAAGCCAAGTGAAAAAAATGTTATCTGAAGGGATTCAAGAGAGTAACAGGCAAGTGGGGTAGCATTTGAAAAGTAGCAGTGGGTGGGAGGATATAGATTTTTGTTTATTCAAATAGCATCACATGTTGTCTGATAAAATAACAGAAAAAGAAGAAAATAACAGAAAGAAGGGGAGACGAAAGAGCTCTATAGTCTCTCTCTAGAAAAGAATGGAGCTGGCAAGAGATGAGTATTCCTAGGGAACGGTAGATCCTGGAATCATGTGTGTGATTACAGAGTCTGGCAAAAACCTGAGAGAAGATAAAATAGCCACAGTGAGCAGATAGCTCCATTGGTAACCCATAGGGGGACAAGAATATAGGGAGGAAAGGCAGGAAGAAGCACAGGGAAACAGTAGCGATATTTGAGATTGTATAGACTATGGGTGCAAGACAGAAGGTTCTTGAACTGGAACCTGGGGCAGCGGTAGCTCTACAGGAGTTAAAGTATAATTTGGCAGGCCCTGGAACCCTCCTAAACTGGCGCCCTCCCCTCATGCCAGTCCAGGCCCCCCTCACATACCCTAGCTCCTGACCCCCAAATGCCTGCCCCGCTCACCCCAGCTCCTTCCCTGCACACACCCACCAGGCACCCCAGCTCCTGCCCCCTCAACACCTACTCCGCACCCCAGCCCCTGCCCCCCCACATACCACACATCCCAGCCCCTGCCCCCCCACCTATGCCACACCCCAGCGCCTGCCCCCGACACCTCCCCCCACCCCAGCTATGGCCCTGCACACACCTACCCCCCCTTACCTGGCCACCATGGGGAAGGGCCCCGGCCTGGGCTTTGGCTTTGGCCTAGAGCCTGGTCTCACTGAGAGGTTTCTGAGCATGCTCAGAGAGACCAGTCTGGGAGCAGGGGTGACATTTTGAAAACTCCCTGCCCTGCCAGAATACAGCAAAATGCTGTTCTGGGGCTTGCTGTTTTTAGGGGCTCAGCATTCTGGCATTCTGAGGCCTGTTATTTTTAAATGGTGGGCCCTGGAACACAGCGTTCCAGTTCCATTTGCTGTTTTTAGGGGCCCTAGAACACTGAACTCCTAAAACTAGTGGGCCTCAGGACAGAGTTCCCCTGCATCCCAGCTAACTTTAACCCCTGTAGCTCTGGATTCCTTTTTCAGCTTCTGGGGAAGTGGCACAATCTGAAAAGATATTAGCAGACTACCTGAGATGGCTTATTAATATCGTAGACTGGAAATACCATAGTGAGCTGGCTAGAGAGACAAGATATGAAGTGAGAGCACACTGAGATACAAAGAGGCAACAATTAAGTCCAGAGACAGATTCTATGGGGTGAGCAATAAAAGGGGGTGGGGGGGGGGGAGAAATAATCTCTCGCTAAACTACAAGGACATCATAGGGGTGAATAGGTGAACTTTCAGGTGATAAGATGATCTAGGTAAAATGTCAGGTTATTTGCAGGGGATGAGGGAGCAATGCTGTATCATTTGAAGGTACCAAACTAAATTTCTGATACAATGGACACCTACTCAGGGCAAGCGCTCCATCAACAGGGGGAACTTGTTGCTTGTTAAATCTGTATTCTTGGGGAATCAGAGCACTGTATCCAGCTGCTGTGACTCACCTCCACACATCACCCTCCCTGCCCACCTCTGTTCGAACAAGAAACCAAAAACAATGAAAGGGTAGTAGAAGACTTCTACCCACATCCAAGAGCCGTCAGCACACTAAATGGAGCTTCATTTGCATCAATTATGGAGAACCAAGCTCCAAAGCAGGAAATGCCCTGAACTCTGGGATTGAAGAAGCAGGAACCGCACTCAACTCTGGGACTGAAGAAGCAGGGAAGCATTTCGTGATGGGGGATCTCGCACCAAGGCTAACAAGCTCAGCAGTTGTCAGACCATTCTAGTCACAGACATGCTAACTGATACCCAAAATACTAAATCTGCCTGACTGTACTGTGAGCTTCCCTGAACCATTACCACCCCTGTCAGGAATGTATATTGTCCACTTAAACAAGTTCCTATAAAAAACCTTTACCCAAATCCAAAAGAGAGTCCTGAGTCCTGATGCCTAGATCTAAAAGCTGGATCATCTCCACTGGGACTTTATCTTTTCCTTACTGATTGCAGTAAGTGCTATGTCTGTCTCCACCCAGCATGCTGACCCTGAGCTGCCCAGCCTGTTTCCTGGGAACCTTTCTGCTACACAGAATGGTGAGACCCCCCCCACCCCATACACACACTCCTTTTCTCTCTTTGTTCAAATATAACTCTCTCTCTCTCTCTCTAGACCTGATACAAGAGAATCTGGGTAACATTTTAATTGAGTGTTTTTCCTTCCTTGTATGGTTATTAATGCTATAACTGTTTGGGTATTTTTCTCTCCTTTTGTAATTATTATTATTATTTTAAGTTTTAGGAACTTAGCAATAAAACACCTTTTGTAATCAAGCCACTTGCCAAACTCTTTTAAAACTTCATTTCCTCTCCTTTTTATTCTTGGCTGCCCTATATTACTCTGCAGTAACACTTCTTTTACCAAGCCAAAGATCCCTGTGATGCCCACAATCCTGTGTTTTGCTCATTGATGGGGATACCAGTCTGATTGACTTCAGGGGCATATAAGGGTAACAGCTGAAAAGTATAGTTTTGACCTGGCCTGACTGAGTCCAGTGGCATACAAAGGTAGCAGCTAAAGAGTGCTGTCTGATCCAGCCTGCTCAAAATGCATACTCAACTCCAGTCCGGTGCAGTACAGGGGCACATAAGGATAGCAGTAGAGAAGTGCTGTGTGATCCAGCCTGCTGAGTTCAGAAACATATAAGAGGTCAGCTGAGAGTGCTGATAGACCCTCTTTGCTCAGATGTATCTTGTTAATTAATGACTGTGTATATGTAGGTGGTTATTTGAAGCGGGGGTTGGAAGAATCCAGTCCTGGGAAACTGAGGACCTGAAAGGGTAGGTCTGTTGGGAGGGAGGTTGCAGAAGAGAGAAGCGAGATTCATATGAAAACACAAGTGACACAAGCAGTACACTAACAGAATTGCAACCCCCCCCCCAAAGCAAGTAACCCTAATAAAGGAGCAGGAATGGTGTTAGCATTTCTGGCGTCCCCTGCAGCACAGCAGATGCCGGTGCAGATGAGTGATGTCATAGCACAGCGCAATGGTGTGGTCCCCATTTTGGTGCCCCTCAAACATTGGCACCCCCCGCAGCACTTACTTACTTACTGTGTTGCTCCAGCCCTATAAATGAGCATACCCCAAGTTGGTGGGCAAAGCTGCTAACACTCTTCCGAAACAGACTATCTACTAAGTGGCTCTTTTATGACTAGAAGTCAAATAACTATGTGGGAGAGAAGGTTAGCAGGCAAAGGTATTTGGCTTGTTATGTAGATTTTTTCACTTCTGCACTGCATGGTAGAGGGTGCTTGTAAAGAAACAGGTCATTTATAGGATTGTACTGGTTTAATAATCACCTTGTTTTAATCTGTGTGAAGGAATTCCTCTAAGTTCTCTCTGACTGTGGTTATTAGGATAATAACTGAGACAGTCAAATACATTTTTAATAATCAAATTATTTTAGACGATGGGATTAAAATGAGGCGACAATAAAACAAATTAATATAGACTTACAATCTACATTATAAAGTTACTGAGCAAGAAGATGCTTTTGCAACTCAGTGATGTTCTGACACAGTTATTGTGAAGAGCAACTTTGTTAGGATTACAAAGCATTTCAACCATGTTCCTAAATTGTGCCTACCACTTTGCACAGCTGTTGGAAGATTTGAGAACAACATTAAAACATGGCTTAGTCCCAAATACACTGGCAAGAACAAACATTTTACTTTGTTACTTAACACAACACTTTTACAGCACAGATGGAACCGCCACAGAAAAGCCAGATTGCCAATCCATTGTAGGATATTAATTTTCCCTCTTTAAATATTTTCACTTTCTCATCAACTGTTGTAAATTGACCATATCTACACTGTTTGAAAGGTCTTATTAACATTGGTCTTCTATATAATAAGGTAACTCACCCTTCTTTGCATGTGTAGCTATACCTAGGAAACTGCTATTTCTACTTCATGCATCCAAGGAAGTGAGTTCTGATCCATGAAAACTTATGCCCAGATAAATGTGTTGGTCTTTCAGGTGCTGCAAGACTCCTTGTTTGTTTTATTTATCCTGTTTCTAAAATCATCCTCTTTTTTACAGTGTCATTATGCTCACAAAAATTATTGTAAACTCTTTATTTTGCTGAACTAGACTAACGTGGCTACCCTTTGGAACTTGCAAACACAATCTCTCTTTCATATTTATTCTCCATCAATGCCTTCCTTATCAAGATTGCTAAGTTCACAAAGCAAAACACAATTTTTCTAACTGCCTGCAATGCAAGCTTAATTTGCTATCTGAAAATCAAACAGCATCCATCCCTTCTGCTTCACACATTACCATTAATACCAACTTCTGAATCAGAATTTAGAAGAGAATTCTGTAGATAATTCATGAGGCAGAAAAAAAAATACAGCTTGCTCTTCCACAAATAGATGCTCCAGTGCTAGCAGGGGTAAAAACTTGTCTATTACTAAACTGTATAAATGTGACTGGGACAACATGTGGGTTGGGGTGATGAATAGAGCAGATATCTGTTATAATATGGTATCATTTTTCCACAGGTCAGAATCTTCACTATAAACCTACTTTAACTTCTTTTGAGACTATTTAAGAAGATCAGTATTTTCTAACACTAACATCATTTTATGTTACCACCTCATTTTCTTCTAACATGTTTACTGACTAATAAAATTAGTCAAGTCTTGAGTCCTTGGGGATGCTGGTTTTTAAAGAAAAAAGTAAAAGACATTCAAACTAATTATCAGAGCTGGTCAAATTCATTTTTAATGAATGCATTACCTGATGAATTTGGCCATTTATTTTGTCCTAAAATACTTTGCCCACAAGATTTTGTGTTTATGAATTATGATAGTGAAACCCATGTGTCTAATTTAAGGTCATCTCTCTAAGAGACCTATTGAGGTTGGGTTACTGTTGCTGGGAGGACTTAGCTGTGCAGAGCCAGATAGGTGTGGAAGCTTTAAGCATGCTCCACAAGGTTTCTTTCTGCTGTGATTATGTAACCCATGTGCATAAAAGTGCAATCTCTTTCAGGGATCCTTTGTGGCTGGGTTACGTTGCTGGGCAGATTTTGCAGCCCAGAAACCAGAAACTTCTGGTAAGAGAGTGTGGGAGCACACTGAGCATGCTCCATAAGGTTTATTGTTGAGCTGGAGTTAGATGCCCAGGGAGAAGCCTGAGAAGAGCAGCCTGGAGAGGAGCAAACAGAGAGCTGCAGAGTACGTCGGCTAAGGGACTCTGAAAGGAGCTGAGCAGGAGTGGACTGCAGGATGTTTTCTCCCTGCTTTGGACTGCATTGCAGAGTTGCCTGCAGTGGAACAGAGAGTTGGATGGCCAGTGACCTGACTGCATGGTGCTGGCTGCACAGGAGGAAGAAAGGACTGCATGGCATCTGCCTGAAGATTCCTGCAGCTAGAGAGGATGAGGATTGGTTACCTTTTGCATTCAAGCCTCAAGGACTTAAAAGACTGTAATAGAGATAGGGGTGACTCCACCTGAACTTTGGGACTCTTGGGTTTCTTACTGTTTTGTTTGAATGTATTATGGTTCCTTGGGATAAGGTGTGTTTAGTTAGTTAGTAAAGTTCATTGTATGTTTATGCTGAGCGGCAGTTTATTGTGGGATGCGAACTCTGAGCAGTCTTCACTGTGAGTCCTTTTAACAACTGGATCCTGGCTCTCCAGTTGCTTTCTTCAGGGGTTTCACTGTGAGGCACTGGAGAGGGGCAAGTAGATGCATTTGAGCCCAAACTAGCAGGTTACAATTAGACACTATGAGAGCAGCAACCACAGAAGGTGCATGACAAGAGCCCAAATGCTCAGTGTGTGACTGGGAGACGTTGAGTAGACAGTGTAAGGGAAATTGTGTGTAATCTCTTCTGTAGGACAGTGAGAAAGGTGCTGAAGTGTAGGCCTCGTTGGAGCCGTGGGTTGCTATGGTAGTGGGGTTGTTTCTCTGGCAAGTCATGTATCTAAGTTTCTTTAACAAGCGGCCTAGAGTTGATAGTTAAAGTGTGTTATCTCCTCTTTCTCATGCTTTTTCTCCTGACCATCTGGACAAGGAATGTAAGCAAGACTGTCCCGTCTTTGTTCTAACTGAAAAGGGGGTATTACCTCCTATCTCCTGCTCACCCTTCTTGGCACCATAGCCTCACAAGAATGTAAGGTCAGCATCTCTAGGCAGAAATTAATGAGTTTGTGTAACCTGCTAGGGTGGGCTCAGATTCATTCAATTGCCCCTCTCCA
>ML681966.1:69815771-69986457 GCA_007922195.1 Podocnemis expansa
AGGGTGCCTAAAAGAGATTGCACCTATTTAGGCACATGGGTTACATTTGCAGGTACTGCGGCTGCCCAGGATAATGCAAATGATGTCAACAGTAAACAGAGGCGGGGATAATTATATGCATTCTTTAATCATTAATATGTATTTAATAATGTTAATGTAACCATATAAGGGTCTCTAAAACATTGTCAATCATGTAAGCATTATCATAGCATTATCATACTGTACTGAATAAAAGTGTTGTGATGCTGCCCCTCGGGGCTCTCTCTTGCACTCGAGTTGTTGGGGGGGCCTGCTCAGAGGGGCTAGCACTTCTTTGCTGCCCTCTGATGCAGTTCCTTTTGTTATTCAGCTGAATAATAAACTCTGAACCACACCTCGTTCTCTGCTCATTGGAGTCTCGGCTGGGAACGGGTCTGCTTCATTGGGGAGGCTCTGGTGTGCCTCTTTCTGAACTTGAGGGCCAGAGTTAGATTTTTCCCCCACAACAGCAAGATGTTTTATCTCTTCTGGGGAGCCTTTTGCAGCAGAGTTTCTTAACATGTATATGTGACTGAGTGCTGGTTAACCAGTAAGCTGACTGGCTGCAGCAGAGAAGAGGGATTTCTACTGAAGATTACTGCAACCAAAGAGGAGAGCTGCATCTTTCCACTTGAGCCTTTGGCCTTGGTGAACAGAGACTGTAACTGAGCATCAGGTGAATCCCATCTAAACTTCGGGAACTCTTAAGTTGCATCTTACAGTATTGTGGGGAAATGTTCTGTTTAAATTCAAATTGCTTTCTTGTTTGTGTTGTGGAAAAGAAAGCAGTGAAGTGGTGAATGTGGATTCACCAATAGATGTTAATTAGGGGTTAAAGTATAATTTGGTGCGCCCCAGAACACTCCTAATCAGGTGGGCCCCATTCCTGCATGGGTGGGCCCACCCACAGCACCCCACCCCACCCACCCCAATACCTGCCCCTCAGATCAATCCCCCCGCCCCTAATATCCATTCATCTCTCCCCAATATTCCCCAGTCCGCAATACCCACTGACAAATCCACCCCTGCCCCCAATACAGAGCCCCTGTCGCTACTATCTACTCCCCTATCCCCAATATCCCCCAGGCTCCAATACCCACCCCCAGCCCCAGCCCATCCCGATACTCACTGGCAGCTGCACGTTGGCACCAGGGACAGGCTGTGCTTGGAGGCTTCTGCCTCCAGTTGCAGCCTGTGCCTGCACAGGGGAGCGCAAGGTGGCTCACACAGTGCTCCGCTCTCCTCTCCTCTGCCTGCCAGAACGTGGCAGTATGTCATTCTGGGACTTTCTGTTTTTAGGAGCTTAGCGTTCAGAGCCTCTATAATAAAAAATGGAACTGGACTGCTGTGTTCTGGGGCCCGCTATTTTAAATGGTGGGCCCTGGAACTCAGCGTTCCGGTTCCATTTTCTATTTTTAGGGGCCCCAGAATGCTGAGCCAGTAAAAAGAGTGTACCTTTGAATAGCATTCTGGGCTGTTCTGGCATATTTTAACCCCCAAAATTAATAAAGTTTGTTACTTTTTTTTTCTGGAGTATTTGAATCTTGGGTAGCTAACTCTGAACAGTCTTTGCTGTGAGTCCCTTAAAAGACTGAATCCTGGGTCTCCAGCTGCTTTTCTATAGGAGGTGAGTTTCTTTTAAGGCACTGGAGAAGGGCAATAAAATGAATTCTAGCCCACCCAAAGGTTACAATAGGGTGATTTAACTGGGGCAGAAGTCCTGTGCTGTCTCTCTACATGTGTGAAAATTGTTTTTCTTGTGTGAAATACACAAACATTTATATACTGAATATTTGCAAACAGGTTTTTTTTGCTTAATATTTGTTTGAGCATTAAATAAGTTGTTTATAATTTTTTATGTACAGTGGGGACCCGTTAACACGCAGATGTCAGGGACAAGCCGCTGTGACCACGCGTTAAACAGGCAGCGCGTAAACAGGACCAGTGTTCCGGTTAAGTTGGACATGCACAGCAACAAGTGCTGACCAGCACACAGATCATTGCTGGCAGTGCAGAGCCAGCAGCCAGGGACCCTAACCAAATGTGACATGTCTTTCCACAATGCTCATGAAAAGAAAAAGGCAGCGCTCATAAGGGTAACCCCATGTGTTTCCGTTCGCCAGCCAAGTTCCGGTTGTAGGCATCATGCGTTACTGAGTCCCACGCGTTTCCTTGCTGGCTTTGGGGGACATGATCGGAGCACGCGTTAACGGGAACTCCACACAAACAGTTCACATGCTAACGGGTCCCCACTGTACTTACTTTCACAAGCAAGTACTTCACTTGCTCCAATAATCATAAACAGCAAGTTTCTGCATTTATCCCAGAGAACTGTTGCTATTTTCAACAGATGACACTGCAGGTAGAATAAGTCTTCTCTCTAGCCTAACACTTCCCTTGCTTCTGAATTTTTTTCTAAACATTGGACTGTTTATCTTCTAAAGATTCCAATATATTGTCCTGGTTTTTCTTCAGAAATTTAAGCTAAATTATCTCTGATTTTGAAATATTGTCAGACAGTGCCATTCCTTGATCTCTTATTCTGAAATCAAGTTTTTTAAAGTTGTAAAGGGGTAGCCACAGTAGTCTCATTCAGCAAAACAAACAAGGAGTCCTGTGGCACTTTTAAAGACTAACAAGTTAATCACATGAGCTTTTGTAGGAGAAAATTCCACTTCATCAGATGCTTTGAAGATGGGGAACTTACAGAAAGTTTGAAAGTTCGATTGAAATGTTTTGCTTCAGCAAAGGGTGAGTGTTTATTTTTATTTTGAGGTCTTAAACTTTGTATTATATAAAATAATACAATGTAAAAAACCTCAAACAAATCGCTGCTTGAAAACAAAATTCATCAAAATATTTTTTTTACAAAAATGTAAAAAAAAAAAGAGAGAGAGAGAGAGAGAGAGAGACTTCTTCCTACCCCTGTTGGTTTATTTTCAAAACAGAATATTCCAGCCAAATTGACTCAATTGGGTGAAGCATTTTGATTCTGATGGAACTTCATATTCTTGGGAAATATGGTGGGTCCGCTGAGGTTACTTCAATTAGATCTAGTTACTTTGTGGCCTTTCATAAGAAACAAGTTCCATTTCTTCTTTTTGAATATCCACTTATTTCACCATTTAATCAATTTCTATTTTTTAGATGCCTTGTTCCTTTTCCTCCCCTTTTTTTTTCACATTACATACCTAAAAATAACCTCAGCTTTCCATGGTTTTTTGTTCTCCACCTTTCTCATAACTTTTTCATACTTCATTCCTGTATTGCTCCATACTTGTTTTACATCTTGCACAGGATTTATACTTTCCTGTGACACTTTTCCCAGCTCTCAGTTACCTCTGATATGTCAAATTTATCTAACTCAATACTTTTTTTCTTTTTAAGCTCTCAAGTGTGTATAGCAAAGCACTGCCACAAAACTTAATGGTCAGTTCACCCGCTGTGAGTTATTTTGCCTAGACTCAAATTTTTTTTTACTTAGTCTTTAAAACTACCCTGCTCCAGTTTTAATGGTTAGGTGGAAGGCAGATTGAGAAGGAAAAGATTTTCTCCCACAGAAGCTTATGCGATAAATAACTCTGTTAGTCTTTAAGTGCCACAAGACTCCTTGCTTTTAATGATTCATGTGGAGCTATGAATGGAGGGACACCTTGGCATGTTGCTTGAAATCCTTGTCAAGCTTTTGAGTCCTATTCATTCATTCCCTGTGTTCAGGCCTTTTCTTAGCCAGTGAAGGGTACTGATATGCCACTTCTTGAAAACAGAAAGAATTAAGGTAATAGCATCCCAACAAGCTCATTAGATGTCTCTGGATCAGGCACATAAAATCATTGGAAAGACTGTAGGGAATGACATCAGCAAGGTCTAAATGAACTGTATCTACTGCCACAGAGGAATTTTATCTGAGCCTTTGGCATGGCAATACAAAGAAAGCAGGCATTTGCATTCATAGAGATAGGTACACATGTTGTAGATTTATATCCCTTGAGCTCATTAATCCAAAACAGTACCCAAAAATATTATGAATGACTGTTATGGAATGTGCATTGTCTCTGCTCTATAAAGCTTCATACTTATTTTGAAGTCACCATGAGCATCTAGTTATGATATGAAAAACTGCAGTTTCATATACTAGCCTACTAGATGTACACTAAAAATTAATGATGCCTATTTCTTTCATATGGATACTTGCATTTAAATAACCAAATGGATTTTCTGTGCAGAAAAAAACAAAGATTTACCTATGGGACTGAGAAATTGTGTGAAAAGTTTTACTCTTGGACAAATGGTTATGACAGAGTTGTGAACAGGATTTCATATGCCTAATGCTGACAGAACTTTAGCTCTTGCTCCAAACAGTCCAGTTAGCACTGTGGTGACTCTGGGTTTCTCCAGCTTAAGAGAGACTAGTCACAGGCTACAAATGGAATGAAAAGCATTCAAAAGCAAACACACAGCAGTAGTGATCTGAAATCAGAAAGTAAGAAATTACAAGAGACCGTAACAATGGTTTCAGTGCCTAATTCTAACCCCCATCTAAACACACCAATACTCATTAGTTTCAACTGGATTTCCACCCATGGTAGAGTGTTTCTAAACACAAGAGCTGTGTTATTTAATGTAAACCTATTTAGGGCAAGGCCTTGCTAGGTCAACAGTTCTTCAAGGAAGTATTCTAATATATAGAATACTCTGTAATACCACAAAAGTTGCTATGGCCTGCCCACCCCCATGTGCACAGAAATTAGTAAAAATCTAAGTTTTACTCATCCCTAAAATTCTTATGTGGGAACTGAGTTACTGTCACCATTTTAAGGTATGAAGGTATGTTTTTTTTCCTTAGTAAGTAAATGTAACATATTATTATTTCACATCTCTCAGGGGAAATGCCAGAAGAATAAATCTAAGCAAATACATTCAACCGAATATTAATTTTGGAGGAACAGACTGGAAGGGAGCATAACCAGCAGTTTTCTATGGACTTGTATATATCCACTAAAAGGCAAATATGATAGCTAAACATTCTGTACCTCTTTCTCCTATCCAGACAGCACAGAGGAATGGAAAATCTGAGTTATAAACCAGGGTTGTCTACATATTCCCTCATGGCAGGTGGTATAGTTCTGTCTTTTGGGTTCAACAACCAAAACTAATGAATTTTGGAGATCTCCTAGAAACAAGGAGCAGGTATGGAGAGCCTTGGACTCCATGCTGCCAGGGCTACTATAATATGGGTCCACAGTTTTGGTCTGGGAAGAATCCAGCTACGGTGGGTGAGTCTCTCATTCACAGGGGCCTCCAACCCAGAGACAATCTCTAGGTTTACAGCCACTATATGTGAAGTTGAGTAGGTGGATCATCTTCTCTAGTAGAATTTACACTTCTGTAAGTCATTTATAAATGAAAACTTCACAATGTCTCCTTTGCATTTTTCCTCCACCTTCCATTCACCCATTTCTCCCCCATTAACTACACAGCAGGACACATTCCTCTTCTTTTTAAATCCTATTTTTCTCTTAAAGTTATTTTTCCTATAATGTGTGACATTTTCCCCTCTCTCATTCTGTTTCTTTTCCTTCTATACAGTGCTTTTTCAGGATCTCATCTCTCCTAACTCAGTATTCTCCATGGGGGGGGGGGGTCCCCAGCTCTGTCTGCTTACTTCCCACAATCTCTTACTCACTGTCCTCCACGCCTAACCCAATATTTAAGCATTTTTCCCTCTATTTTTTATGCACTCAATCCCTGCCATTGTCTCTTCCCAGATATACACAAACATTTCTACTCTCAGATCCACAAAGTCACACCTGCACCAATCCTCCCAGACAACTACACCCCTCCTACCTATCCAAAGACCTTTCCCACAAATGCTTCCAACCTGCAAATTCCTTTCCTGTGTGGGTAACTGCTGAAAGGAGGGTCCTCTTCCTCTCTTACAGCAGAATGACATTGAGCAAGTCTCCAGGCTGTTACATTAATCAGGGCTCAACCATTCTACATTATCTAGTCTCAGTCAACGTGGAACCAGCTAAATCCAGAGCAGTTGCTCAGAACTAGGCTGTGCTTCGTTGAAGGGGACAGAGGAAAGCAACCTTCACTGGGGAGGAAAGCAAGGAGAATTGGATTCATCTTGGACAGTAAGTGATCCTACAGCAAGGGGTGAGAGAGAAAAAAAGACAGAGCCCTAGGATCCAAAGCAGGGCTGATTTAAGACACGCTGAGGCCCTAAGCTATATAAAGATTCAGGGGCCCCATACGATAAAAATAAAGAAAAAAAGTGCATTACGTTTTAACAGAAAGGGTAATGAAAAAGTAATAACAACTCAGTAAATTTGCATATATATAGGCAAAGATGCACCAAAAAAAAAAACCAACTAAATAAAACATCTATCTTGCAAGAAGTCTTATTTGCATTATCAATTTCAATTAGGAAAAACCTTCATTATCTCCAACATATTTAGAGGCTCCTCATAATGTGAGGCCCTAAACCATGGTTTACTTGGCTTATGTCTAAATCCAGCACTGACCCAAAAGGAAGCAGATGAAGGGTGTCTTTGTGTTTTAAATAAATATAGAATAAATTTTGTCTTTTTTTTTTTTTTTTTTTTACATAGACATGGTGTGCCTGTGGTCTCACCAGTCATGCCTGGCTTCCATCTACTAAAACTACAAAGTTGTGATCCTGCAATACTCCTATGAAGGGGCTCTTATGTGTTCCAAAAAAAAAAAAAGGGGCGCGGGGGGGGGGGCACCCTGGTACTCCAGGACTGGCCCATAAATATAGGCTTCTGAAAAAAAAATAAAAAAGTGGATGGGGAGGGGGGTTTCACCATGGTACTCCAGGACTGGCCCATAAATATAGCCTTCTGTTTGTGTGTGGAAGTAGATGTACACGCAGAAGGCTTTGTATTTGCATTTGATTTTGGCTTTGGAACAGCTGTAGCTTTCTGCACTTGAACATTTCTCCTTTATCAACACAATATAGTACAAACAATATCCATATGTGCCTTCAGTTTATAAACCTTGGCTTCTCACCAAAGCTAGTTTTTGCAAACCTGGCCAGGAGAGACAAAGACAAGGAACAACTGCAGCTACAGCTCCATGTTTTAGGAATTACCACATCTTTTAATTAATTCACTAGTGACCTAACCCATGTCCCTTACATAGTGTAGTCATTTGCTCCTACCGTCTCAAAAGCTTTCATATTTCCTTTTATTCCATTTCTCTTTGTTTCAGTGAGAATTGCTTCATAGATTAATCTTCACACAATATGGGTCTTGTGTGAAAGGTCATGGGAGGACTTTGTTTTATTAATCACCCTCTTATTAAAGGCAGGAAATGGAAAAAGAAACTGGAATTTTTAGCAGGGATGACATGACAAAGAATTTAATAAACTGCAGCATTTGAAAACAAAAAAAACATGGTTAAAAAAACCAACTGATGTTGGAAAATGTAGGAGAATGGACCTGTTGTCACAGCCACAAGTGTCACAAACAAGCTAAGACAGAAAAAAAGTGCAGTCAGCAGTTCCTTTCAAGGCTTTGTATGCCTAGCCTCAGGTTAGAGAGCATAACAGGACAGGTTGTATTTGTTTGAAATGCTCTCCCAGGAAACAGGTATTAACCCTGATGGAAAGAGATACAATGAGTTTGTTGGCTCAATGTCCCAGATACAGATAAGTGGAATTATAGTCAGAAAGAAAGGGTGTGCACTAAGATTTAGAAAAGACAGCTCCTGAGGAAGAAGACTCTAGAAGCAACCAAGCCTGAGAGGGTGTAGTATAGGATAAAGTAAACGTAGGAGCAGCTAAGCTTGCTTGGTGGATTCCTCTGGAAGTGTAGTAGCATTGCAAAGCTGTTAAGCCACCCAATTTCCTCTGGCAAAGATGGCTTGGCATGGGGTTTCCCTTTACCCTGGTGAAGTCCATCTACCAGAATGGACTCCTGGGGGGACGGGAGGGAAGAGAAGAGAAAGTGAAGGTCAGGGAGCAGACACTATCATATAAATTGGGACTGAGGCTGCTGTGCTTTACAGCAACACTAGTGCAAATTGGCCAAAGAATTGGAAGGAGCATGAAGATGGATTAAAGCAGAGGTCAGCAACCCCTGGAATATGGGCCTATACATAGCAGCATGCAGGATGCCTGGCCTGGCAACTGCTCCACCCACCTTACATCTTCTGTGCCCTGCTGGCCTCCCTCCCCAGCTGAGGGATGGGGTCAGCAGGGAAAAAATGCACATGGCTTCTGTCCCTTGCTGGCCCTGCCCCTGGCACCAGCTGGGGGTTTGGGGAACGGGGCTGGCACAGGGGCTGGAAACATTGCAATCCCTGTATCAAAGAAACCATCTTTGTTGCCACCAAGTCCACCCTGCTCTGGTATGGCTCATGATCTGACTCAAAATGGCTGCCTCTGATTACTTTAATGTGTTATGTCTCCTATGTAAGCTGGCTTTTGATTGAACAGCTCTGTACTGTTTTTACTGGTTTCAGAGGCTTAGCTGTGTTAGTCTGCTTTAGCAAAACAAAAATGGAGGCCTGTGACACTTTTAAGGACTAGCAAATTTATTTATTGTATAACTTTCACGGGTACAATACCACTTCACCAGATGCATGATGATTTTGCAAGATGCATTTTCCATTTCATGCATCTGATGAAATGAGATAGTGGCCATGAAAACTATCGCGATAAGTAAATTTGTTAGTCTGTAGGAACGCCACAGGATTCTTTTTTTAAATTACTGTTGTTATTGTTTGCACTATGTAAATGTACATCTTATGTAGTTTATTACCAGAAAGATACTGACAAAATTGGAGGATTTCAAACAAAAGATATTAATTAATATGATTAGGAATCAGGATGGATTGACTTACGAGGAAAGATTAAACAGCTATTTTTGGCTAGAATACACTGGACTGGGAAAGCTATGATAGTAATCTGGAAATATTTGATGGGTATAAAATCAAGAAATGAAAAGGATAGCTAGAAATAACATTTAATACAGCAAAATTTAGGCTGAATAGCAGTCAAAGCATTTCTTGATACTGAGCTTAATTAGAATGGGGAATAATATTCCAAGAGAAAGAGTGGAAGCCCATTCCTTGGGACACAAAACTGGACAAAAAAAAATACATTACACCACAGGGAACAATCCTGTACTGCTAGGGTACAGACTAGGTGACTTAATAGGGTTTCTCTGGCTCTTACTTCTATGATTCTATTACAGTATACCTGTAGGAGTTTAATAATGAATTGCGCAGAATATTAGCTGACTGCAGTTTTTCCAACCTTTATTCTCATAGGCTATGTCTATATCTAAAAGCTTAGTTCAAACTAACTGTGTTTTTTTAGCTCAGACTAACTTCTTAGTTTGAACTAGCTGAGCTTTTTTTAGTTCGAATTATTTTTTTAGTTCGAACTAAATAAGCACGGCTAATTCAAACAAAGTTATTTTGAACTAAAAAAAAGCGGTTAGTTCAAACTAGCATGTCTACACTGGGCTAGTTTGAACTAGATATGCAAATTAGTTCAAACTAAGCAGTTAGTTTGAACTAACCAACTGAACTAACTAGTTCAAACTAAGCAAAGCTTAGTTCGAACTAAAAAATTTTTTATTTCTGACTGGGCAAAGCCTAGTGTAGACAGGGTTTAAATTAGTTTGAATTAAGGCTCCTTAATTCAAACTAATTTGCTTGTGTAGAGAAAGACATATTGTTTTACAGACAAAGGCAGGATGATAACTAGTATCAATTGTCTCAAAATAATTGATGTATGTGTTTTTACTTCCCCATCTCCCCCACATAAAAATAATGTGATCTTTTTGTTATTTGAAATACCTGTAGGTCTGATATTTAGCAACCAAAATATTTTTGTTTTAAACATGCCCATTAAGAAATAACAGGAAAAAAATCTTTAAGGAGAACTCTCTTTTAGAACTTTTTGGTCACTGCACTAATGCCATTGCTTTCAGAACAACACTGTTAGTAAGAATAGAATTTCTTTTATTGAATGGGATTTGTTGCTCACTGGAGTGGAAAATGAAGAGAACAAAATACTGGAGGAAAAGTACCTTCTTGATGGTATCCAGCATGGATCGCCCTCCTTGCCAGGGTTTGGAATTCTTTCTGATACAAGTCAGGCTAGCCATGCTGTGCCACTTCCGGTCTTCTAGCTTCTTATGAAAAGCATTAGCCAACAAAAGCACAGTGTCATATATGTAGAGGTTTGAAATCTGTAAAGAGATTAGAAATTGATTATTAGCAGCTAGTGGGCACATGCTGGCAGACATAAACAATTAATCATCTCTTTGCTTCAGGTGTTTATTGGCCATTCTGCCAAGAACAAAAAGATATACTCATTATTAACCAAGCTAAAATTTATTAACATTACCCTTCCTTTGCTCTGCTGCCAACGGTTTAGTTCCCTGATCCTGTTATCAGGTCCATGCTGACCTACACTATTCTTGTATGAGGCATTTGGGGTCCAATTACCTGCATAGACTCAATTGCAGGATTGGGACCCAAATTATCATCAGTTTCCCTCATTTACAGTTAATTTACAAATATCTTCATAATATGCTTCTCAAGCACTTAGCATATTTCACAATGTAGAGGCTTCCCTCATGGTAGGTAGACGTGTTTGTAAATACATCAGGGATGGCCAGTTTCTCAGTCAGTGGTTTTCAGCCAGTGTGCTGTGAACACTGTCCAACTGTTCCGTGAGGTTTTGTATAAAGATAATGAAAAGCAATGTAAAACAGTCATCTTAAATGGTATTCTATCCAACCAAAATTACAACTCATAAAACTTGTGAAAATTAATCTTCAAATTAAAAGCAAGGTATCAGCCTTTTGATTGAAAAATGTGAACATTCTAAATGTAGGTGGCTAAAGGGCAAAATTGAGATATGTTTTTTTTTCTGGTGGATTTGAAACATTAATGCTTTTGATCCTTCTTTATCCTGTTGTATGCACTATGCTGGAAACCACTCTAGCAACACTGTAACCATAGTAAATGTAAGTAAATGGAAAATTTATGAGCAATCAGTTAGCTGAAAAAAGTAGATGTGCCATGAAATTCTTTGTCTCATTGAAGTGTGTGACATTACTGAAAAGGCTGGGAACCACTGTTCTATGCATCTGATGGCGGCCATGTTTGGCTCTACAGCACCCTACCTCAGCACCCTTTCCTTTCTGGGTTCCTCAGTAAACTCCACAGTCCATGCCTTTAAAACAAGATTCATCCTTCTGGGTGGAGTCTAATTAATCTTTTAGTTTCCCATGGCAATTTGAGGCCCAAACTCTTCCTTCTTGGCTTCTTTCAGAACACTGCAAACCTCCTTCAAGGGCATGGGCTGTTATTTCCAGTCCCCTTGGCTTGTCTTTCACCAGTTCTATTCAAGCTGGCAACAGAAATCTTTCATCAACAGGACTCAATGATCTTCCTCTGAGAGTCCAAAATAAGGAGTCTTTTCTTCAGTCACCAGCTAAGTCTGGACCCTTCATAAGAGTCTTGTTCTCTTGCTCTGTATCTGGCCACCATTTCCAAGTCTTCTGATGTGGCGCACAGCCTCTTCCAAAGTCCACAACTCCTCTCCAACCCACACACAAATGTCTTCTCTCAGTTCTTTTACAAAAGGCCTTATTGTGTCACACATGACCTCCATCTTGCCCATCTTGGGAAGCAAGCTAACTCTGTCACAGGTGAGAAGAGCATTTCTCCCCTTATGGGGCCAGTCACCTTCTAACCATTTAATTGAAAATAAATAATGAAAATATTTATCCTGGTTTCAATTTTTTTCCCAAAAGTTTTTTTTTCCCAAACTAGAATTTTGGGAAGATATGGAATGATAGTGACCTCATAAGTGCAAATTTTCTATTCAATGCTGTGGTTCGTAATGGTATTCAGAATGTAATGGACTGAAAATCATAAAATCTAGTGTATCCCTACTGTATTTCAGTTGAGGTGGCTGAAAGAGAGATCACAAAGAAAGAGTGTGAAACATCCTAGTCCCTATCATCCAACTCCCTGTATATGGAACTCTCAGTGAAGTCACTGGACTTGCAAAATGCTCGCATGCAGTCCTGTCTTTTGGACAGCTTTGTAATACTTCAAATAAAAAAAAATGAAATTTTTAGCATTTTAGCTTCAACCCTGGGAACCCACTATGCTTCAGTGAAAAAAAATGTCTGTGCCTGGTGAGGATATTTCATCATTACAAAAATTCCATAAGGGCAATATATTAACATACTTAATATTAACTTGCTGCAATGTGACAAGGGCCCTCACTTTCCATTAACTTCAGCAGAAGCTGAGGGCTCTTAGCTCTTGACAGTATTAAATTCTCATACTGCATGTACGCTTGTGCCCATAAGTGCAGCATTCAACAGAAGATATCAAAGCTCAGCAGCAGAAACTAAAATGATTTGCCTCCCTCTCCTCCACTAATCTTGATTAACTTTCTTAAATATATTTACTTTTAAAAACACATTCACAGGTTCAGCAAGACATTAATGATACGATATTCAGTATGAAGTAATAAAGGAATAAAATTCACAAGCTCTTCTGAAACAATTTACAGAATAGCTCTCCCCACCCCCAGTCATTTGTCTGCTCAAATGGAAGAAGCAGGTATCCTGTTGATGCTATCATAAAGAAAAACCATTAGCTGCATCTGACAACATGGTGCTCAGAAAGAATATGAAGTTAGAGGCCTGAGTCATATCCAGGGCATATAAAAACACTTCTTTCAGATCATGTATTAGTCATTTAAAGTTCTTTCGCCTGCAGCTGCCTAGGGGAAATCCTGGGTTTCCCCAGCTATACCAGAAAGCATTCTGGAATGTTTCCAGTATCTAAAAATTAGCCAGGCTGGTGGCAATTAGATATCTGATGCATGTTTGTTTGTTTGGATGCTGCTAAGATCAATTGTTCAACACTCCCTGCATTTGTAACATGTGTTAAGTAGCCCATATGGTGCTTCCTTCTCAGAGATAAAAGATTTTGAGTACTCTGCCTCCCTGAGGATCTTAGAAGAAAAGGAAAACCTAAAAACATGAAATGGAATAATAAGGCTGAAGCTCAGGCTGCTACGAATGTCCTTATTTTGTGGCAGAAAACATCTTCAGACTAGGAAGGTCAGTTAAAAGGAAAGAAGTTGCTTACCTGTAACTTCTGTTATTTGAAATGTATGTTCCTCTGGGTGCTCCACATCAGGTGTCAAGGTGTTCCACAGTGAAGAACAGAGTCTTTGTAGCAGTAGCAGTAGGGGCTGGGCACGCAGCAGTTGGAACTCGCAACAGGCTTGACATGTGCCCAGGCACCGCTCCCTCAGCTTCTTTTTTATTGCAAAGCAGTCGTAGTAGTACTCCAAAGCAGAAAGAAGGAGTGAGGGTAGCGGACCATGCACAGGGACACACATCTTGAAGAACAGAAGTTACAGATAAGCAACCTCTTCTTTTTCTGAGTGATGTCCCTTTGTGTGCTCCATATTAGGTGACTATGTAGCAGCTGTCAATGGTAGGAGGAGGGACTTTGGTGTACAGGTGAAAGCATCACTCTGCCTACTCTTGCATCGTTTGATGAGGCCTTGTCTCTTGCATAATGGGCAGTGAATGTGTGAAAGGATGACCAGTTGGCCACTTTACAAATGTCTGTGAGTGGAACATTTTTCAAGAATGCTGTGGTGGCTTCCATAGTTTGTGCAGAGTGTGCTTGGACTACCTTAGGTGGTTGTTGATCAGTTTGACTGTAGGATGGGTGGATGCAATCCTTTACTGATTATGAAAGTATCTGATTAGAAATTGGGTCACCTTAGATCTTTCTGCAATAGATACGAATAGTCTGTTTGATTTTCTATATGATTTTCTACCTTTCCACATAGAAGGATAATGCCCACCATACATCCAGAGCATTGAGGATGACTTCGTTGGAATACCTGTGAGGCTTCAGGTAAAAGGCAGGTAAATGTACGGGTTCATTAATATGGAAATCAAATAACTTTTCGAAGAAAATGGGACTGGGGACATAGGGTTACTTTATATTTTTGAAAGACAGTGTATAGACGGTCTCTGGTAAATGAATTAATTTCCCCCTACTCTTCTTACAGATGAAATTTCAACAAGGAAGACTAATTTTATGGACATGTGGTAAGCTGAGCAAATTGCCAGAGCTTTAAAGGGGGGGTTTGTGATTGTGTTTAGGACAAGGTACAGATCCCAATGTGTTGATGGGGGGTGTATGTTTGGGTATAATCTTTGGAGGCCCATAAGAAAAATTTTTACTATTGGATGACTGAATATTGCTGAGTAATTGAGGTCATGAAAAACTGAAATTGCCGCTATAATGTACTTTCAAGGAGCTGAGTGCCAGTCCTGAATCTTTCAGTTCCAGGATATAATTGAGGATTTGTGGAATTGAGGATGATGGCAGTGTGATATTATGGAGGTCACACCATGATCGCAGTCTTCACTAAGTATGTAAGTATGTTCTTCTAGTGCTAGGTTTTTTTGCTATTTAGCAAAATGTGACCTAGCAGTTCTGAGCATTGTAATTCATCCTGTTGGAACCATCCAGGTACTAGGCCCTCAGCTGTAGCTTCTGAATTTCTGGATGGTGTGAGTAAACGGCATTCTGGGTCAGTGGGTCCCACATCAGTTGTAAAGTAATCAGTTTGTGTTGCGATGGATTGAGTAGTTCCGGAAACCAAGGTTGTCTGAGCCAAGCTGGTGCAGTAAAGATGACACAAGCCTGGTCAATTCTGATTTTGTGAAATACCTTGGAAATTAGTGGTAACGGTGGAAACACATAGATGAGAGACCGGGATCAGCAGAGAAGGAAGGCATCTCCCCTGCATTTGGGTCCTATTCTCACTCTGGAGCAGAAGCAGTGACATCTGTGATTGAGGTGAGTGATGAAAAGACTAATAGATGGGGTACCCCATTGTCTGAAGATGCATTACAGTTGATTGTCATTGATTTCCCGTTGGTGGTTGTAAAGGAAGTTTCTGCTTAGGGTGTCTCCTGTTGTATTTTGTTTGCCTGACAAGTAGGGTGCTGAGATCACGACTGAATGTTGAATGCCCCTATTCCATAGCCTGACTACTTCTGCACATAGGGAAGATGATCATGCTCCTCTCTGGTAATGTATGTAGAACACACATGCCATGTTGTCTGTCATTATTCTGATTGCATTTTTTGAATGGTGGATTGGAAGTATTCACAGCTGTATCACACTGCTCTTAGTTCCAGAATATTCATGTGTAGAGTGAATTAATTCTTTGACCAATGGCCTTGAGTGGTTTTGTGACCAATGTGAGCTCCTCATCCTAATAGTGAAGCATCCATGACCATCATAATCATGGGTTGTGGTGGTGAGAATGGTATTCTGCACAGGATGTTTTCTGGTTGGATCCACCAATTTAAAGACTTCTTTGTGTGTATCGGGATTGTGATATGCTTGCAGAAGCTGTTGAATTTTGATTTGTGTATGGTTGCTAACCATGCTTGCAGAGCTTGCATGCGTGACCTGGCATTTGGAATTATGCTTGTGGTAGTGGCCATGTGGTCTAGTAGTTGTAGCGCTGTATGCGTGGTGACATGTTACTATTTTTGCTCGAGCTATAAGATCTCTTAACGTGATGAATCTTCTGCAAGACAGTGAGGCCATTGCTAATGTTAAGTTCAAAAGGGCCCTGATGAAGGTAATTTCTTTGGTAGGAGTAATGATGGATTTCTCTGTGTTTGAGGCGTAGCCTCCAGAAGAGTCTAATCATTTGAGTTGTAGCTATAGCTGCACCTTTCAGGGATTGTGCAGTGACCAGAGAATCATCTAGACAAGGAAAGATTTTTATTCCTTGTGTTCTTAAAAAATCCGTCACTACTTCAAGGAGTTTGGAGAATGTTTGGGTTGCTGTGGAGAGCCCAAAGAGCATCACTTTGTATTGGTAGTGTGAGCTGTCTACTACAAATCCAAAGAATCATCTGTGTGCAGGATGAATGGTGACATGAAAATATGCATCTTGAGGTCAAGGGATGAGAACCACTTTACCTGATGTAGAATGGAAATTATCTTGTTTAGGGTCACCATTTTGAACTTCTGGTGCTTCACAAACTTGTTTAAGGGTCATAGATCTAAAATGGGTCTCCACCCTCCTGATTTCTTTTGTACTACGAAGTATCAGGAATAGAAGCTTTTCCCTCTGTGTTCTGCTGGAACGGGTTCTACTGCCCCTATCAATAATAGTTGCTGGATTTCCTGATGGAGGCTTTGTATGTGAATGGTGTCCCTGGAGAGGGGCAGGGAAGGGTAGTGTGCAGATGGGAGTGCTATGAATGGGATAGAATAACTGATAGTCACAATTTCTAGGACACACTTGTCCATCGTGATGGTAGCCCAGGCCAGATGGAATTCCCTGAGATAGAATTTGAAATTTGAGTCTAGTGTGGTTGCTGCTGCATGGCAGAGAGGAAGTCTCAAACCCTTGACCAATACCTCAGAATTGAGGTTTCGATGGTGGAGGCTGTATGGATTGTATTTATCTGTGTCCCCTCTGTTTTTTAATTTATTGATTCTCATAGTGGCTTTGTTGGTAATGAGACTGGTACTATGGTTGAGAGTGGCTAGTGTATGGCTGGAACCTAGTCTGCTTTCTCTTAAATGTTGGTGTATAGATTCCTAGAGTGTGCACAGTAGCCCCTGGAATCTTTCATGGAGTGCATAACTGTGCCAGTTTTTTCTGAGGAAAGGTGTAGTTTATTAAAGGGGAGATATTTGACTTTTGTTTGGAGATCCCTGGGTAAGACTGCTGCTTGGAGCATTGATGCTCTGTGCATTACTATTGCCGTAGCCATGGGTCTTGCTGCTGTGCCTGCTACATGCAGAGATGTTCTTGCTACCAGCTGTCCTTCTTTTGTTAAGGCTCTTGTGGCTAACTGGGGGAAGCTCGTCACTATGGGTCCTGCACTTCAGGTCTTGGCAGCCAGCTGGAGCTTGGCTTTCCCACCTCCCAACCTTCAAGGTTATAGTTTCCCCAGTCCCTCTCCAGCCCACAGGCTGCTGGGCCTGAGGTCCTATGGGCCCTCTGGGCGAGCTTGTCCTGGCTACCCATATCTCCCAGGTTCTGGTAGCAACAGCTACTAGTCAGTTTTGTCCAGTGCAGTAATCCTTTGCTCTGTCCCTCTCTGCTACAACCACACACACTACTCCTAGCTCCTCCTCCTTCAAATACCACACCAAAAACTCCATCGTCTGACTAGCTGCAACAGAGGCATTTTATCTTCTACACCTCATGGCATTATAGGCCTGAGAAGGCCAAGCCATCTTGTAAAATACATGATCCAAATCTAACCTTTAAACACATATTTTAGAAAAATACAATGGCAGTGTTACAAGTAGGCTAGGGCTTTGATATGCTGTGTATCATTAGTGGTTTCTTGACAATGTTTGCATATATCCTCTTAGAGGTTAGCAGGGTGAAAGAACTGCTCCCTATCTGTTACTATTGTTCTACTGGGAGGGGTCAAAAGGGAACATTAACATCTAAATGGACCGTTGATGTACCAGTGTAAACTGTCCATTAATGGTGCTAATGCAGCCAATTACCTGTGGTGCCCAGAAGGCAAAGGTTTTACTTCAAAGGACAATATATGTTACTATTCTCCACTTAAGAAAGTACCTGAGAGCTGTCATCAAAGCCCACATTAAGAAATGACCTGCAAAATGCCCACCCTTGCTACAACTATAAAAGGAAGTTGGGAACATAATCCCTTTATCTCACATCTGTCCAAACTTCTCGGGGAAAGTTTGGGCCTTAGGGTCAAGATCCTAGCCAGCTCCAACCTGGAAACTACCCTTCTAATTCTCATGAGAGAGTTAGGAAAAAAAAAAAAAAAAAAAAAACCCAAAAAAACACCCCTCTACATCTGGACTATTTGGTCTCCGTTCCTTAAAAGTGGATTTCTAACAACCAAAGCTGTGAACAAGGACTTAAACCCATCTAGTCATTGGATTTATGTCTAAGACCTGCCAACTCCAAATTTACTCAAGGACTTGCCTTCTATGTATTCTAAATCATTTGTATGTATGTGATTCACTTTGACCCTATAACATCTATCATTTTGTTTCTTTTCTTTTTATATCAAACCTTTAGTTTTAGTGGTTAAAGAACTGGCTGGCAGTGTGGTATTTTGGATAGGATCCAAATTTATACTGTTCTGTGTAATGTGGCTGACCCTCTGGGGTCAGGAAAAACTTTTCTGGCTAAAGAACATGGAATTTTAAGCAGCTTCTCTCTTTACCAGACCCTGTGGCTGTGTTGGGGACCAGTGACTGAAATGCAGCAAAGGGGGCTGTGTATGTTTTTCAGTGGCTTCTTGATATCCAGTGTGGGGGATCAGAAGCATCATTTGTGACTGACTGAGGAAGTTTATCTCCAGGTAACTCACCAGTGCAGGGAGCATCTGCTCTCCTTTTTGCAGCTTGCCGCCATTTTTGCATATTCAGGTGGTTATCCCAGGAAGCACAGGTCACACCTTAATTGAAGTCAGATGCTCCAACTGACTCTGGGCTCCTTAATTAGAGTCAGGTGCCTTAATTGACTCAAACCAGCCCCACCCCAGCTAGCTTGGGAACAGGACTTTGCTAAATCTGGGGCTAACATATCTACCTTCCACTGCTCTCCTGTAGCCATCAGGACTCTGTCACACCCTATATTGTTCCTGGTTATTATCTGGTAGATCATCTGTAAATTGTATTAGCTTTTTATAAACTGAATGGTTATAGTTTGAGAGCAAGGCACAATAATTTGCTTCCCTGTGGAGCAAGGTCAATGATGAACAGGCCTTTCGACCTAGGAGGCCCAGACATTTACAATCTTTATCCTGAGGGGCAGACTTAAAATTTGGTCACTGACCTCTGGGATTTGCTGCTACAGTAACCAGTGAATGGGGGGGGTATGGGTGAATAGAAGTTCCATCCTTTTAGGGTGAATATACCATTTTCTATCATTTCTCTTCTTTGTGGCAGGTATGGTAACTGGGGTCTGACAAATTATATTAGCAAGGTCCATTAAGGGAGCATCCATTCTTATAGTGATCTTAGAGGAGGCTGTCGCATGGAGCATCTTTAAAAGTTTGTGCTGTGATTCGTTAACCTCTTCTAAGGAAATTTCAAGTTCTTGAACCACTTGTCTGAAAATTTCATTGAATTGCTTTGAGTCATGGGTGGAGCTGATATGGATGGGATTTCTGCCTCATCTGTGGAGGAGAGTTTCTCTGGCACTGGTGGTTCTCTTTGTGTGGTACCGATTGTTAGGATTGCTCTGATAGGGTTGAAACGCTTGTGCTGGGTGACCTATGTGGGGAGCACGAATGATGGCGGCCGGACTGGCAGGTGTCATAAGATGAACAGTGTTCCCAGCACGCCCAAGATCTCTATCATAAATCATTGCTGTAATGTTGACTGTCACGGATCTGGTTGTGAAGTGGTATTCTAGAGACTGGTAAGTCCGCTCCTGTTTGGTGCAGGATGGGGAGTGAACTTGCAGCAGTGGTGGATCAGTCTGTGAGTGAAGAGGTGATAGGTGATTCTCCTTCCTTATCTTTTTGAGTGGTGGTGCTGTGGACGGTGCAGTGCCTGATGCCGCTGACGAGGCTTTTTGTACCATATTGGTCTGTGGCTCTGCCGTGGAACGCGGTGCCAGCGTGACATCTTGTAACGTTCCCTGCACCATGCTCTTCACAGAAGCAGTAGGTGGTGCTGGGGATTTATGCTCTAGTGCTTTAAGAGATGTGCTTTTCCTCAGAGCTGGGCCTGGGGGGAGTGTTTATTCAAAGATCTCAACCCTTCATGAAGATGTTTTGAGTCCTTAGGCCTAATAGCTTTTTGTGTACTTTAGGAACCAGGAGCCTTTAGGGTGCTATTTCAAGGAGACTCTCTCATTGGGGAGCATTCCCATTTTGAGGTGCTAGTCTCCATAGGTGAAGAAGCTCTTGTCACTTCGTCTGCAAGTTGTTTTTCAGGATCTGGGTCCAATGGGGGGGTCCCAGGGATTTTTACATTAAAAACATTTTCAGTTGTAGTTCAGTCTCTTTTCTTGCTCTTGTGCTGTGGTTACTGCAGTGAGAGCATTTCTGTGGGATGTGGGAGGCCCCTAGGCACCGGACACATTGCGAGTGTCTGTCAGAGGTAGGTATTGCCTCATTACATACATAAGGAGCACTTTTTAAAGCTGGGTGAACTCAGCATTTTGAAAGCAGAGGCATAATTAACTTTAGGTAGTAATGAAAGAACTGAAAGTGAAGGAGGGTGGTATTTTTCCCCCCTTAAACTGGAATGAAGAGGTAAGTATTACATCAAGACTAAAGAAACTGTTTACTTTGTCTTGCTATTAGGCTTGAGGAGCCTGATCCTGAGGAAAATCCTGAGGAGAAACACTCCATCTTCACCTGAGGTGGTTGAAAAGGAACTGAGGGAGCAGCGGCTGCGTGCGTGCCAAGCCTGTCAAGAGTTCCAGCAGGTGCACACCCACCCCCCACTGCTATTGCTACAAAGACTCCCCTTTTCACCGCAGGACACAATATCTGATGTGGAGCATATGCGGGGACATCGCTCGAAGATGAAGAAGGGGTTCCTGAAGAGGAGCCATCCCTTCTAATTAATTGTATATAATGCATGTGCTGCCTTATGCAGGCTCCAACTTGCAGTAACTTTTACTGGGTCTGACTCTCTTCTATTATCTGATCCCCAGACTCCTACAGATGTCTTCTGCTACTTCCTTTCACCTTCACTAGAACTGGAAGGTTTCCTTTGCTTCTGTCCTTTACCAGAAGTTCCTGACACCTGTTGCTTTCTTTGCCTCCCAAACATCCATAACAAGTTCTGGTCTGCTTTTTTCTTTTAAGTTTTTCATGATTCTTTATTACCACTGCTAACTTTACATTAGTAACTACTGACTCAGAGAGATCCTTACCCTCCTATGCCCCCCCCCGCCACCATATTGATCTAATAGTCTATCACTCCATATTTTGGAGGAAGTTTTCTCTTAACCATTATATAAACTTTCCCTACAGTGCTACTGGTTCTGAATGTTTGTCTCAGAATTCAAGAGGTCTAACACATGAATTAGATTACTTCTTCCCTTTTTAATTCAGAGGTTAAAGGTCTCACTTGCAAATGACAAAATTAGAGACATGGAAGCCTAAATTCTCATGTGATGTCAATCAGTGTCATCCCATCACTGTGCAACTTTACATCAGATGAACGTCTGGCCCAAACTGATTAACAGAGCATTTATTCAGTAACTTAGATCACCTACCGTTGCACTACCCAGAACTACCAAGGGTTGAATATCCTTCAGCTAAAATCTTATTTCCTCAAAGAAATTTGCCCCACATAAACTTCTGCTGAGAGGAAAATGAAGAATGCGAAATAAATGATCTCTTGCTATAATAATATATGGTAGACGCCTGGGCTGAAGAAAAGAAACTCCAGAAAAGACAGACAATAAGGTCACTAACAAGATCAGATTAATACGTGAAGACTACAGGTGCCAAATTGTCTGTTCCCAGTAGAATGACATTGTTTTCAAGATAATTTCTGCAACTTCTGTAATGTTCTGTAAATATCTTGGGACTAGGAAACCTTTTGTCACAGTTCACACAGATGAATACACTTATGAATTTAGGAGCAATTTATCTGTGCTTACATGAAGTATTTATAGGACTCAATTTTACAGAGTTGAGCAGGTATTAAGCTATTTTTTAGTTCTTCTCCAATACGTCAGTTCAGCATTTATGGCATCACTGGTCTCTGATAATATTAAATCACTACAGTTAATTTCTACTACAAAATCCTTCCCCTCTTGGGAGTGTGCTACATAAATCATATTCCCAGTATGCAAGACAGATATGCAATTTAAAGATTGTTTTTATATATTTATGGCTCTGCAACACAAATAAAAAGACATTTCCTACACTGTGTATATCAGTTGCTGATATTCTACTTAATTCCAAAAGACACCATCACAGGACCTAATCAAACCAGCTACTCCATCAAGGGTTCATTTCCCGCTGATACATCCATGTGATTTATGCTGTCATGTGCCCGCCGACCTTCTATATTGAACAAATAGGGAAGTCTCAGTGCAAAAGAATAAATGGGCACAAATCTGACATCAGAAATCACAACATTCAAAAACCAAGAAGGGAACACTACAATTTCCCTGCTCACTCCACTGATGATTTGTTAATAGCAGTGCTCAAACAAATGGATAACAAATGGAAGCTTCAAAGGAAACTGCAGAATTGAAATTCATATGTTGATTTGACACCGTTCCTCAAGGCTAAATAAGGAATATAGATTTTTTTCCTCATTACAAAAGGTGATTTGACCTTACCTTCATCTATATGTTGTTCCCCAGTGTCTGAATCTAAAGAACTGCTTTGATTTCCTGTACCAGTCTGACACGATCCTATGACTTACACTTCCCTGAATTTCTTTTCCTCCCATTCTGTATGCTCCCTATCTTCAAAGTGTCTGATGAAGTGGGATTTTCTTCCAATGAAAGCTCATGCAATAAATAAATTTGTTAGTCTTTAAGGCTATGTCCACACATACATCATTATTTTGAAATAACACATTTCAAAATGAGTTATTTTGAAATAAGTTAATTCGAATTAACAGTTTGTTAATTCGAATTAAGGGAAAGCCTGCTTTTGAAATAGCCATTGTTTCAAAATGGTTATTTCAAAACAAGGCCATTCAGACATGTTGTTTCAAAACAGTTGTTTTGAAACAATGGTGGTGTTTCGAAACATGTCCGAATGCCATTGTTTCGAAACAACTGTTTCGAAACAACGGCTGTTTTGTTTAGATGTGAGGTTTAACGGTTTTGAAATAATGGCCATTATTTTGAAACAATGGGTCCCGTTGTTTCAAAATAACAGTGCATTGTGTGGACATGCCACTTCTTATTTTGAAGCAACTTCTGTTGTTTTGAAATAAGAAGCCTGTGTGGACATACCCTAAAAGTCCCCCAGGTCTCCTTGCTTGTTTTCCTGAACTAGACTAATACAGCTTCCCTTTTTGTACTTATTTTAAATCTCTTCAAACTCTTCTGCAGGGGTGGATAACCACTGAAATTAAGCAACAGAACATAATTAGGTGCTCCTCAGCCTACCAGGTGTCAAGCATGAGAAATGTAGGTACTTGGTAACCACATAAAATTCCAGGAGAAAAAATGAATACAGTCAAACTTGTTCTATTCAGATACCGTAATTTTGAGGACAATTGTGAATCATTTAACTGACCTAAAGGGGTATCACAATATCTAATTCACATAATTAGCTAACATGTTAAAGGCCTGAGTCCAATCCCATTGAAACAACAGTTTGCTACAATGCATACTTTGCAGAGTGGAGACTGGACTCAAGATTATGTAACTCTGTACATATTTGAAGTATGTTCTTTTGGATAAGGAACTGGACCAGAGTTAGGAATCAGGAAATCTGGGTTCAATGCCCAGCCCTAACATAGACCTCCCTCCTCTGTGATGGTGACCAAATTAGTTAATCCACCTGTGCCTAAGTTCCCCACCCATCAACTTGGGATACCAACATTTTCTTCTCCCTCACCTCTTTTAGAATAAGCTCTCCCACACAGGAGCTGTCTCATATTAGGTGCCTGTACAATGTGTCATTTTGGTTTTGGGCCATAGGTGCTTCTACAATAGTAGCAATGAATAATAATTTATTGCAGATATTTTTATTATAATTATCATTGAACTGCACATTTCAACCTTAATTGCGTGCAGAATAAATTTTGTTAAACTCTAGTGACATATAGATTTTTGGATCACACAGAATCACCATGGAACCATTAAAAGCATGCAGTGTATGGAATTTGGGCACTTTTTGTTCTAGTGCCCTCTCTTGTAAGTTTAAATAATTTAGTATTTCATTTCCCATTTTCAACTAAGATCATCTTTTTCATATTTTGTTAAAACAAAAACAGTTAAAGTGATATTTGTAATTGAAACACATGTGCTTCAATTCTCACATTTCTTTTTATCAATATTTTACTTTTTTCCTCTGCAGTTCTCTCTTTAGGCATGTGGGATGTACTACAAATTCAAAGTAGCATCTAAATAAAACTGAACTTAATTTTCCAGAAAAATATTTTAAGGAAAGAAATGGAAAAGAAATAAGTTGTGAAAATCAACCATTTCACCCTGAAAATTTGATCACATACCACTACCCCTTAAACCTCTCCTGTGACACAATGTATGCCCATGTACGCTATCAGGGTGTGATTGTGCATCATTCAAATTCACAATTATAGTGCAACTGTGTACTGTTTAATGTAAACTATGCCATTTAAGTTCCAAAGGGGCAGCCGTGTTAGTCTAGTAAAGCAAAAAAAGCAAGGAGTCTTGTGGCACTTAAAGACTAACAGATTTATTTGTCGCATGAGCTTTAGTGGGAGAATAACCCACTTCGTCAGATGCCATGAAAGCTCATGCGATAAATAAATCTGTTAGTCTTTAAGTGCCACAGGATTCCTTGCTTTTTTTTATGCCGTTTAAGGTTCTTTGGAATGCTCATGACATACTGAACATAGTTGTATGTCTCTTTTAATGTCATATGTATGGTCATGAAGCTCTGCTTTGTACTATTCCCATATGTGTCTCTCATGGCTAGAGAGAGATCTAGGCAAACATTAGCAAGAGAAAGGAAGCTCACTTTTCACTAACACACACAAAAAACAACCCAGCTCTTCCAGAAAAAATAGACTAGCCTAAACATAAAGAATGACTCAGGACATGGAGAAAATCATTCAAGAATATGGTTGGTTACTTGAACTTGAATGGGGAGGTGAGACCTCAGAGAGGGGCAAAGGGCCATTTGAAAAAGGGAGACATTTTGGCTGCTCTCTCTCACAATCCAGCTAAAGACGACATCAAACAATTCAAACATGGAGCACTGAAGAGAGCCTGATTGGAGGCTAACCAACCAGCCTGCTGTAAAAACCATCAAGAACTGTATGGCTACTGAAAACATTAAGCTTAATTCAGAATGCAATTTGCCTTCTGTTTACTTTTGATTAAATCTGACCTGTCATCCTCCATCCTATAGTCACTTAAAATCTTTCTGTACTTAATAAACTTATTTGTCTGTTTTATGTAAAGAAGTGGATGCAATTTGCATGTGTGTAGAGACTTCAGTTAAAGTGAAAGAAATTGTCCATATTAATTCCTTTGATAAACTGCCATACATACTAGACTGCAAAGTCCAGTGGGTGGCATTGAATTCTAAGACAGTAATTCCTAAGATTTCATCTTGGCCTGTGGGTGTTTGCTGAGGTTTTGTTTTTCTGTTGCATAATCCTATGAGTGCTGACCAGAAGCATTCACTTGCTAAGGTAAGAGCTACTGGCTTGCAGAAGGCCGTGTGTGGGCTGACCAAGGGATGTGATGTTCACACAGTGAACAAGTGCTAGTTGCAGTCTAGGAGTGAGGGATTGAGGTGATGTGGGTTGCAGAAGGGAACATCACACTGTCCCCAGGACTGCCATGTCCAAATCGAGATCATCTGCACAACCACCTCTCTGCTCATTGGTTTTCACACGTCGACCTTGCTGCATCAAAACCACATGTCTAACCACTGCTTTTGTTTGTTTCTTCTATTCTTGACTCTGTGCTTGTTTCATATTGCCCTGAGGCACCTTTCTGACCCACTCTGTGTTACCTCTATCTTGGCCTTGTTCACCCTCCACTTCTTCCATTAAACATACAAGTTTTAGTTATCCCTAGGAAACAAGATCACCTATGTAATATAAATGGGGGGGGGGACTCACTATACTTAGCATATGAGCTCACTATTGTCACCCCTGACTCAAACAATTAAAATATAGCTCTAAGAAGAAAAATAACTGTAAAACAAAATCTTTCTCCTCAATTTATCTGCTCCATATTTTTCTTTAAGTCATAGCTACATATTATGCATATTGAACACAAGTTTTTATTCCTGCTATAACAGCCCAACAGAGAAAACAGAACTATTGACGAGCTGAGTTGATTTTATTTTGCCTCCTCATACATCACCAATAAAAGTGTCAGCTAAGTTCTGACACCAAAATCTTTATATGTTGTTGATGGTGATCTAACAGGCAGAAAGAACTCAGCTTGGATTTTTATATCCTAGGGAATTTGCAGTGCTAGCAGTTACAATACAGGTAGTCCTCACTTAGTGACCGGGTTCCGTTCCTGAAACCCGGTTGATAAACGAATTGGTCACTAAACGAGGAGCAGCCCTTACCGGTATTTCAGGCATAACGTACTTTACTGGTAGTGGGTTTTTTCAACCATCGGTAGATAGTTTTAATGTCACCTTTGCATCATTTATAACATTTTTCATATATATTTTAAATGTTTTAAGCTCTAATGTACTGAACTTAGTTTGCATAGTGTACTGTAAATATAGGTAATCTGAGAGAGTTGATGCGAGTTCTCGTACATCGCCATAATACCAACTCATCAGAGAGCCGGTCATAACTCTGAGGGGTCACTAAACGAGTAGGTCACTAAGTGAGGACTAGCTGTAATCTCCCCACCCCCTTTTACATGGGAAATATTTCATATGGAAATGCTACAGAGAAAATAAAATAATTCCATCTCTGCCATTCTCAGAGTATATTTCTGACTAGTCAGACTTTGATGATATAGAAAAAGTTTAGCCCTTCTCTGTTACTATAAAATTATTTTGTAGTATTGTAGGGGAGTACAAAAAGGAAATGGACAAGTCTAAAGTTAGTCTTTTACCTGTGCAACATAGGAAGTTACATGGTATGCCACCTACACATTTGAGTCTCTCTATAATTTGTAATATTTTATTCCAAATTGTCTTAATATATTAATATAAAATTTACTGTGCCACTCTTAAAAGACAGGCATCTCGAATGGCAAGAGAACAACTGTTGGTCTCAGTAACTCTACAAAGCTGTTCAGGATAGAATGGGAAGGATATCTTATTCAGCTGGAATTGTAGAAGTTTTTTCAGTAGGCAGAATATAACTAGCCAACCTGGAATCAGGTCAAGACACTTCAGTCAGTAGTAGATGTGATTAAACAAAATCTGGCATGATAGATAGATAGATAGATAGATAGATAGATAGATAGATATTAATCCGAATATGCAGACTGATCAAGTGCAAAGCATTCTATGCGGAGGGCTCAGAGTTCACAAAGTTCCTTCTGAAAGGAGGCAAGGGTGACCTGTACAACTCCTTGGGAGCCCTTGCCTCTAAGCCAGAGCTCCCAAGGTCTATGGTTCTGGTAGCGCTCACCAAGCAGACCGTCTCTAAACTAGAGCTCAGTTCCTCTCCACAGAGAATTATGAATACACTGTTCGCATTCCAAATCAGAAACCCAAGTTTGAAATATCAGAATGCTCTATGACATGGAATTTCCTTTTTCTTTACACTTCTAATTTATACTCCTTATCTGCAAGGCAGTTGTAGTCATGTTCATCCCAGGATATTAGATAGCCAAGGTGGGTGAAGTAAAAGTTTTTATTGGACCAACCTCTTTTAGTAAAAAAGACGAGATCTTAATCTGAGCCTAAAAGTCTGCCTCTCACCAGCAAAAGTTGGTCCAATAAAATACATTATCTCATCATTGTTGTCATTCCTATTCTTGAAAGATGTGCTGTGATTATGACCCCAGCTTCAAATTTCATCCAAAAGACATCAACTCTACCCCCTCAAACTATCCTGTGGAAGTGAATCCCTGACATCTGATTATTAACATCTCTTCTTGTCAAACCTTTGTTGTTTCCAGAGGTCTTCTATCTCCATATTGACACCAGCTGACCTGGCTTCACTTCTAACAAGATCATAGCAGAGGGAGCTATGACTATAGGTAGTTCTTTGAGTAAAAAGTTTATTGGCTGCTTTGCTTTTGATTTTAGTCCTCTCACCAACGATTCTCATAGCTCTTCAGAAAAGTAATGTTTGGAGCCATGGGACTAGACCAGTGGAATTGTTGCAGGAGCCTTACCTCTTCACAAATATATGCAAATCACATGGAAACTTAAAAAAACCACTATTGGAGGCTCAAAGTAAACTTATTACCCAAATTGAAAAAAACAAACAGAAAGATGAGCAAAAAAAAAGAAAAAGGCTTCACTGGCTAAACAACAGAGAAAAGGATGCAATTAGAGGGGAAAAAAAGTCATCTTTTAAAAATTGAAAGTCAAACTCTATTGAGGCAAATAGAAAGAATATAAATTCTGGCAAGTCAAGTGTAATTAGGCAGCCAAAAAGGAATTTGAAGAGAAATAACAAAAGACATGAAAACTAATAGAAACTTTTCTTTAAAAGCACATCAAAAGCAGGAAAGCCACTGGAAGATTAAGGTGCTAAAGGAGCGATTAGGGAATGCAAGCTCATTGACAAGAAGCCAACTGAATTCTTTGCATTGGTGTTCACTGAGCAGCTTGAGGGAGACTTCAACACCTAAACCATTCTTTTTAGGAAACAGATCTGCGGAGCTGTTGCAGAGTGAGATGTCAGCAGGAGGTTTTGGCAGAAATTGATAAATTAAGCAGTAATATAAAAATCAGTTTCATCTGACAAAATGGGTTGGAGCCCACAAAAGCTGAAGATATCTGTTAGTCTTTAAGGTGTCACAAGACTTTCATTGTTTAAGGAGTAATACGTTATAAGGACCAGATGGTATTCAGCCAAGATTTCTGAAGAAATTCAAATACAAAATTCCAGAACAATTAACAGTTGTATGTAACCTATCCCTTAAATCACCTTCTATTACCAGATACCTGGCACATAGTTAATGTAAAGCCTACTCTTTAAAAAAAATGCTCCAGTGGTGATCCTGTCAACTACAGGCCAATAAGTCTAATTTCAGTAACAGACAAATTAGTTGAAACCACAGTAAAGAAGTTATCAGACACAAAAAGGAACAAAATATGTTGGGAAGGAGTCAATATAGCCTTTGTAAAGGGAAGTCATGCTTCACCAATCTATTAGAATTCTAAGGGGGGAGGTCAAACATATTTGTTAGTCTTTGCCACAGGACTCCTTGTTTGTTTTATCTTTGTTTACGTGTTTGTTGAGCCCCCCACCTTAGAATTCTAATAGATTGGTGAAGCATGACTTCCCTTTCCAAATATATTTGTTAGTCTTTAAGTGCCACAGGACTCCTCCTTTGTTTTACTGAACAAGAGTAACACAGCTGCCCCTTTGGATCTATGAACAAAGGTGATCTACCCTATCAGAAAGCTTACAAAGTCTTCAACAAAGGCTTTTAAGCAAAATAAGCAGTCATGAGATAAGAGGGAAGGTCCTCTCAAGGATTAGTGACATAAAGACAGGAAAACAAAAGATAGGAACAAATGGTTTGTTTTGACAGTCAAGAGAGGTAAACAGTGGGGTTCTCCATGGATCTGACCTTGGACCAATGCTTTCTCACACATTCATAAATTATCCGGAAAAGGAGTAAATGTTGAGGTGGCAAAATCTGCAAATAATACAAAATGTATCAAGACTATTAAGTCCAAACCAGACTGTGAAGAGTTACAAAGGGATCTCACAAAATTTAGTGAGACTAGGTAACAAAATGGAAGATGAAAATGCAAAGTAATGCACATTGAAATTTTGTTTCCCAACTTCACATGCAATATAATGGGGTCTAAATTAGTTGTTGTAACTCAAGAAAGAGATCTTGGAGTCACTGTGGATAGTTCTCTGAAAATACCCCCTCAATGTGCAGCAGCAGTCAAAAAAGCTAACCATTTTAGAAACTATTAAGAAAGAGGTAGATAAGAAAATATTAGAGTTAGTATATAAATCCATGGTAGCCAGTTCCTTGAATATTGCATGCAGTTCTGGTCACCCCATCCCAAAAAAACAGATCAGAATTGGCAAAAGTAAAGAAAAGGGCAATAAAAATCATTAGGGATATGGAAGAGCTTCCATATAAGGACAGATTAAAGATCCTGGGACTTTTCAGTTTAGAAAAGGGATGACATGGGAGGATATGACAGAAGTTTATAAAATCAAAAATAGTGTGAAGGGAGTGAATAAGGAAATGTTATTTCCCTTGGCACATAACACAAGAAAGGTGTCACTCAATGAAATAGGTTTAAAATAAGCAAAGTACCACCATTGGTTTTATCCAGTAAAGTGTTCCCAGCTGAGAGTGCTAAGTCTACTAGGTAGAATTGGCTCAGACCAGGAAACAAGCTGAGGGGCAGTGCCAGAGGGGCAGAAGCCAAATGTAAGAGTAATGGTGGGGGGATACACCAGTGGCAGAGCCAGGGATTGGTACCAGAGACAGAAGCTGAATGTCAGAGGCTGAGGAACAAACAGAGTCATAAGCTAGAAGCAGAGCCAGAGGTCGAATCCAGAGGTCTGAAGCTAGAGTGCAGCAAACATGGAAACAGGCTGGAGCATGGAAGGAACAAGTGCCAAGTGTAGCTTTGGGAGTGGTACGTGTTGAGCAGCTACTGATATGCTGCAAGGAGCCAAGCTTATAAACCAAACTGTTAAATCAGCACAGAAAGGGCTGTTGCTACTCTGAGTTCGAAAGTGGTATATCCGGCTTGTTGGTTGCGTAGCTGTACAATTCAGTAGTGTACTACCAGTAGTTAGGCGCTTTGAGTTCCATCACAGTGTATTTGAGCTTGTTGGTTGCTTAGTAGCACAATCAAAGAGCAGGTCAACAGATACTAACAGGTGTGGTCGCTGACATATAACCATTTTTATGTTATTACATATGCCGTATGTAGTGAGGGGTAAAAAAAACCTAAGCAAGACATCTTTTGTTAAAGCTTATTCTGCACTCCTGAGTCGTAAGAACTTTGGCACAACTGAGTTGAACTAGAGTTACTAGCAAAGATATACACAAACCGTATCCTCTGAAGTTCCAAAGGAGCAGCCATGTTAGCCTAGTTCAGCAAAAGAAGCAAGGAGTCCTGTGGCACTTAAAGACTAACAGATTTATTTATCACATGGGCTTTTGTGGGAGAAGATCCCAAAGTGGGATGATCTTCCCTGAAAGTTCATGTGACAAAGAAATCTGTTAGCCTTCAGATCCTCTGAGTAACTATAGGTGGACAGACCCAACTTTAGCATTTACCTCTATGAATTTAATTACAGACCTGTCAGCCTCACCTTGATCCCAGGAAAAATCACGGAGCAGGTTCTCAAAGAATCCATCCTGAAACACTTGGAGGAAAACAGAGTGATCAGGAACAGTCAGCATGGATTCAACAAGGGTAAATCGTGCCTGACCAATCTCATTGCCTTCTATGATGAGATGACTGGATTTGTGGATGCAGAAATAGCCGTTAACATGATATACCTCAACTTTAGCAGAGCTTTTCACATGGTTTCCTGCAGCATTCTCACTGGCAAGTTAAGGAAGTATGGGTTGGATATGTGGAATGTAAGGTGGATAGAAAACTGGCTACCTCAATGGTTTCAGCAAGTAGGAATCAAAGGCTCCATGTCTAGTTAGCAACCAGTAACGAGTGGTATGCCCCAGGAGTCAGTCCTGGGGCCAGATCTGTTCAACATTTTCATTAATGATCTGGATGATGAGATAGATTTCACACTCAGTAAGTTTGAGGATGACACCAAGTTGAGGGGGAACGGTAGACACGCTGGAGGGCAGGGACAGGATTCAGGGAGACCTAAAGAAATTGAAACAGTGGGTCAATAGAAATCTCATGAGGTTGAACAGGACAAGTGCAAAGTCCTGCACTTGGGACGGAAAAACCCCAGGCACTGCCACAGGCTGGGGAGCGATCAGCTAAGTAGCAGCACTGTAGAAAAGGACCTGGGGGTCCTGATGGATGGGAAGCTGGATATGAGTCAACAGCATGCTCTTTCTGCCAAAAAGGCCAATGGCATACTGGGATGCATCAGAAGAAGTGTCACCAGCAGATCGAGGGATGTGATAATTCCTCTCTATTTGGCACTGGTGAGGCTGCATCTGGAATACTGTGTCCAGTTTTGGGCTCCCCACTACAAAAAGGATGTCAACAAATTAGAAAGAGTCCAGTGCAAGGCAACAACAATGATCAAAGGGCTGGAGCACAAGCCCTATGAAGAAAGACTGAAGGAACTAGGCCTATTTAGCCTGCAAAAGAGAAGACTGAGGGGGAATTTGATAGCAACCTTCAACTACTTGAAGGGATTCTCCAGGGAGGATGGGGCTTGGTTGTTCTCAGTAGTAACAGAGAACAGAACATGGAGCAATGGTTTCATTTTGCAGCTGGGAAGGTAGAGGTTGGATATTAGGAAAAACTTCCTTACTGGGAGGGTGGTGAAGCATTGGAATGGGCTATCTATGGAAGTGGTGGAATCTCCGTCTTTGGAGATATTTAAGGCTCTGTTAGACAAAACCCTGGCTGGAATAATTTAGTGAGAGTGGTCCTGCTATTTTGGCAGGGGGTTGAACTAGATGACCTCAGGAGCTCCCTTCTAACCCTATGATTCCAATTGGGCTCATTTCCTCCAAAAGCATGATCAGAATTGGTCAAAAAGCACAAAACAAATTTAGCTTGTATTTTCAGAATATTTTTTCTCTTGATTTTCATTTCTCTCTTTTTATATTTTCCTCCAGCAGATTTTATTTATTTAACTTTAAAGTAATTATTCTGAAGTGATTTTTAATGTTTCAATATCTAAAATCTTCATTCCTGAAATTCAAATCCTGGAAAAAAAATCCCACGACTTGCATAAGATGACTTTTAAAAATTGGGATGAGGGGGAAAACCCAAAATATGAAAGCTGCAACAGAAATGAAAAAAAAATGAAAATTTTTGAGAAAATTTAAATGTTTTATTTAATTTTTTTTTTGTTTATGGAGGTGGAGGCTGAATTTGAAACATTTCCACACAATTCTTTAAATGACCAATCAAGAACATTGAAATAAGTTTAAAAATTATGTAAGTCCTGTGGCACTTTTATTCTATGTCTACATTAGCAAATTAGTTTGAATTAAGGAGCCTTAATTCAAACTAATTTGAACCCTGTCTATAATAGGCTTTGCCTAGTTTGAACTAAAACAGTTTTTATTTCAAACTAAGTTTTGCTTAGTTCAAACTGCTTAGTTTGAATTAATTTGCATATTTTGGTTGAACTAGCCCAGACATGCTAGTTTGAACTAAATAAGTTCAAACTAGTGGTTAGTTTGAATTAAGCACCATTTTTTAGTTTGAACCAACTTAGTATGAATTAGCTGCACTTTTTTAGTTTGAACTAAGAAGCTCAAACTGAAAAAAGCACGGCTAGTTCAAACTAAAAGTTAGTTCGAACCTAAAAAGTGTACTTAGTTTGAACTAACTTTCGAACTAAGATTTTAGGTGGAGACAACAAATGCATTTTTCACAAAAGCAAGACTAGCAAATGTATTTTTCGCATGAAGTTTTGTGGGAGACTATCCCCCATCTAAATGTAAATTCCCCATCGTCAACTGCCTAATGAAGTGGGATTTTCTCCCATGAAAACTTACACAATAAATAAATTTCTTAGGCTGTGTTCACACAGCAGTCTTATTTCAAAACAACAGAGGTTGTTTCGAAATAAGAAACGCCACGTTCACACGACGTACCGTTGGTTCGAAACAATGGAGTTATTTCGAAACAACTTAAACACCATTTGGTGATGAAACAACGTTGTTTCAAAACAATTGTTTCAAAACAATCCCGTCGGAACATGTTATTTCGAAACAACGGTGACTCATTTTGAAATAACTGTTGTCCGAACATGCTATTTCGATTCCTGCTTTTTTCCTTAATTCGAATTAACAAACTGTTAATTTGAATTAACTTATTTCAAAATAAGGCGTTATTTCGATACAAGTTGTTTCAAAACAACTTGTATCGAAATAACCCCCTGTGTGTGAACGTAGTCTTAGTCTATAAAAGTGTCACAGTTCTTATTGTTTTGCTGAAGTAGAGCAACACAGCTACCCCTTTGGAATTTAAAAATGTGTTGTCTGTTCTCTTTTACAGTCAATATGTCAAATATTCTTGCAGAGGTAGGAATATGTTGGCATAAAGAAGGTATCACGTGGTCAGTAAAATCTACTAAAAATCTCTGATAATTAGGTACATAAATATGGATTTAGGTATTTAGTTTGACACACCCACACTTGGCAATGCTTGGTTGTGAATTTTCAGGCAGAAGCTGTCTGTGGTGTCTTTACTGGTATTACCACTTCAATGGCTTGATGAGAATGGTACAAGATCCTCATTATGTGGCTCTGCAGAGGCAATTCTTGATGGAGAAATGGTAAAGTATATAACTTAGTAGAGCAACTATTCAATAGCCCTTAGTCTGGATGCAGAGCTGCTTTTCTGTCATTTCCATACCTTGCTATGGCTTGGCTAGATATGTAGTTCTAGTCAACAGGATGGCACACCCAGCAGCTAAAGCCATTTGAGTGTTTCATGCATGAACCATTAGGATATGCCACACAGAAGAATATAAAGAATAAATCATACAAAAAAATAAACTAAACTCTAAGTTTCCCCAGAAGTTGTCTATAAAGATAGCACCCAGATTAAACTATATTGATCCAAAGATACCTCCATGTTCTGGGAGAAAGGGTCCTTAGGATCACACAGTGATGAAGATATTCTGTGGTTGCCACGGAAACAACGCTGACTAATGTTCTGCGGGACTGGAAATGTCTGTCGAATAATTGTTAACCTTCCAATTGACCTTCTCACAAGCTCTTGCACATCCACATCATTTATTTCCTGTAGCATAAGATAAGGCATAGAATATGTAGAGAAGTTAAATACAGAAATGTCAGCACTAGACTATAAATGAAAAATAAACTGAAAGACTGGAAGATGCAGTATCACTGTACTGCATTTATTTACTGCTGTCATGTCATCAAAGACAAACATATGTATAGTTATTAAAATGACTGGCCTACCATATCTATAATTATATTACATGCATAAATATGCTATACTGAAGCCTAAACAGAAACCTGGAGGGCGTAACTGGGTTATTTTAGCTCCTTCCCTTTCGTCTTTTAGTTTGAAGTGTTTCACAGCAGATAATGTGGAAGCCAGTAGGAAGACACACAGTATAAAATCTGGCTAAGTGCATCATTGCAAGGAGTTCTCAACAATTATTCAGATGTTAAGTAGTCAATTCTCAGAAAAAGAACCAACAAACAGTGTAGTGGTTAATGAACAATTTATCAAAACATGCATGGGGGGGGAGCAGGAAGGAAAGAAGGGAATGCACTAGCACATTCGGGGTTGTGTGTACATTCTTGTACGCAGCTAGCTCTAATTTAAAACCAGTGTTTTATCTGTTGAAGTTCCTATTAAGGCTGAGCACCCACACCTAGGGACAGATAATTTAAAGAAAACTAAATAAATAAGTTAACATATATTGGAGATTTTGGTTTGGAGAGGCATATGGGGCAAATGTGTAAAAAGTGCTGTCTTACACTGGTCAAGTATCTCACTCTGAATTTGACAAAGATAATTGATTAACAAGCAATAAGAACTGAGCCAAAACTTCATTTTAAAGTTGAACTTTTTCTGAGGACTAAAAAATGTTAGCCCTAAAAATTGAGTTGACTTTCTCTTTTCTCCATTTTTTCTACACAGAAGAAGAGTTACTGAAATACTGTCTGGCACAACATGATTTATCTGAAGAGATCGCTCTCAAACCTAGACTCTGTCCCTTGGCACAGTGAATTATTTGTTTATTATTTCTCCCTTAATGAGCTGCCTTTGTTTATCAGAAGGTACTTCACGTCCTAAACATATAGGAAACATAAGAATTTAAATGTTCCAAGCTGACATTAGGGTTTTTGCTATGAGAAATTTTGTTATACTGAAATTTCCAGACTGACTTTCAGACTAAAGAGTGCATTCCAGTTGAAAATAAAAATTTTGAGATATAGGCCCAGTTTGCTGTAGTGAACTGCAAGTGAATGTCCGTGCCTGTACTTGAATTACAGGAGCAAATTAACACACTTAACACTTTAACTTCATGACTTATGTTCACAATTTGATAGTTAGGGGGAACAAATACTCCTATTTAAGACTGCAGTTAAAATTCTTTTCTGTAAAAAGCAGACCATTCTGAAAACACAGCTTTTTACTTTGAAATCCTAATTCTGATTCAGTTCTGTGGCTAGAGTGAAAACACTTTAAGCAATTCTTCTGAAGCAACTGGTTCAGATACACCTCCAGTTTGTTTATTTGCTTTAAAGCCAAGAAGAATATGCTAAGGATCATGATTTTTAATGTCAATTCTCCTGGCTCCACTAAAAATGTTTTACTTTTCATCATAGCATGTCATAGCTTTTGGAGTCATCTGTTATTTATGTTCTTTATGAAATATAGATTTTTCTGCAAGCAAAATAACACCTGGCATCAGTTGAGTCCAGTGTAATATCCTGCATTTCTGGTCGATTAATCCTTAATGTACCATAGATAATGGTTTCTCTCAGCTTAATATGCCGTCTTTTCATTTAGTCTGTATCATTTCACAAGCTATGAGAAAGAAAAAGTTGCCTCTTTGGGAAAACACAAGTCATTTTTTTAATATATATAAAATATAATCACAGAGGACAGCTAAAAAGAACCTTATCTATATTCTAAACCACGCTTGTTAATCTTAGTGCTTATGAGGTATTTCACTATGGATGATGACTTGTTTTTTGTTACATATTTTACACATATTAAAATGGAGAGGCTGTCAGATTTCTTTTTAACATTGTGAAAAATCATACCCACATGGCCACGCTACACCACCAAGTAACATTTTATAAGAAGTTTTGACTTTTAGCTGTGCAAACATTTATCATTTTTTCTCCCAAAAGCAGAGCATATGTTTTCTGTATTCAGCAGTTTTGTGCATTTTAATTAGAATTCTCTGGGTTTTGCCTCTAGGTTGTTACTACACTTCAGATATTTTGTGTATTTTATAAATATTTTCTGGGGACTAGAAACAAAATCTGAACACCAAAGAGAGATAGGCAACAAATGTATTGCCAATGTGATGAAACAAAATAACAAAAATACACTGAACAGATTCATGATAAATGTAATTTAGATTCTGTAGGCAATACTGGACTTATAATAAGGTTTCCTCTTTAGTGTAATTTCTCATCTGCAAAACTATAACCCAAGTTCAACTTAAATCAGAACAATTTGATGTAATATATTTCTTTCTCTCATTTTAATTCTGCCAGTATTTCTCTTAGGATTGACTGCCAGCGCAGAACTGGTTTTGTTGTAAAAAAACAAGACTATCAGCTCATCCTTCACTTATTGTTCTGATGTTTAGATTTTAGTACAACAGATTTTCCAGAGACCAAAAACAAACAAAAACCACCCTGAGGTTTAAGAGACTATCGCATATAAGGAAACCATTTGCATTTCAATTTCAAGGGCTGTTTGCACTGTTGTAGTCTTACTGATCCCAGGAGATGAGACATAATGCAGGTGAGGTCTTATCTTTTACTGGACCATTACTTTGGTGGAAGGGACATGATTTTGACCATCAGAAAGCTCTTTCTCAAGCACCAGTTACACTCCAGTTACCTTCTCCAAACCTGAGGAAGAGCTTAGTGAAGCTCAAAAATCTCACCCCCTTCCATCAACAGAAGTTCTTTCAACAAAATCTATTACCTCACCTACATTTTCTCTCTGGTATCATGGTGGTTGATGATCTATTTTATAAATATGGAATGCCTAGAAAAAGGAAATAGAAAAACAGGAAGCCACCTGACCCAGTTTGTGGCTCTAGTATGAATTAAAAAGAGAGAATCAAATTTTCGAAAAGTAGAATATAAATATATTTTGGTATCTTTGGCACAAAATATTATTTTTAATCCTTGGGAAAAATCTTGTATTCATTCTCCTTGGAGTCTAGGAAGGATGTTCTCATTAGTATAAATGGAATGAGGATAAAATGTCAAGAAGAAAGTTAAAACTAGAATGAAAGAGTAATTTGTCCACTTTGTGGGCCATGGATCAGGCTCCTAGAGCTAATGGCCACTGCAACTGAGCTACCTCCTTCTGCCTGCTCTGAATCAACTTAAAGATAGATAAATGACATATATGTGGATACAGATATATATGTGGTAAGAGGCACAGGTGCACTGTTATGTGTTTCAGAATGTCAATTTATATTAGTTATCATCCGGCTGCCTTGTCTGCCAAAGGTAATTCATCAATATAATCTACATTTTGGGTGGCTAGCATCTAGAACTCTGAACTGAGGTTCTAGAGAGTCCTACCCTATGGACTATGACAAAAATAGTTACCAGAGGCCTTTGACACTATTTCCCAGCTTGGTGGGGGTCAGGTGTGGGCACAGAACGGATTAGACAATTTTATGACTGGAAGGGACCCTCAAAACATCATCTAATCCAGTCCCCTGCATTCATGGCAGGATTAAGCTTTATACATGTACTTTATTGTTTGCTGTGAACTGGATTATATATGTCTGAGCAGTGATGACAGCATTTATTCATTTTCCAAAGGTTGCCCAGGCACAGCAAAGAGTCACATGGGGTGGAGGCACCAGCTTCCCCCTCTCCCCCCACAAAGAAAACAAACCCAGGCCGTTTGAGTAGCAGGAAACAGCTACAGCAAAACACCATGAAGGGAGCTTGAGCAACACCTCTGTGGAGCAGGCTATATGAGTCTGCACAGGTGCCAAGCACAATACAGAATATAGAGTAGTATATAATACAAGAATTACTGTAATCATGTTAAAATTTAAGGGATTGAGAAAACCCCTTGTATATGGGCGCTCACCCCTGGAGTGTGCCTCACTGAAGTGAAGTCGTTGTGTCAGTGTTCCCAGTGAACTTTCAATAAGTCCAATGAGGTTCATGTATATTAAACAGTGCCCCTTCAGTAGTGTAACTCACTTAATTTACAAAGGCAGACAATTTCACACCCAGGCCTTGACCCCAGCTAGGAGCACTATGCCTTGCCTCTTTCCTGATGAGCTCCCTCACCAGCCACTCCTGAGAAATCCTCATCTTGGTGTTTTCTTTTTCTGTATTCTTGGCCTGTTTCTCTCCTCAGGAGCCTTTGCTCCATGCTGAGAACAGCATCCTAGCCAGCTCTCACCCTGTCAACTTCTTTCCCCAGGCATTTCTTTCTTATGATCTCTACTCCCAACCCCGCAGACCCTTTTATAAGGCCCAGGTGCTCCTAAACTAAGGTCCAGCTACTCAGGCAATCAATTATCCCCAGATAGGCATTAGCTGGCTCACTGTCTTTAGCATAGCCCGTTATAGATAGGCTGAAAGTGTGATCACTCTCAGGCGACAAAGACTCTATGACACCCCTAAAAAACTATTTTGTACTAATCTATTGTACATGTTTAAAATGTGCCACTACATTGTTTAGAGAAATCCAGTCAATTATTTACTTGGATCTACTTGAACTTAAATAGTTGACTCCTAATTCTAATAACCAACCACTAGCCTCTTCACAGTACTATGTTGTAGCAATGAACAAACAGAACCCAGCAACAAGGGCAAAGTCCTTTCTGGACAGATACTTGAAACCAAATTCGGTGTATGGATGTATGCAGGTGAGATCCACATTTAAATTTGTGGGAGCACGTGCATCCATCTAAGGGTAGCACAGTTTGAAAAATGTGTAACTTTCATGATTCAGCATCTTTATAAGGTACTTCTGTAATAACTCTGAGCAGTGCAAAGAACTTTAGGCTGTTGTCTGAAGAGAGAGTCACAGGAGACAGGTGGACATAGTGGGATAACTAATAACTGAAGACACCTATTTAAAAATCATTAAATGAATGACCATTTCTTCCATGTTAAAACAGATATACAATTATCTCTCTAGATTCACCCAGCAGCTAAAATAAAATATATAATGAATGTACAAATATGTCTTAAAAGAGTGACAAGAGAATTTAGATGGATTCCATTTGGCTGTCAGAGGTTACATTTATTGTGGTGGGAATGGAAAACAAACAGAGAAATCCCTTCTCATGCCTATAACTCCAGCTCTGATTTGTGCACTTCTAAATATTATATCCAAATCCCTTATTCAAAGCTCTGAATCTTGTGAAATTTAAATAAAGAGCTATACCATATGCTGCAGGGCCCTAAAGGGATGGGAATATTTATTTGAAGAGACTTCTCAACTGAATGTATTGATTGTGAGAAGGAGCCTAGTATTATTGCCAAATAGTAAGCATGATTGATTATGACATATGAAATTGTGCAACCCCTCACTTTTATAGAGCTTTCAGTACAATATAGAAATAGAAAGGTAATGTGGTAAAGGTAATATATTTTATATTTTTTTCCAAAGTTCCATTGTCAATCCCATTGTGATGTACATCATCAAGGTTGATTTAATACATTACCTTAAATATCAGCTAATGGGACAATAACATTAAAGTAAATGTTACCAAGTGTTATTGCCTTTTTAGATGAGCCACTACAGTATTATACACAATCTAAAAAACTAGGCCAATTCACATCTGTGAATGACACTTGTTTTCAGATTGTTTTATTTTCAGTACAAAAGGAAAAGGGAATACATTCCTAATTTTTTTGACATGTAGCTGTAAATAGTTATTTTACTGTTTGCCAAACAATGTATTTCTCATCTGCATAATTGATTCCAATGCAGAAGACTAGAGAATTACAAAAGCAATGTAAAATAAGATATTTGCACATTAGAAATGCTACAGTAGTGCAGCTATAGTGTAGACCAATGGTTTTCAAACAGTATGCCCCAGCACACTGGTGTGCTGTGAGAACTGTCCAAGTGTGCATAAGGGTAATGAAACTCAATGTAAAACAAATATTATTTCATCTTAAACAATAGTCTATCCAACCAAAATTACAACTCAGAAAACTCGTGAAAATAAATTGTCAAATTTAAAGTGAGCTATTGGTCTTTTGATCCTAGAACATGACCTTTTTAAACGCAGGTGGCCAAAAGGCGAATCTGAAATAAGTATTTTTTTTCCTTGGATTTGAAACATTAGCTCATTTGATCCTTCTTTAGCTTATTGCAAACCTTTCTAGTAAGACTGTAATCATAGTTAATGTGATGTTTATGAGAAAGCAATTTGGTTGAAAAAAGTAGGTGAGCCATGGAATTGTTTCCCTCACTGAAGTGTGCCGTGTTACTGAAAAGGTTGGGAACCACTGCTGGACACATTTATTACAATGAGTGAATCATGGAACCATAGAAACTAGAAGGGGCCATGAGAAATCATTGAGCCCACTCCCTTGTACTCATGGCAGGACCAAGTACCATCTTAAACCACCCTTGACAGGTGTTTGTCTAACCTGCTCTTAAAAATTCCCAGTGACAGAGATTCCACAACCTCCCTTGGAAGGGGAGAGGTTCTTGTAGTAAATCCACCTCTCCAAGAGGCGGTAACTAAAAACTGAAATGATTTAGGTGGTGGAAGAATTCTTCCATCTACCTATGGTGTCTACACAAGGGCTGTGGCTAGCTTCAGGGCATATCTCAAGGGTGTGACTCTTTCACATTGTGAGCTCAGCTGACCTAAATTCTAGTTTAGGCTAGGCCATAGTCACTGACATAGTAGCTCTGATTTAGCCAGAACATATACACCCATCATAAAGGGCTAGATTTACAGCACAAGAATATTTGTGTGAATAAAACACACACAACCATCAACACAGAGTTTCCAATTGGACCCATAATGTAAATCTAAAGGATTCAGTCATGTGCATCTAAAAGGACAACCACATTGATTGCACTGAAGTTATTTTTCTTTCTGAGGGAGGGGAATAAGAAGTTGCTTGCTTACTTATAAGGAAAATTATCTTTTTTTTTTTAAACTAGATTTCTGTCTCTAATATTCTGGGACCAACACAGCTACACCACCATCACAAACTAAACAACAAAGGTCATATGTAGCCATCACTCTACTTCGAAATCTCCACTTTGATGGCTATGGCATAAAAACTAGTGATTTTTTTTACAGGTTACTGGTAAAGTGACAGAAAAGACAGAATATTGTTCTCAAACATTCACTGTTTGTAATATATTGATATTTTTCTTATGGTCTGCATAAGGTGACCTCAAAAGAAGTATCCTAAAGGATAAAACATTTTATAAATGATAAGTCAAAGTAAGATCATGATTCTGTCTATGCCACTTGCCAGTCTGAATAGATCTTATTGGTTTCTGAACTAATTTTAATGTCTTCAAATATTGCAACTATTTAGAATGCTAGAACACAGAATGTACCCTTTTTTCCTGTCTTGCATGGATATAGCTTATATGGCAGAATGTGTTTTACAGATCAACTAAATTGTTAATCTATAAATTCTATAGCAAATAGAAGACACATCACAGTTTTTTCAGTTTACTACATTAACACTTTTTTCTTTACAATTTAAATTAATTTAAAATTGACTACAATGAAAATAAGATACAAAATGCACCAATCAATAAAAACTTTCACCTAAGTGATTTAACAGTATTTTTGCTAACTCTGTAAATTAGAGGTCTAGTCCAACTCCTACAAAGATTAATGGAGAGACTTCCATTGATTTTAATAGGAGCTGTATTGGGTCCTCAGAAAATTATCATTTTTTAACACCACCTGTTGAAGTTAACAGCGGAAGTGGTTCCTGAACAGGTCTGGTCACTAGAACACAAAAAACCAGGACGATGACTGAATTCTAATCTAGTCACTCTGAGAAATAGTTGATTGTACCCACAGATTCACTTTGTGAACCCTCCTGTGATTTAGAAAGACAAGGTAAAACAAGACATGACTGTAACCAGATACGTCTTCTGAGGTCATCTTTGCCATTAATATAAACTAGAAACAGCAAACCAACTCTGTTTCATTTATTGTACTCTAACAATTAAAAACTAATGACTGAATATGAAAACAGAAGTGTGAGGTCAAGAATTCAGACCAAGAATTACATGGGTGACATCTCTAAGCAAGGCTTTGCAATGACAACACAGATACAGGCTCTATACAATTTAAACCAGGCAATAATTATCTCCTCTAATTAAGGCTTTTGTGGACATAATAAATTACTCTCTTTTAAAAATAGTGAAACATTTGACCATTGAATAATAGAAAGACAACTTAACTGTGTAGTGTTTTAAATGTGCAGCTACACTTCTTTTTGACTTACTAAATGTTAGCTGGCAAGCATTATAATAGATTGTATTACAAATCTTGTCATCAGATATCATTGTAAACATTCCTACTGGTCAGACAGATTTGAGAATAGATACATTTCTATTTTAAAAAGAGTTTCCTTCTGTTCGCTACTTATACACATTCATATATAGTCCTATCTAGAGTCCATTAATTTCTGTGGGTTTTCGTTCCAATTCATACTGAACTACTTAATCCTTTTGCTTTTTAAAGGGGCAGAAGAAAGAAACACATACAAGTTTTAGAAACAATATTTAAATATAAATGAACCATGAGCACTTCACGGGGAAGGATTCACTATGCTTACAAGGAAGAATTATTTTGGGTTTTTTCTTTTTTTTTTTTCTTTCTTTTTAAATCAAAAAGCTCCCAATGCAACCAGCTCAAGCTAAAAAGAAAGGCTAAATATACTCAGTAGGGAAATGTTTTTCATTTGTTTTACTCATACAAGGCCTTTTATTTAAAACAAAACAAAATGAAAAATAAAGCCTCAAACTTGTCATTCTGTTTTTATTAAACAATGTTCCCACCCCCGTTCCTGCAGTTTGCTGTAGCTATTGCTTCCTGTTGGCAAAGATAAGCGTGAACACTGTCAGTGTGTATCAAAACAGGATTCATGCTCCACAGCAACATTCAGTTGATAGTTACCTCATTTATAATGATCCAGTGGCAGTCAAAAGCAACCAAATTAGTCTCCACAACCTGAAAGAGAACAAAGCAGCTATCAGTCAACTTACTTATGAAAGTCAAATAAATAAATGGATAGATAAATAAAATGAAATGATGCTCTCTGCAAATGACAGAAAATGGAGCACAAGCTCTGAAAGACCTCTGTTATTCAGCTGAGGATAGAGAACCTTTAGCACAAAGTTACAGAGGCATTTTGTTCTGTTTTGACTTGCTAATTAGAGATGGAAATATATTTCATTGTAGGCATAACCAAGGAAAATAGGTTTCCATTGATTCAGAATAAATAGAGCAAAAGAATGAATGGCAGGGAATCAGTATGTTCAGCCCCCTTCTAGACTGACCACATTTCTGAATCTCCAGACATCTTTTCAATGTTCATCTATCTCTGGATGTGAGAGACAGAAGGACAAGAGAAGGTTCTTGTCATTGGATTGTAAGATTTGGGGCTTACAGCAATAGCAGAGAGAGAAATATATCATTGTGGCAGTTTTGAAAGACTATATGCACCTGTTATTGCCCTACTCTCGCAGGTCCCTTGCTGCCTCCTCACATTTCTGCTTCCTTCCCCACTGCCTCTTATCTTGAAAGTGAAACCAGTTCCAACAGATGGTATTGTGCTCAGCCCAAGATGCCACCTACCCCTTCTTTCTTGATTCTGTGCCTCATATTTAGTGATCAAGACTCACTTAAGGGAGGAACAAAGACAAAAAAGAGGACAAGAAGAGACAGGTGGGCTGGCAATGTCATGAACACAGTAAAGATGCACCTGCAGAATCTGACTTTTGCACCAAGATAGGCAGCGGGGAGAAAGAAGCGGGGGGGTGGGTGGGGGAATCAGAGAAAGCAGTTAGAAATCACTGGATATCTCAGTTAATTGTACTGGTGACAAGTTAACGGGCATTGCAAACCAAGACAAACCAAATAAATCTTGCACATCTAATCACCCTAAACATAGACTCTAAAACGGCAAGCACCTAGCACTCCTATTAATCAAAGGGGAAGGAAGCCTTGCAATGCTGCTTTGTGAAAGCATAAAACAACGTGACATTGTGTTAGATGAATGGTAGTGGTCTATTATTATTGAGACCTGGAAATATGCACAGCATTGCTGTTTGGCTTTTAACAATGGATTACCACAAGTGCTGGCTATCGGGGATGATTGTAGTTTATATAATACTGTATCCAAACGAGACAAATTTAGCTGGTTACTAATCTTGAGAGAGGTAAGATGCCCAGTGCTGAGAACTCCATTATTAAACCAGAAGCATTGGAAATGGGTTCAATTCTGATTTGCTACATTGATGGGCAGCATAGGAAATTCTAAACTAGAGAGAGAGGGAAGGAAAGCAGTTTATGGACATCTGCACATGAAAAGTGCTTAGATAGCTAACACTCTCCAGTGTTGAAATGCTCATTTAGGGAAATGAGATTGCTGTGTGTCTAATGTATCTTTGGATAAATTTAAATGTTATTTTTAGCAATTCATGATGTAACATTGAATTTAGGTGCAGTACATTATATTCTCCATGTTATTATACTGGTTCAAAAAATTTTCTCATATTATTTTGATTGGTTCTCTACTGACGGGTGAGTGGAGAAAGGTTTCCTGTGCATCTTTGAAAAGTGGTAGTTGTGGCATCTGCTGGATTTTATCAATGAGGTTTCTCATGCAGTATAATATGTGATTTTAGTAGGTTCTGTTTAGAGCATTCTTGCTGCTTGTTGCTTTCATAGCCTGTTTTTATTCTCATTATTTGATTCATTTATACATCAACTATCTGGGTCTAGGAAGAATTTAACGACACAGGAGGAGGGAGAGGCAACTGAGAAGCAGACAGCTAGTGCCAAGCTGTGTGGTTTTTGTACATTAGTTGCCCAAGTCTAGCACACACACTTACATATTCATTATGGCAAGCAAAATAAGGGAGGGCAAAAGTGCAAATTGTGCCTGACCAACCTGATTGCCTTCTATGATGAGACGCCTGGCTTTGTGGATGTGGGAACAGCAGTCAATGTGATATACCTCAACTTTAGCAAAGCTTTTGACATGGTTTCCCATATCATTCATGTCAGCAAATTAAGGAAGTATGGTTTGGATGACTGGACCGTAAGGTAGATAGAAGCTGGCTAGATCATTGGGCTCAGGAGGTAGGACTCAATATCTATCTGGCAAATCGTAACTAGTGGAGTGCCCAGGGGACAGTTCTGGGGACAGTTCTGTTCAACATCTTTATTAATGATCTTGATGATAGGATAGATTACATGATCAGTAAAATTGTGGATGACACCAAGGTGGGAAGAATGGTGAACACACTGGAGGGCAGGGACAGGATTCAGGGAGACCTACACAAATTGGAGCTTTGCGCCAAACAAAATCTCATGAGGTTCAACAAGGACAAGTGCAAAGTCCTACCCTTAGGGTGGAAAAATCCCATGTACTGCCAGAGGCATCGCTGCTGTGGGGCCCAGAGGGCTTCAGCCCCCCTTGAGCCTGAGACCCAGCCCCCTCTAACTCTTTCCTAGCAGTGCAGGGACAGTGAGTCAGCCTGCAGCTTGAGTCCCATAGGCAGAGAGCAAACTTTAAATCCCCCTGTAGGCAGACACTGCCTGCATACCTTCTGAATGACATGCTCTCCTCATGGTCCGGGTCCAACCAGCAACAGGTAAGACAGACTGTTGTGTGTGGTGGAGGTGGGCTGGGTGGAGGTGGGCAGGGAATCGGCCATGGGGGGTCAGGCAGAGGATCGGCTCTTCCGGTCCAGGGTCAGGCAGCAGGGAGACTGGGCCAGGCAGTGGGACCAGTTGGGGGATCAGCCCCTCTGGAAGGTCAGGCTGTCGAGGGGCTGCGGGTGGCTCTTTCCCCCCAAGCCCAGGTGGCATGAGTGGGTAGCTGCAGGTGGCTCTACTCCTCCCCTCAAGCCTGGACCACATGGCCCGGGCTCTATCCCTTCTCTTGCCCTCCCCCTCACCAAGCCCAAGCAGCAACGATCCTTGGGTGACTGGGAGAAGCAGGCAGCAGAGGAACATATTTCCTGAAGTGGCACCCATGACAGTGATGGCGGGTTTGGTGGGGCTCTTGAAATTGTTGTTTCAGGGCCACATCACCAGGGAAACAAGGAGAACAGGGAAAGCAAGGGGCACTGGATTTTTAGGAGTTGGTGCTCCCCGCCCCTGGCAGTCACTTCTATGTAGATACGGTTGTATCTGAGCACAGTTAGCTAGTCAGCGTAATGAAGAGGGAGAACACAGACTTTGGGGCTGGCGACATTAGACATGGAACAGTCTCATCTAGTGACCCTTGGTGGCTGTTGGGGGAGGAGGGGGGGAGAATATCAGTGCTTGCTTAAGGTAACATGATCTGGTTTAAAAACAATGTCATTCTCTCTAGACTTTTTTAGAAAAAGGATTAAACAATAGAGAGACAGCATTTTCTACAGGACTGGGTTTGGCACCTGGGAAACCAGAGGTCTGTTTCTGGCTCTGCCACGACCTGCGTGGGAAAGTCACTTTTACTTCCTAGGACTCAGTTTCCTCACCTGCAAAATAAAAATGGTGATGCTTACCTCCCTTTGTAAAGTGCTTTGAGTTCTCTAGCTGAAAAGTGCAAATAGATACACAGAAATAATCCCTTGCTCCTGTCAGATTTAGCCCTTATAGCATTCTTCATCCCAAAGTGCTTTGCAAAGGGGGGCTGCAGAGGGCTCCCCTAACACAGCCCAGGTAGCATGGACAGGGTCTCTCCCCTCATCTCCCCTTCCCCCAAGCCCAGGAGACATGGCCTGGGGGGCTGTGGTTGACTCTACCCCTCCCCCACAATACTAGCAGCAGGATCTTTTCAGGGGACAAAGCAATATGCCACATTTATTTGTAAATGTAAAAATATTTAAAAAAAAAAAAAAAAAAAGACAGGCAGAACCACATTCATAATAGCCAGGTTAGTCCAGCTTAGTAAAACAAAGTAGTAGTCTTGTGGCATTTTGAAAGACTAACAAATTTATTTATCACATGAACTTTAGTGGGAGAAAAATCCCACTTTGTCAGATGCTTGAGGATGGGACTTTCAGCCACGGAAGCCCATGCAATAAATAAATTTGTTAGTCTTCAAAAGTGCCAAGGACTTCTTTGTTTTGTTCATAACCACAATTTTCTGGAAGTTGGTGTGATATTATTTCCAGCTCTTTTATGTATTGCTTGAACCAGTCTAGAGAAAAGAGACAGGCCTCTGTCATTCATGTATCTAATGCTCCAACATAGCAGTTGCAGAACAAGACCCAAAGTTTTCATCTTTTTACCCATCTTTTTTTAATACTCGCTTTCTCTCATGTAAGTTTATGGGACCTGCTATGTCTTGCTGCCTCACTGCTCCTGTGTGATCATTGATCACCAGCCATTTGCAGACATGACTTTTATCTTGTATTTTGTTCTTTTCTTTCTGGGGTGGATCCTTCTTGCTTTTCAGGGATTTGTTTGCATTATTCATCCCCTAAGGTGTACTTCTACTTCAACAGGAAAGTTAACATGTCTACATAATTTATGTGCTTCAATTTTGGGCTTGTATGGAAAAAGCGACAGCAGAATAATGCTTGTTACGTATGCAGGCTTAAAGTAAATGTTTCAAATGCAAAGCCTAGCTCCTGTAACTACTTCCCAACCAGAAGCCAAATACTTTGCCAGTTTCTACAGTTTTGGTTACAACAGAAATCCCAAAATTAACCTCAGAAAGGATCTACTGGGCTTCAATTGGTGCCTCTTGAGCATCCTCGCTAGCCACTCAAATCCTGAACCTGCCACCCATTAGAAAAATGCCTCGTCTGTCTGTCTGCTGTTTGTTCACTAGGTCCCAATGCTTTCAGTACCAAGTTTGCTCATGTAACAACTACTTTCCCTCAGCAAGCCTCTGCCACTCCTCCAGAGATATGAAAGTAGCTGGGCTCTTCCTTTCCTTCTCACACAGCAGCAGCCAAATTCTGTCTTGAGTTACACCTGGTTTGACCACTCCTGGGGTCTTCAAATTCAGGGGCCTTTGGCACTTGTGCTAGTGATAACTTTTAGGCAGGTAAGTAAAGCACAGATGCAACTACAATTTAGCAAATAATACTAAAGATGCAACAAGAAAAATTAAGATTGAAGGTCCAACTAAGCTTAGACTTGGGTGAGGTGGGGGTATGCTAAGACAACAGGGTGCCAAGCAAATGCCGAGAGGGAAGGGGAAATAGTTGGGGAAGGGGGGGTATGAGGAGTCAGGTGAGGTGTGGGTGCACTGCTGAGAGTCTGCCAAGCTGGGAAAGGGAAATAGTGGGGTTTGGAAGCTGGGTGAGGTGAGGTGAGGGGTAGAAGGGGGGCTTTACACAAGTAAACAGTCTCATTGCATTCACATGCATAAAGGATTATGTAGTAAACATTCTGTCAGTTGTGCACAAGAGAAAAGAATCTAACATCTTTTATCCAATCAGAGTTGGTTCTGTAGGGCAAACAGTATTACAAACAGTAACCCTTTACTTTTGGCACAAAAGAAAGTGAAATACCCTGAAAGAGCATACCTCTTTTAGTGAGTGCCATTTTATCACTGCCACTCTTCAGATTGAAATAATATTTAATTATTCTGCTCTTCAGTTTTGCCCTCCTATAAATTGTGCACAGCATAAGAACACTTGCCAGACAGCAAGCCACAAAGTTAACCTTTCTCTTACTGAAAAGTTCCAGAGGGGTACCTGTGTGTCCGTCTAGTTCAGCAAAACCAACAGGGACCCCTGTGGCACTTTTAGAGACTAAGACATTTTATTTATCACATGAGTTTTTGTGGATGAACTCCATTTTCAAACATCTGACAAAGCAAGATTTTTTTTTAGTCTTTAAAAGTGCCACTAGAATTTTGCAGCATCAGCTGTTTTTCTGACCTGTACCAGAAAAATGAAGAATTCATTCCTCTAAAGACAAATGTAGCATATTGGGAACGGACATCACCAACAATAACTTGAAGAAAAGAGAGGTTACTTCCTAGTAACTGTGGTTCTTTGAGATGTCTGCACTGATTTTCCATCCCTGCTTGTTTTACTTTAACATAAAGAAGGGACTGAGGGTTGCTGTAGGGAGGATGGATCATATTTGAGAACTGTTGATTTTCGACTGTTGAAATTCAATCCATTTAAATTGTTTCAGGTATGTAAATACATTTGACGTAACATGATATCTTCAGACGTGGTCCTAAGTGTCACAGGATGCACATCTGTGCATGTGGGGTTATGATCTATATAATTTTTCTGTTCACTTATATACTGGGATTGTATATTGTATGCCAGTTACAACATACAAAGTTTCTTTATGGATGCTCATATAACCTAGTCTACATGATTGTTATGATGATATCTTCCGTGCAGCCACATGCATGTGTACAGATGTGTAGCATGGCACAGGGGTTCGGGAGGCAGATAGAACTCTCTTCCAGCAAGAGGTAAACAACCAAAGCTGCAAGCAAGGAGGCAGCAAAGATATGCTGATTGAGGTGGCTCAGAGGAGACAAAGAAATCACCTATGCCAGAAGGGGAGGAGTGAGGAGTGAAAACAAAGAAACTCTTCCAAGTGCACCTCTTTGTTTTCACATGTGGCTGCAGGAAACATATCATCAAGGGATGCAATTATTCCCCTCAATTCGGCACTGGTGAGGCCACAGCTGGAATACTGTGTCCAGTTTTGGGCTCCCCACTACAGAAAGAATGTTGACAAATTAGGAAGAGTCCAGCGGAAGTTAATGAAAATGATTAGGGAATTGGGGCACATGACCTATGAGGAGAGACTGAAGGAACTAGGCTTATTTAGTCTACAGAAGAGATAACGAAGGCAGGATTTGATAGTGACCTTCAACTACTTGAAAGAGTGCTCTAAAGAGGAGGGAGCTAGGCTGTTCTCAGTACTAACAGAGGGCAGAACAAGGAGCAATGGTTTCAAGTTGCAGCTGGGGCAGTCGAGACTGAATATTAGGAAAAACTTGCTCACTAGGAGGATGGTGAAGCATTGGAATGGATTATCTAGGGAGGTGGTGGAATCTCCATCTTCAGAAACATTTAAGGCACATTTAGACAAAACATTGGCTGGGATGATTTAGTGAGAGTGGTAGTGCTTTCAGCAGGGGGTTGGACTAGATGACCTCATGAAGTCCCTTCCAACCCTATGGTTTTATGAGAAAGAGCTGCTCACTCTGTAACAAACTCTTTCCTCATCACTCATCTTGGACAGAGATCGGTTTTGAGCTGCCATACTACCTCTGGTCTAAGCTCAACCTCTTCAGAGGTTGGGACATGAGCAAATAACCATATTCTTGTGTAGATCTCTTTTAATCTCTCTGGTTGAATAATTTGAATAGTCACTACAAACAATGAGCAAGAATGACTGTGTGTTCTGGTGGTTAGGGAGCTTAGCTCGGAAGTGGGAGATCCAAGTTCACATCTTTGCTCCAGTGACTAATTAGTTATTGACACAAAGAACCAATTCAACACGGGAAATACCCACAAGAGAGTATTCATAGCTCAGTGGCTGGGTTATTCTCCTGCAGTGCTAGACAGCCAAGTTTAAATGCCTCATTCTGTGTCAGGAAGTCAGAGGAACTGAAAATTCAGAATTTGGGCACATAGAATTTTTAATAACCCAATCAACGATTTTACAGATATTTTTCTTCCTTAGAGGAAAGGTTTTGGAACCTCAAGGAATCAGATATTCCACACTACAGTTTTCTGAAAGTAGTTGATAATAAAATAATAATATGCATAATCTAACACAGAACAGTCCTTGATCAGCAGTTATGAAGCACAAGTTTACAAATTCATTGTTAACATACTGAAAGAAAATAATCAACACTGGCACTAAACACAGCCTAAGTCCAGTATCTGTCAGTAGAACATTTATTACTCAACAAGGCATGACTTTACAGTCATGATAAAATGATCCACAATGCCCTTTGCTGCCTGCTGAATTTAGTTTTGTTCACTTAAGGAGTCCATGGAATGCTTGGAGGGGGGAGGCAGAGGAGAGCAAGTGAGAATGCATTAATGAACAGAGATTGCTATGAGAAACAAAGAGCATTTCTGGTATTAAACTTCAGTACTCAAGACTAAAAGCCCATGTAATAAAGTTGTGGACACCATTAGTAAAAGAGTTTTGATTTTTTAAAATTTTTTGTGCTAAAAAAAGTCAAAGCATTTATTTAGCACCTGAAAGGATGATCTACTAAAATAAGAATATCATTTCTTTTTGATCTACATAAACATCTCCATGCATGTTTAGTGAACTTGGCATGAATTCTGTATTTTGTGGAAGGGGTCAATGGAATACGTAAACAAACATCTTCAGTGGGAGTGAGGGCAGTAATGAAAAACAATAAAAAACAATTTGATATAGGTCACACAGGTGTCAGGGAGCTGAAAAATCTAAACTGTTGAGTATTATGCAGCTTTGACATTCATCTGCTCATAATGCTGGCTTTGTGACAGAAAGTAGAGCTCTGTGCACATAAAAGGGAAAGACTGAAAATTTCCATAAACTTTTCAGAAAGCAGGTGATGGTGGTGTTTATCCAACTCACATCCCAGTTTTAAACTGAGCTAAACTATAATATGAATTCATAATGAGGGTTGAAAAGCATCTGAAAATGAAATCCTTCACAGGTATTAAATGTCAGCCACAGATGAACGTGTACAGATGTGCCAAGCTCCAAAGGGGCAGCCGGGTTAGTCTAGTTCAGCAGTAAAACAAGGAATCCCATGGCACTTAATGACTAACAAATTTATTTATTTAACTCCCACAGGACTCTGTTTGCCATAAAGATATGTAAACGGTGTCCCAACACTCAGATACCTTTCTTTTTTTAAGAAGGATGAGAAATGGTGCATAAAGATACAGATATTACAAACTTGGTGGACTGGAAATCTTGCAACTCTGAAGATTCACTTTATTAATTACCTGAAATCAGTTTTAAATCTCACCCCCCTTTTTAAAATTTTCTTCACTGTAATACATCTGCCTCACATTTATAACCCCAGTACCGGTATTAAATAAATGAACTTGTGCTACTGAACTGACATTTCTTTCATGCCACGGGGGAACTGGTAATCCACTGCAACTTTACTATGCAGCGAATACAGCATCATCATGGTAGAACCAAAGAATTCAAGGAATGATTTTTCTTCCCCTCTTTCTTTCCAGTCCAATTCATTTATATATTGTTAGTTTAGATACAGAGCCAAGTTTTTACTGCATTATCACATAACTCTTCAACACCATACATCAAATTACCATTTTTAGTAAGCCAAACTTGTACTGAGCCTTAAAGGCCAAATCCTTAGATAGGGTAAATTAAAACCACTGCACTGAAGAAAATAGAGCAATACTGCATTATACACATGAGACTTTGCCCCCAAAGTAGATTACTCTTCATGTCCTGCTAAAGTTGTCACATGAACAGTTCAATCTGAAAGCCAAAATGTTTGAAAAAACAAGAGCAAGAACAAACACAAGATCCTGATTTTGCCACCTTACTCACTGAGTCATAGTTAAACGAACTTTCCTATAGACATCTATAAGTACATTTGCAGAAGTATTACTCAGTGTTTGAGTAAGCTGGCAGGTGTGTAGGGTATGCAGCTCTAATCATAACACGTCAGAAGAATCCACAGTATTGATATCAAGTAATATTCTTGTCTTCACAGTGTTAGAACTGGGGAATCACACAGTTACTTAAAAACCTAGGTAGTAAAATCAAACTCTAGTAATTTAACTGGCAGCCTAGTAAAATAAATTGTGTACTGCACTGAGAAGAAGATATTCCATTTGGTCAAACATGGATGCCATTGAACCAATGTGCAACATGTCTGAACAAAAATTTATTTTTCTTTTTCTAAAGACTTGACTACATATCAGGATAGATTTTGTGGACAGCAGAGAAAGGCTGTCAAAAAGACAAGTGATGAGCAAGGACAAATCATCTGTTACTGGCAGTAACTCCAGAAGTTTTGAATCTTTGGAAGAACCTGACAATTTATCACCACTTCTTCCATCATTCACTCTCAAACCACCAAAGAGCTAGTAAAAATCTGAAGCAAACCAACAACACTGCCAGTATGGAAGCTTCTTTCATTTATTATAATAATAAAAAAAAATGCACAAAATAGCTCCTGCAGAAACAGAGCTGGTAATTTAACTGGATACTATAGAAAGTTAGCTGTATTTTTTTTTTTTTTTTACCACCATACCTGGTGGTTTAGCTTTATTCTCTTAGTTCTCTACACAGTATGTCAAAAAGCATGCACTGAATACCTGGAATACTGTACAGATTTAATTGCTAACAGACTCACCAGCAATACAAACACATATTTTAGTAAAACTAGGGTTGGCAAATAGAAGGTTGTTTTCCTCTGTAATGTTAGAATCAATTAGGTCTTAGTCAACCTGTACTTAACTTTAAGTTAAGCACAATTTAATCTGCTTTAAGTTAAACATGTGCTTGAACAAGTCACTGGATAGAGGCTTTAACAATCAACTAAAAGTGCGGGAAAGTAGGCTTTGATAGGAGCCTTTAATTACATGAAAGGGAGTGCCAGGTAAGAGGAGATAGGCTGTTCTCAGAGGTAGTAGATGGCAAAACTAGGAGCAATGTTTTCAAGTTGAAGTGGAGAAGGTCTGTGCTATATATTAAGAAAATCTTTTTCATGAGAAGGGTGGTGAAGCACTGGAATGGGTTATCTATGGAGGTGGTGGAATCTCCATCCTTAAAGGTTTTTATGACATTGCTCGATGAAGCCCTGGCTGGGATGATTTAGTTGAGGTTGGTCCTGCTTCAAGCATGGGTTGGACTAGATAACCTCTTGAGGTCCCTTGCAACCCTGATCTTCTATGGTTCAAATGTAAAACGGTGCTGGGGAGTCTTCTGATCAGTATTATCAGTACATTTTCAGTGGTGAATAGGCCCAAACTAATTCTAAGACTCTGTTTTTCTTTAGAACTATGACCAAATACAGTAACTTCAATCATCAGCACCAAGACATTTGTCCATAAAATGAATGAAAGCAGTTGGATTGGAAGAGAGAGATTTTTCAGTTAGTTATACACAACAACAGAAGTACTTCCCTGAAGGATCAGAACAAATGTGAATGTCTCTGCCTTTAGAACCAAATGCAGATTCCAACTCTTCACAATAACATTTCCATAAAATCACATACGTGCATGCATACAGAGACAGGAGGGAGAAAGAAAAAACTTGTGGATATGACATTGCTCATGAAATTTTCTACACTGGTGGACACTATAAGAAATACCCATGGGATTATAAAATGTGCTTAAGTGACTTAGGAGCACATGCCACACTGAAGCCAATGAAATTTGTGTTTCCAAGTCACTTAAGCACTTTTGAACATCCGACCTGAAACAGCTAGAGAGACAAATACTGATGCTCAAGCTTTTCTTGTTAAATCAGGTCATAAAGAGAGTTTTCTCTACATATAAGGGTGAAGAATAATAGTCATAATAATGCAATAAGTTCTAAGACCCATTAAAGTAGAAGACAAAATAGGATAAATAGGATCCAGAAACAAAGTGTGGCAGTTATAATTTAAACCTAATGTGGAGCTAATTATCTGTACACACAAGAAATATTCATGGACTGTGTCTTATTTCATTGTCTGTTTCCTCCTTTGGATTAGATGAGCACATATTCCCTCCCCCCTCCTTTCAAGCCACTCTCACTGCTGCCACTTGAAATCACAAAACCACAATTTTTGCAACAATTAAGGCAGATTACATATTTCCTGCCAGTGGACCTACAGTACAAAAACTGTAATTCATTGACTATTGAAACTACTGAACCGTAGTATTAAACACATTTCAGCAACACTTAGCACAGATGTGCCTATTGGTGAAACAAACAAAGCTGTGACAATGCTATGGTTCATATACTGAAAATATAAAGTTCCACATCTCTATGATGTGAGGTAAATGGACATGACCTGGAACCATATCTGGTCTTTCTTTCTTTGCTTTAGTCAGTCTATTTTCTCCATCTTGATGCAAGTGAGCAGATAGCAAAAATCCTCTGGGCTGGAACTGGCTGGCATGGAAACTATTCTAAAAGCTCTGTCTTCTTTGACTTTCCTCAAGAGTTTAGTACAGACTCAAACTCTTTATTACACTCATCCAAACATCCACTGTCTACTATACACCCCACACTTTCTGCATTGTAATATGAGCTCCACTCTTTCAGCTGGGAGACTACTAAACCACTTGTTGCCAATATTATTTCCCAGACCAATGTGTTATAACTTATTAATCTGCTGACCTCTGAGATTCAGCCAAAAACATATTCTGTGTGTGTGAGACAGAAGATGCAAAGTGAAGAGAAATAAAACAAAGAATAACATATGTATCACTTCCTAACACTACCCTTGATTAAAGAGCAGTGACTTTGCTGTGTTGGGCACCTGAAGCAATTGCCAATAGCGTAGATGGTTCTTCTGGCAATGGTGTGGAAATCAGATGATGAAAGCACAATCTATTCAGTAGATAACATGCACTACAATAAGAGATGATAAAAAGCCAAAGATTAGTTTACATGATTTGAAGATGGGGTGGGGGGATGTGGAAATGCACTGAGTTACCTCAAGTCAGTATATACTGAAAAATATTCATTCTCATCCCATAGGGGCTATACCTGGAACCCCAGTCTGAACCTCTTCTCTCTCCACTCCCCCAGCTACTAAATTCATTGAACTGCCATATTATCAGGTTATATGTACTAGAACTTCCTGCTAATGCTACAGCAAAATCTTCTGTTTGTCTGTACTCTTAACCCTTGAGCATCTCACTGGGAAAACAGGTCATTGATTTATAAAGCTCATTCTTGAACGCCAGAAACTAAAGCTCACAAAAAATCTCTTCACTTAAGTCAATATGTTTGGAATCTAACTTTAATCTGTGTCCATTTCCAAACTCCAGACAAAAAAACCACACCTGATAAAGACAGTTATTTGTTTTGTTATGGAGTCATGGGTCGCTGATTACAATGCAAAAGAGAATATTGTATTTCAGCTGAAAGTTGCAAGAAAACTTTCCCAGCCTTATTGCCTTAGCCCTCATCAGTAAAAACCAAGCTTCTAAATCACTTTGGGAAAAGAAGTTCATGCATTATATTTTCAATCTCTCCCCCAAAGACAATTGAGGTGACAGTGTTTTTAATCTTTTTCAATCCAATCTGTTTTATGAGAGTTTTATATCTCTTTCTAAAGGAAAATATTAGCCTAACTACTCAAAAGACCTTGTCTGTTTTCCCGTTGTTTTAGATTTATTTCAAAACGATAGTGTTAAACTAAAGGAAATTGGGTTATTCTACTAAATAATTAGTTTTATATTGACTTGGCTTGCCATTCTAATTATATATGAAAGAGCCCAAGCTCTAAGAAAGAATTTCAACTCCCAAGCTTTTACTGGGATTTTAAGAAAGATTGAGACAGTTCAAATGACAGAATCAGTTACATGCTGAAAGTATAGTTGGAAACAATTCAACAGTTAGATATTTAATAAGAGTAAATAATGTAAATAATATAACAGACTATAACCACAATTATCAAGTAGAGAAACTGAGGACAAAATGCTTTTCTGCTTAGAATCCCTTGTGCATTCTAGGTTTTGCATTCCCAAAATGTTTCAGAAGAACTAAATAGCACCATGAATTCAGTGGAATCACATCTAAAAACAATTCTCTGAAGATGTACTTGTTACATTATGAACTTTAAATAGTAGCATTAAACAATTTAAGAATTTAAAATATAATCATGACATCTCAATAATTATTTTATTTTCATAGATTAAAATTAGTTTTTTTTTTAAATCTACAATCCCTATTTCTTATAGAAAAGTACATTTGTTCCAATGAAAACCATAAGAGCTGTTAGGAAAAGTATTGACCTACTTGGATGTACTTCGTCTGAAATCAAAGCAATGTGCGTGATATTATGGTGTCTGTTGTAGTGACAGATGCCAGAATGCAGAGAAACAGCATTTCTCACTAATCACCACTATGCTATACTCCTGTGAGAACTGCAGGCTTCAAAGAAACAATTAGACATCTCAAAAACTAATGAAATAAAAATGCAAATTACAGACAGTTTATCTGATTATAGTTTCTTGGTTGAGCCCTGTATTTTCTGTGTAGGAATATTTTCTACAAGAAACTAGACTTTATTCATAGCTATTTGTGACAGAACACATTTTATTCAGTTGCAACAGTACTTGGAGAAGTTTGCATTTCATCTTTATGCCTACCCAAGGATATCAGTTCTGTTTATACTTTGTACTAAACTCTGTCAGTTCAGAGCTAAAAGACAGATAGAAAGGCTAAGTACTTGACTGGCTGGATTGAGTATTGGTATCTAATTCAAACTGGTGCCCGAAGTAGGGGGGAGCATGCTAACTAAATTTGTTAGTCTTTAAAAGTGCCACAGGACTCCTTGTTTGTTTTGCTGAACTAGAGTAACACGGCTACCCCTTTGGAAATTACCAGCTGTTAAATATCAGTTTGCCACAGGACTCCTTGCTAAGTTTGCCACAGAAGGTGTTATCTCCTGTCCCACAAAAGGAGGCCCATATACACAAGACAAACCACGATGGAACATCATAAGACATAAGGTTTTGCTCCCTGACATCAATGATGAGGAGATGTGCATGTGAACTTTTCCCATTATCTTGAGCTCTGGGAGAAGGGAATATAAATGCCTGAGGAAAAAAAAACTTGTCTTTTTGGCAATTTAAATTCTTTGAAGAGTTAGACACTCTAAAATGAAGTCGGACATCTCCAGAAGCTGCACCTCCTCCATCTACCTTGAAAAATACAGCATAGACGGATTGCTACAACTCTATCACTCTTCAGAGCTTTTTAGATGGTAACTTCTTTGTGTGTATACATTTGCTTGCTTTAACCTGTAAATAATACTCATTACTTTTTTCCTGTTTAATAAACCTTTAGATATACTATTGCAGGATGGGTAGCAAACATTGTTTTTAGTGTAGGCTCGAGGGTACCAACTGATCCTGGGTAAGTGACTGGTCTCTTGGCACTGGAAGCAACTTAAAGGTGGGGTGACTTTTGTTTGGGTGACAAATTAGACAGGGGACTTTCTGTGACTCCATGTTAGGATGAAAGCTCATGCAATAAATAAATTTGGTAGTCTTTAAGAGCCACAGGACTCCTTGTTTGTTTTGCTGAACCAGACTTAACGTGGCTGTCCCTTTTTTTACCTTGGCAGCATGGCAGGACAATGATAGCAATCCAGGAGCACTCATTTGTTGCTGGCTTGGTGAAATCAAATTATAGAATACACTACCCATTTGAGATGTCTGCCCTAAGGTAAACAGAGTCATGAGGCACTCTGGACTTCATGACAGCTTCACATTGCAATCTGTCCCTCTCTACCACTACCACCAGTTTCAGTTCTTGTCTGACAGAATAATAGAGGAGGAAAAGATGTTCAATGGCCTCTGCATGTCAGAGTATAAAAATAGTCACATAAAAGATAACCTCTATCAAACAGGAATAAACTACAAGCATTACTTAAAATTAAACAGCCACTTTGGCATCACTTTTCTGTTTTGAGAAGCTTGACAGTTGTGTTGCTTTTTTAGAAATTCCAGGGGTATAAGCAACACCACACTACTCTAAGGCATGAAAGAAAACATTTTTCTGAAAGAAAATAAATATCAAATGCACATATTGGATTTGCAAAATCAAAGGCTGAATCCATTTTTTTTCATTACTATAATGCCAACATTTTAGGGCTGGATTTTCAAAACGGCTCCGCCAGATGTTCCTTAATGGTAGCTGCTGGAGACTGAGTATTTTTGCAAATCTGCCCATTCCAGTTAGATAAAGAGTGTTAAGCTCTTTCTAAAATCTGGTCCTTATTTTACGCGGGACACACTGCGTAGTTCATTAAGGATATGGCAAGAACAAAGGGAATATCTGGGTTCAGTTTCTTTTCACCCAGTTTTGTAAATTTGATCCATTTATAAAGGGGGGGGCAGAAAACTGTTGCCAATTTTCTGGTATAGAGCATGATAAAGCAGCTCTTTTCCTTCTTTGCTATTTTCTTCAAGGTATTCCCAGCACAGCATACACTCAACATTACTGAAAGTATTTCATTTTCCCATCACAGACATCATTAATGAAGGCCACTGTTCAAGTGACAAAGTATCACTAAACCCATCAGTTTGCTTCCCCTTTTCAGCTTGTGCAGTGGCCCTCTGTCTGCCAATTTCACATATCTGAAAACAACAGTGGCAGAGGTTCAGATGAGATAGGCAGTGTTTCTGACTTGCACAACAACTTAGTATTCAGCTCTTCTCTAAATAAGTAGGCTAAAAGCATTTCTTCTTGTAATAGGAGTTCAAGAATCAAAAGCAGTTTAATAGAGTTCTAACAAGCTGTGTTCGCTAACTGTTGGCTTGAAGCTGCCTAAGAAGAGCCATTCTAAAAAGCATACAAGCAAAATCTGGGTTCTAACTGTTTTAGAATAAAACTGCAATACAAAGAGTAAAAGCCCCCAAACCAATCTTTGTTTCTGCTTTTGATCCTTGTAACTGCAGGACAGATCCATTCATAATGAAACTGTTACCCCAAAGATATTTTGTCAGCAGAAACTCAGGAGGTCTATGTAAGAGCTATGTTTGTTTTTAAAGTCTGCATGGATCAGGACACTTGGCTTTCTTCATGATAAACCCTGAAATCTTTCACATTAAGCCAAGCCTAGTTTTCAGGAGGATTTCATATTAACCCACTACAAGTGAAATGTATAAACTTAATCCCTTAACTCCACACAGATTTGTTACCTTAATAAATTTAGGGTGCATGACATTTGTCCTTCAGTCAACTACACTCCTCAGCCAAATCTCTACTTTGACTACGATGACTGGCCGGAGATTTGTTCCCACTATTTCAGAGCTGTGACTGCCTGCACTATGCCTGAAAACCACTGAAGCATCTTTGAGCTACCACATTCAGAATCACTAATGGCAAAAGTTGAAAATGCATTTTACATTGTACGTTAAAAGCGGTGCCACCACATTTGAACATCTGGTGCTCATTACATGTTCTCACTGAAGTACATTGACTCAACAGAAACTAACAGAGGATAAATGAGTTGCCCAGCACTAGAGACAAAGTAGAGGAGAGGAAAACTTTTTTTTTTGTTATTAAGGTCTGATGAAATTCAAGGAGACTAAGAATAAATTCAATAATTATGAGACATGAATAGCAATTCATATGAGGACATTGTAAAATACTAATTATTGCAATAGGATGATGGAGTTATTATGGTAAAATATTGTAAATGTATTAGACTGGATCCAAAGTCTGCAAACAGTACCTTTTTGTATAATGGGCCGACAGACTCCCCAGATACAAACACCTCCGAAATTCTCACAGATGTTTTAAAGTTGGATTCAGATGCAAAGTTTACAACTCTTTCCTGTCTGGATAGGTGCTTACAGAACTGCAATTATATTACAGTCATGATAACAATAAAGTAAAAGTAATGTAAATTTGTGCATTTATAGAAGCATTTGGAAGTTTCAGATCCCAAGCAGCTGCTAAAGGTTTTAACTCACAGTTATTTTAAGGTGGCAGAAAAAACCTTTTTATAGAGCTTATGAGACTTCAAGTAATGGAAAAGCTGTATAGAGTGAGAAATTCATCACTACAAAATAATCTGAGTCTTCCTTACACTTTTTAAATACTTTAATGGAACCACAATGCTAAAAATTCTTTCCCTACATTTTTCACTGTGGTTTGGACTTCCTGTATTTCCCTTTTTGTTCACTTCCCAAAGAGGATTAGGATGGGCACAAGCAGGCGAAGTAACTATCACAGTGAAGGTGATTATTCTGAGCAGCTACTGCTGCCACTTCAAACCAACTAGACAGCCTACCACAAAACAGCAGAGCTACTTATGTTTCCCAGAGACTGGCTCTGCTGGAGGACCTGCTTCCACACTGGCTCTACAGAAGACCCCAATGTTTGCCACTTCCTCTCCCATCTATCATATTTGTCTTTTCATCCATTTTTGCATCTAGTAAAAAAAAAATTTATTGTAGGTTTTTGGGAAAGAGAAATTTTGGTTACTTATTTCTGCAAATGAAACATAAGGTTACATTAAAGAAATTCCAGGGAGTTTTCACTTTCTGTCACACAGTTGCAAGTCTGACATTTCGAAGGAAGTTGGCATCTCTTTTGCCATGAAATCATGTTTATCGCACTCAAATATATTTATGGAGACTCTAAAATGCAGTTTTTATGGCTACTGCTTTGTTTTAATTCTACACTATTTTCCTCATGCTATCTTTTAAAACATGCATTGATTATTACAATTCATGCTTCGTATTATATATTTACCATAACCTTCCACTGACAGTTGTAACTACTACACAGGGCAAGCTGTAAACTTAGGAACTTTGTGTCAAGAAGGTAAGCAGACAACTTGTTTTCATAACAGAACAGGAGACATCTTTTGCCTAAAATATCAGCTGAGTTATGCCAAATAATAGACTTACAAAAAAAGCAAAAATGCAGAAAGGAATAACATTGAGGACATTTATTGTGACTGGTATTACAACAACTTTCCAGACCTTTTGAGGAGAGGGGGGATATATTGTTTTAAGTTTATGTATCACTGTAAGCCCATGATTGTATGTATGATTCTGTTCTACTGTGTGGTGGGGAGTTACTGTCATGCCTGTACAACCTAAAATAGTTGGAATGATTAAAGTGAATCACTTACTTGATAAGGACTTCCAGAGAAGTATAGCTCCTTGGGGAAGTTCACAAATCCTGGCTCATTCCGGGTTTCAAAGACTATGAAAACTAAGGGAGGGCTTTTGGCTTAAAAGGCTACATTTAAACTGACTCAGGGCCTTCTTTCTGATCTAGATAGGACATATCTACCACAGATAGACCTCTCTATCCATCTTGCAGAAAGGCTAGTATGATTTTAGCTTACCAAAGCCCCTTAAGACTGATGGGTGAACTCTGATAAGTTTGTAGAATGGATGCAGGAACTTCATTGTTTTTGTACGTTTTCTCTATAATGCTTTTGCCTTGAGAATAGAAGTGCTTACTCAGAATGTTCTGGGTGGTAGTTTGTAACTGCTGGCAATACACTGTTTGCAACCCTCAGACAGAAAGCAATGCACAGTTGCTGGCTCTTAGGCAGGCTGGTTTGCTATATATATCACAGTGTAAGGCAGAAAGTCATAAAACCCTGGTGGGGGGGGGATGGGTTTGGGAGCCAGAAATATCACATGAATGTCCTTGAGAATCCATGGAGAAGGACCAGGGTAGCCAGGTTAGTCTAGTTCAACAAAACAAGGAACCCTGTGGCATTTTTAAAGACTAACAAAATTATTTAATGCTTGAGCTTTTGTGGGAGAAAATCCCACTACAGACACTTGAAGATGTCTGCTTCATACATTGAACAAAGAGGACAGTCTCTGTGCCAAAGAATAAATGGACACAAATCTGAAATCAGAAATAAGATTAAAAAAACCAATAGGGGGAACATTTCACTCTCCTTGCTCACGTCATGGAAGATATGTCAATTGCTGCACCTAAGCAAGTTAATTACAAATCAAAGCTTCAAAGAGAAACTAGAGAGTTGGAATTCATATGCAAATTTGATACCATTACCTTAGGCTTAAATAGAGGTTTGAACTGACTTTGGCATTACAGTAAGTGACTTTCCCCTAGCTCCATGTCTCCACTTTGTCTAATATGGTGTTCCACACTGTTTGAATCTAAACAACTGTTTTGATTTGCTAAAATAGTCTCACCTGATCCTATGACTCACACTTCCTTAAACACATTTTCCTTTATTTTCCCTTTTATTTTCTCTCTAATTCTCCACCTCCAAGTGTCTGACGAAGTGTGATTTTTTTTCCCATGTCAGTTTCCAAAGGGATAGCCGTGTTAGTCTGGTCCAGTAAAAAAACAACAAGCAGTTGTGTGGCACTTTAAGACTAACAGATCTATTTTTTAAAATTTATTTAAAAATAAATCTGTTAGTCTTAAAGTGCCACACAACTGCTTGTTGTTTTTTTCCCATGGAAGCTCATATATTAAATAAATTTGTTAGTCTTTAAAAGTGCCACAAGACTCCTTGCTTGTTTTTCATGGAAATGGAACAGAGGTGCGTTAACCTGAAAGCGTGACATTTAAGAAGTCATTCAAAGCCCTGAGGTTAAATAGGCTTTCCTACTCACCTTTTCAAGGAAAACCTTCTAGTTAACTTGCTCACAATGTACCTAAAAAGCATATACTGAAAGAAACTTCTTGAACAGGAACTCTAAAAAACCATCAGCCTTTAAAAATGTTTTTAGCAGTTGTTAGTTCCTTTATTCAACTCCTGCTTCATCTTAATGGTACAAACCTTTGTTTATTCCTTCAATGCTTGAGATAGCACACCTCTTTTGAGATGCTTACTTGAAAATATTTTAGCTAAATTAAAATATCTAGTGTAACTTCCTATTACCAATACTAGGTATATGGGAAAATGCTTTATGTACTGACAGACACTAAAGATATGCCTAAACTAGTTACTCATATGAGATAACATCTGAATAGAAAACATTTGTATTAAATAGGAAATTAATTGGTTATCCGGTTAATGAACTAGTTATCTGATTAAGCAATTCCTCACCAAATTCAGGAAAATAAGAATGTCTCTTAAGATTGGTAAGAAGAAAAGACAATGAATTATTTAACGATCATACAAGTTTGAAGACTCTCTTTAAGAATTAATTAAGTTTAAAAGACTATTTTAAGAAATGGAAATGTTTTATATCTGACATGAGGGCGTTTCAATTTAATTGAAGCAGAAATTCAATTCCTATTATGCCCTGCTAAACCTGAAGAAATATTTCAGAAAATGAATTAAATAAATAGTTAAAACTAACTGTAAAGATTTGCTGAGAATTTCTTGCCACAGAGAGAAAGGCAGTACAGCAATCTATTTGAAGAAAAATTACAACCTTAGTCACATGCAGCAGAAGACTACATATTCATGAGTTGAAGTGTGACTAAGACCATCTATGAAGACATGGAGGCAATAAAAGAATGACAACAGCAAATTTATATTCAGCCTAGCCTGAAAGAGGTGTGTTTCTTTCCTTCTGCAAAATTAGAGGAGAGAGAAGATGTGAAATTGTGCACCCAGCAACACCCAGCTAATTCCACCCATTTCTGCAGGCAGACAGTTACTGAACCATGGCAGCTAAGAAGAGCAGAGCAACATCAGAAAACAGCCATTCTCCAGTTCAGCACTGCTTCTGCAATATGATGAAATTATCAGGATTTCAATAACAGTTGGCAAGACAGAAGTTACTTAAAGCACTGCCACATAATTTGATTTGAACTTTAAACTAATGATTGATATTGAAATGCTGTTTTAATTTATGATATTAAGAGCTTCTCCAGTTAAAACACCAAATGGTTTAGACCATGTATTCCTGGCATGGAGATAGATACTAACAGAGTGAAATCCTGCTATTTAATTCAGCTATGTGATTCTTATATTCATTACTTTGCCTGTTTAGAGAAAAACTCCTTGAATGACTTCTCTTGAGTAACTGATTTAAATACTTTATTTTATAATATTTAGATAAGAATATTCATCTTTACTGGTTTTTAAACTCCTTCAGTTGTTTGTGATCATTGATAAACTCAACAGGACTTGCTTATCCTTAAACAAATTCTTCTGCACACCATTGTTTTTGTTACCCGTGATAAACTAATTCTCATGATTCCCTAATAATTTTGGAAAATGATGTTCTTTGGTTTTAATGTTCTAGAAGAAGAGTGCCTCACCAGATGTGGGCCTGCTCAAAGGTGTAATCTCAATTAAATCTTCCTCAGAGAAACACATAGAAGGGATTGTTAATAAAGTAAACTTTTTTTAAAATTATTTGTGGTTTTTTTTCTTATTTTCTTTAATAAGAGTGGTAACCATTAATCGCTTATTATTTTACTTGCTTTTAAGTATGACATCCCCTAAGGTATCCTGCTGCATGACTGCATGATAAACAGTACGTCAGCTCAGCAGGTCTCAATAAAAGAGACACAAGTTCTCTGTTCTGAGATGGTCAGTGCTCTTATGACTGAACTTCAATACATAACTGAAGGAAGATTATTTCTTCACTGTACTTTGGGAATGAATGTTAAACCAGTTATGAGGCCTACTTGCCTCAAGTATGAGTAGAATAAAGAGTCTCATCAGAGAAAGCATCCAGCTTCAAAAGTCATCAACTTGGAGACAGTAGTTATCACAAGGTCTACTTTAATAGATGACCTCCTGTCAGGGTTTAATCTGGATAGCATGATAATGAGCAGAATCAGGTTCCATGGTGGTGCTCTGTGACCATGCAGCTAGAATAAAAAATTGCTGTCCCTAGGAAAGAATTTAACATTTGGATCTGTACAAGAAAAGGAAAATATGAACATGCAGATACAGTTATTATTATTAATAGCCAGAAATTTGAAGTAAAGTTTGGAATTTCCCTCCGAACATCTCTGAAGCAGGAAGGTCTGGTTGCATGTAGATAAAAATGTAGGGAAGTTTGTGGGGGTGGAGTATATCCCTGTTGCCAGGGTCTGACAGGTCTGCCTCAAGCTGCAAGCAAGTGGACGTACCTACTGTAATAGATCTGCGAAAGATAAATCATGTCCACATAAGTAGCTCCATGAGGCTCTGATCCTTGATTGGGCCCCTTAGATGCTGCATTACTACAAGTAATAAAAAGAATGATGATGATAATGATGATCTCTGGTGTGATCATGTTTCCAGAGTCTTCTGCGTTGGAAAAGATGAAAGATGACATCTGGTATGCATTCTGTTGCACTATCAAGCAAAGTGAGCTCATTGAGGTGGCTCCCACACTGGTACATTTAGTGCCTAGCTTTTCAGACCTGTGGCAGCTGTAGCCAAGTGTTGTCATTTGTAACTGCTAACTATATGTCTTCAGACTTTTAACCATTGTTTTAAACACTGAGCCTTGCTTATGTTAATTCTTATGCAACACTCATTGTCCTAGCCATAGCTTAGATATTTCTGCAAATAAGGGATAAATTAATAAAGTCCATGATAACAGTGGTTTATACAGTGCTATTGCAAATTTGTGATTACTTAGTACTTATTGTCAATACCACCAAAACCACAGATGTGGAAAAAAAATAAATATAGTATGGCTTATTTTTAAAGCAAATGATATCTTTCTGGAAGAAAGAAAATGTCATAGGAATTTTAGAATCTTTAAACAAAACATTCAATAACAATCCATTTTAAGAACCATGTGCAAATTACACAGTGTGCTCTATTCACTATCAAATTTACCTAAACTTTAGAGATTTGACTCAAGTTTTTCAAGATTTGTCAATCCTTTTTGTAACCCACATGCTTCTCCTCATCTCAAAAACAATGCTATGTCCCTTTAGCACTATTTGGTTCATGTCAAATTTGGCTCAAAATTCAAATTCTGTTAAAAGATTCTGTACTCACTCTAAGACAATTTGAAAGGCTTCCATGACCTCATAAATAAAAGTCTAATAGAAAGAGCTTACTGTGTTAAATATAAAGCTTGTCTGTGGCAGTGTCTACAACCCAAATATGAGAATATGTGTTAGCATGTGTTCAAGCCATCACGTATTAACACATGATGTGTCTGCTTTTATTTTTAAGCTGAAAAGATGTAAAAGCAAACATTAGGAGTATAAATCTGAATTCAGCAAGTCACTTCCCCTCTCCATGCCTCAGCTCCACATCCATCGCGTGGGAAAGTGCAATATGTTTACACCACCTGAGGTTCTGGTCCAGAAAGCTAATCAAGTCAATGAAGTTATATCAATTTAAAACAGCCAAGACTTGGTTTGTTATGTTGCTTAACTTGCATTATCTAAAGCAAGAGAATTTTTAGAAATTTTTAAAGGGGGCTCCACAGGAGACTCCCTTCTCTAACAAAGAGAGGGGACGCAGTAGATTTACTGCTCCCTTCCCCTTCTTCTCCACAGCAGATCAAAACGAAGCTGGGAGATTAAAATGGATGAGAAGATAGTTTGATAGGCATTGGTTGGTTGGGAGAAAGCAGCATAAGTATTGTACCGAAAACTGCTTCCACAGTAAATGACTGCAGAGCAGAGTTCCCCCCATCCTAACAGGCTGCTTCTCTTTCTTTTTAATAGGAAGCAGCTCGCCCCCCCCCCCCCCCGGAGGATACAGCTGACTGTCTCAGTTTTTAGAGGAGAAACTGAGGTTCTTCCCACACTCCAGCTGCTAACTTCAGCAGCAGTCACTGGCTTCTTCAGCAAGGTGTTGGTATATCTTGATGCTACCACTTACAGGCCTCACACTCAGATCATGACATCAGGAATTACCAGTTCAGGGACACGTCACCTTCCTTGAAATGGGACTAAAAGAGCAAGTTACAGAAAATCATCTAACATTAACATACAAATATATTTACTTGAAAAAAAGAAAAAAAGATTTTGGTCATTAAACCTGAATTCAAAAGAGTAAGGGTTTCAGTGAAGAAAAAGGAGGGCAGCCTTGAGATATTGGTATTCTTCCACTTTCAGAGACACAAAAAATTCACTGGTATTTCTGTTGTGTTTCACTGAAGGATACTGATGTATGAAACCACAAGATAACATTAGGCCAAAGAACATACATGCCCTTACACAGAGTCCATTTATCAAAGTGCCTGTAGTTCTGCAATTCAAGGAAGGTGAAACAGTAATAAATATTGAGCAAACAATATTTGCCTTTACCCATTTTATTTTAATAAATAAATAACCTGCACATACACATTGCCCATTCCTGTTTTATTACTTTAGGCTCTTCCACATTTTATCCAATTTCACATTAAAGACACTAGATCACTGCATTGCAGTGCCTTGATAAAGGGGCTGATACAAAACATAAAACACACATAAAACCATGTAAACTTAGTGAATCTTTGACCTAGAACATTTTTAGAAGCCATAGTGGAAAAGACAATGTTTATACAAGAATCATAATTAGATTTACCAGTAGGTGAATTTAGGACTCTAGGTGGAATCTGATACCAGCTTTCAACAAGATTTGCAGTTGGATGTGAACTTTAAACTCTAAAAGCAATCTCTTTAGTTCACTGATTGGCAGAAACTGTATTTTAACACAGAAAATGGTTTCAGTAGATCAGCTTAGCTCATGTAAAAAAGATTGATCGCAGACCATCGTCTCCATCTGAGAACATGAATGTCTGTTGCTGTGGGAGTGCATGGGAATGTACAAAGACACTGCAGTGTTTTTAACACAAGATTGTTATCTGTTGACTTATCTGTGGCTTTTTTTATCCTTTTTATGCGGACAATTGTTATAATAACTAAATTCATGATAGTGAAGATTTTACAATTAACTTTAGAATTGCTATGCCCTTCTGAATTTTAATCTAACAGTTTACCACAGCAAAAATTAAAGACCAACTTTTTTACATCATATTAGTACACCAGAACCACAGCAGTTAGCATTGTTCCCTCTGTTAAAAACAAATACATAAAAACCCCAAAACAAACAAACTAAAAAAAAAAAAATCACAGATGCCATTACTTTTCTTACTTGTAAAACAGAACCAGGAAGACAATATTTTTAATCTAAGTTTTAATAGGTCTTGATCCTGCCAAACCTATGCACATACTTAACTTTATACACTGTCAGTAGTTCCAATGACTAATTCATTTTCAGAAGCACTATTATTCTGTATCACACAGCACTCCCGATAGATTGTTTCACAGTATGATTTCACCAGGATTCTTGTTGCCATGGATACCATCCCATCAAAGTATGTCTAACCTTCTTATTAATATTTCAGAATAAATTGATATCTGCCACTGGGAATACATTTGCAGATACTCCACTAGGGATGGATAAATCAATATTCTCTAATGATAACTGAAGTTAACCCTTGCCCAAAATTAACTGGTCCAAAACCTCTCTGAGGTTTGAAAAATACATAGAAAAATGTTGAACTCCCTAATTTCTGCCAGGACTGAAAACATAAGTAAGATATCATGAGAAAAGCTTAGGTGTTTCTTGTACTACTACTCATATTGCTGAACCAGGAAATACTGGAACCTTCCCTGAAAACCTGTTCTCAAGAGATTTCAAGACCAAAGAGCTTTGTAAAAGCTTAGATAAGTAGATGAACTTTTGGATGTCTATTTGAACCAAACCTCTGAACTGCTTGAGGTTTGCCTATCACTACTACTGAATATTTTATAAAAACATAAAATAGTGCTTTACTTTGAAGTCCTTCCACACATCAAAACTCTCATTCCTCAGAAGGTACCTGAAAAAGACAGTATTAACCTATGAACCACAAGTTTTGATGATACGGCAATAGTCGGATTTTTAGAGTGACTGCATGCTCACAGTACCTATTTATTTTAGTGGGAGCTGTGAGTGCACAACACCTCTTAAAATCACATTATTGGATGTCTAAATTGCCCTAATTTGCACTCATATGCAAAACATGAACACACACACAACTATTTTTGAAGAAAAAAATATCACTTTTCCCACAGGCACCAATTTGCAGAAGTACTCATTTGGTATTTGCACAAGTACATATTTTGCAGATACGACAGCAGATGCACATTTGAAAATTTGTCCCACTGTGTACAATAAAGAGTTATGTAGCGCTATAAAATTGACATAACTGCTATGTAAAACCAAAGTTGTTTTAACTTAGTTTTATAGCAATAAACTTTTGCTGAGCTTTCAAAAGCTGCTGAAGTAGAAATAATATCTTTCTGTATATACATACAAGTGCTCACACCTCCCCCCCCCTGGGATTTTATGATAATTTGAATTTGTTTTGTGTGGTACATTTGCAGAGCCAATATAGTGGTGGCAAAAAAAAAAAAGAACTTAAATCATTTTTGGAACACACACAGACAGCAAAATTCTAACAAGTTTTGGAACAGGTTTGTTCTATTCAGAGTATCCCAAATGTTTACCTCAGAAGCCCTGTTTATACAAAGACTTACATGCATGCTTGCTTCTGTGCTCAGAGAATACCTCCACAGATGTCAGTGCATAAAATTAACCATGTAATTCTGACATTTTGATGATTTTATGCATTGTGCAGCATTTAAGGGAAGACAGGAAGGGGCTGCAAGTACTGCCTTTGCTGCAGTACTGCAGAGAATCCCTGCCTCAGTTTCCCATTTGAGTCTCCTTAACAATTTCACACAGTCAGAAAGGGTAAGACACAAAATTCCTCACTGGATTCTTCTTTATTAAATACAAATGAACTTGAAATATATAGTCTCTTTCCTTGGGCTCACAAGTTGCACAGTCTACCTCCTTGGCCCTGTGATTCTCAGTCTTGGATACTCTTCCGGCAGGCTCCCCTCTTTGCTCAAAGATAGCATGACCCTCCTCCTCGAGGAATCTGGGAGCTTCTCTCTCTGTCAGCACCTGCCTGCAACTAAGCCAAATAGGTTTTTTGTTTTTTTTTTAAAATTTTCCTCCTCCAGGTTCAGGTGCTCTTTATTCAATTAACTGCCTAGATAAGTGTGCTCTTGCTGCCAAAAAGGCCAATGGCATACTGGGCTGCATCAGAAGAAGTGTTACCAGCAGATCAAGGGATGTGATCATTCCCCTCTATTCTGCACTAGTGAGGCCACATCTGGAATACTGTGTCCAGTTTTGGGCTCCCCACTACAAAAAGGACATGGACAAATTAGAGAGAGTCCAGAGGAGGGCAACCAAAATGATCAAAGGGCTGGAGCACAAGCCCTATGAAGAAAGACTGAAGGAACTAGGCTTATTTAGCCTGCAGAAGAGAAGACTGAGGGGGGATTTGATAGCAACCTTCAACTACTTGAAGGGTTGCTCCAAGGAGGAGGGAGCTCGACTGTTCTCGGTAGTAACAGAGGGCAGAACGAGAAGCAATGGCTTCAAGTTACAGCTGGGGCGGTCCAGGCTGGATATTAGGAAAAACTTCCTTACTAGGCGAGTGGTGAAGCATTGGAATAAGCTGCCTAGGGAGGTGGTGGAATCTCCATCTCTGGAGGTGTTCAAGTCCCAGCTGGACAAAACACTGACTGGGATGATCTAATGGGAGTGGTCCTGCTTTTTTTGGCAGGGGGTTGGACTAGATGACCTCGTGGGGTCCCTTCCAACCCTATGATTCTATGATAAGTTAATATAAAGGGAATGAGCCTGAAACAAATAGCCTGGACCCAGACTCCCCTTGATGGGCCAGCAACAAGGGGCACCACTGACACACTCATTAAAACCAACATAATAGTCCTAAATTTTTTTTATCTACAATTGCACCCACTTTATACAAGACACTTTCAAATCTTAAGAAAAGACCATCCCTGGAGTTCACAATATCAAGGCAGAAAAATAAACATTATAAAATATATATTATAATTATGATACATAAAGATATGGCTGCTTGAGAATTTGACTAATTATTTTTAAATCAGCAAATGCCAATTGGTTGAAAACTAAATTTTTCATGCAAAAGTGTAATTTTCAGTGAATTTTCAGTTACCAAAATTTTTTGGTAGAAGTTTTGAAATTATATAAACATTCTGTTTTGACAGTTTCAGAGTCAGATATTCTGACTTTTCAGTTTAGAGCAGAAGATTATAGGCCCTCTCAAAATACAAGCTACTGAAGGAACTATTTTTTTTTTTAAAGTTTATATACATTTTTGAGATTTTGACTTTGTCGTAATATGGGTGGGTTTTTTTTGTTTGTTTGTTTGGTTTTTTTTAATTCTCAGGGGACAGGAAAGCCATTTCCTGCCTATCACTAGTCAAAGCTCAGGGATGGTGAACAACAGAAGGTAATTTATATACTTAAGTAGCTCTATAACCTTTATTCTCTCATCTCTTTGTTATCGTCACTCTGTTTTACCATTGTCTAAAACTGAAGGCCCTAATCCTACAAAGCCATCCTACAGGAACATTCATTGTTAACACATTGTGTCAAAGATAATTTTTATGCAGTGATGGATGGGCATACACACACTTTGAAGTCCCTACCACAACTTCACTATTATAATGGAAGCTTGGCATTATAGCAGTTTTAGCTCAGAAAGGGGACCTGTTACACTAGACACTGAACAATACATAGGAAAAAAATAACCCATGCTCCAAACAGCTTAAAATACAATTTTAAGACAAGAACAAGTGGGTATAAAAGTACCTTAGGATGCAGAGGGAAAGGATAATGGAATTAACAGTGACAAAATCACAAGGTCACACAGACCAGCTGTATGCACAAATTGAGGATTCCATGTGCTGCAGAAATAAATAACTGCAACACTTCTGTGAATGAAGTACCAGGAGGTATTCTGGTCAAAGAACAGAACTAGAAATCATTGCTTACATACTTTGCCACAGACTTACTTTGAAAAAAACCATTTAACCCTTCTGTGTCCTACATTCCTCCACCACATATAAGGAACTGTGGGGTTTAATTAATGGTTAAAAAAGAACTATGGGAACCTTAGATGCAAAGGAAAGGCTAAGTGTTAATGTTATGCAGAGGGGAAAACTCTGGCACAGAGCTGCTAGTCCGAACTAAAGAAGACTGAGGTTAGTCCAAACTAACCTTGGGGAAGTTCAAACTAACCGCAGGTTTTTAGTTTGAACTAGAACACACATTCTAGTTCAAACTAGAATGTGTGGCTAGTTTAACTAATGACTTATTTCATGTATTGCATGTGCTTAGTTTGAACTAAAGTTCAACTAAGCACAGAAGTCCAGACTAACCACTGGGCCTTACTAGTCCAGACTAAGCTTTGCCTAGTAGTCCAAACTAAGAAATTTCTTAGTTCAGACTAGGCAAAGCCTGGTGTGGCCAAAGGGCTAAATTAGTCTAGTCTAAGCTTGCTTAGTCTGGACTAATTTGCCAATGTAGACCTAGCCAGAGAGGCTAAATACCTTGCAGAGGACTACACAGTGGGTCAGTTGCAAAGTCAGAAATAGAACCTAAAATACTGACTCCCATGTCCCAGGTTTAATCACTAGATCACATTTCATCCTGTGCTCTTCATGTTGTCTGGGGCATTCTCATTTGTGAAAGGAATGTGTCTTGTTCTCTCTCTCTCTCTCTCTCTCTCTCTCTCTCTCTCTCTCTCACAAACACACACTTCACTGCAGATTTCTTAAACCATCAAAGTGAGTCTTCTGGTACAACTTTATTAATCTGGTACCAAACGATAGGTGAGTTACTTAAGAAGAGCTCACAGTACTGCCCAGTGATTGTTAACCTGCTCACCCTGAACCAATGATACCACCTGGATGAGCAATGAAACATGCTTCATCACCAATTTGTAATAAATGAACAACAACATAATCGGTATCTGTTAAACCATGGATTTAAACCTCTCTTTGTATAGCAGACTTCTGTCATGATTCAAGGATCATGCTATATGGGTATGAGTGCAGAACCAGAGCTAAAATGGAAGGAGAAAAATAGCCATGCTATGAAGTTGAGATCCAAATCAAAGCCTTTCTTAAGGTCAAGAATATGTGAATCTGTGGTTCAGACCACCAACAGAGAAACAGCTGTGGCATCTACTTTAGATCTAGAATTAACCTTTTCAAACTCTGATGATTTGGGTAAGTGAAACTCCTGGTGACACTCATTTCCAAGAAGAAATTGATAACTGAATACCAAATATACATGGTAGAAAATGCAGATGGGTCCCATGGACTTCATTTTGAGTTATGCATGCTCACCATCACTTAAAACTATATGCCTCTAAAACTGGGCACCCAAAATTAGATGTTGCTTTAGACATGAATACTGATGCTACTCCTCAAAATGCTCCCCTGTAACACATATTCTGTCATTTCAGAAGAGAATACAGAGTAACAAAATACTGCTAAATTCCCGTGCATATCAGTGAGTCCTCCAGAAGTCAGTGAAATTACAATGATTCCAGTGTTCCTCCAGAACTAGACTTGCTTGTATTGGAAGAAGACTAGATGAAATCTTAGTTGCAGATAGGTCAATGCTTTTGCCTCTCCCTGGAAAGAAAGACTGTTGGTATTTGGGGGTGGGGTGTTCTTCATTGGCGGGAGATGTTGATCCCATGACACTGCCCCTTGCTGTAAACATAGCCATGCCACTGCCGCTCCAACTCGGGAGCACAGCCATGATGTGAGGTATGGGTTTTCATGTCACAGTGTGCTTAGGGCCCTGGACTGAGTTATCTCAGACCTATTTGCAGTTTTAGAAAATCACATTAAAAACAGCTGAATGGTTTACCAGCTCCTCTTTCTTCTTTAAGTTAATGAGATCAGGCACATACACCACTGTAGTGTATGGCTGGCATGATGGTAGATTTAAGTTCTTTGTTTTACATGCTATCTGGAGTTTTAAAGTTGTAAGTTTGCAAGGCCTGGGATTCTTTTTCTCCTTTTGTGCCATGTTCAGCAGCTAAATTAACTGTAGGACAAGACAGCGACAATTGGCTGTACAATTTAGCCACACACAGCACTTCACATGCTGAAGGAACACTTCACACTGTATTTTTCCCCTGCCTTTTGCTCATCTTTGGCTTTACAGATTACAAGTTCTGTGGAGCAGAGACTGTCTCTTCCTCTGGGTTTCATAATCACCTAGGACATTGTGGGCACTACTGTAGTCTAAATTAACAGACAGCTCTGAGGCAGGAAGGAACCAACAGGATGCAATTTTGGAATGAAGAGTAAGCTACATCACTTCAAAGGACCAGAAAAAGGTACATGCTCTCACACATGCGTAAAAATGCCCCTTGACAAGTATGATACATTTTCTCGGTATGGTGCTCATATGAGAAAATGCCATGTTCATTTTGGTGGTGCATTACATTGAGCTGCCCAACAAAATGACTGACCCTCAGGGAGCAACTAGTGTTCCCAGATCCCAGCACTGAGAGTTACTCAAGCTTTATACAGGCTCTGTAATTAAATAACACTGTCTACTGGAGAGTATGGAAATAACTGATTGCACGGTGTTTCTTTTTCTTCCTAGTAAAGGTCCCAAACCTGTAAAACCCTCTGTGTGCAAAATTCCCATTGTCTAATTTGGGTTCACAGACTTTTTGCAGGATCAAGCTTTGCAGACCATGATCATGAATCACTAGCATTCTAAAGCAAGTAGTAGCAAATTTCAGTTCGGGGGGGAGGGGGGGAGGAGAGACAGGCTATTGTCTCTTCTGAATCTTCTAGCAGTTCACCATTTACCGGATGTTTAAAAGTTTATTTAATGTCAGAGATGGTACATCTCAACAGCAGAATATGTCTGATCATTTTAAAGCAATTGTGAAAAGCAGCTCTTAATTCTCAAGCACTTCTTTCCTAAATTCTGTAACTTCTTCGTACTGCAAAGACAGCAAGCTGGGAAGCGCTTCAGAAGAGTACTTACAGAAGTGTGTGGGGGAAAAAAACAAAAGCAAAAAGCTACAGAGTTAAAAAAAAAAAATTATACATGTGTCCAGAAAGTGTTCTTCAAGCTCTGACCGTAATGTGAAACCTCCACAGAAAAGGTATTTCCTGCTACAGAGAAGAAGATGGATGAGTGATTCATTTATAAAAATATTATCAAAGAGGGAAAGGACTAAAAAGTTTGAAACTGGCAACAGTGCCACAAACTGAAGAAGTTAATTTCATATTTAGTGGTACAGTTTCACACAATAGAGCCTGATTTTCATTTACATACAGACCCACTTTATACTTATCAGACAGTATTAAGGATCCTTACAGTGGGCACATACTCCCACACCAATAAACCTTATCTACCTACAGTTGTGTACAGTGGCATTACTATAAAAAAAAAAAAGAATCAGGCCCAGTAAATTACCACTTTATGTTATTCACATCTGCCATAGAAACTGTGAGTCTGAGTGCAAACTGAGTAAAAATGTACCAGAAGGGTCACATTTTTGCAGTCACTTTGCACAGGTGTAAACAAGTTCACAAAATGTGAAGCATCTGGGAATCAGGCTCTGTCCCCCCAAAAGTTTTAGTTCTTTAAGTGCAGCTACAGTTTTAAAAGAAATAGATAAGGATGGCCATAGTCAGTCATATCAAAGGTTTTCCAACAGTGGTCAATGACAGATGCTTAAGAATAAATGAACATGACAGATCCAAAGAGGCAGCCATGTCAGTCTAGTAAAGCAAGAAAAAAAAAACCCAAGGAATTTTGTGGCACTTAAAGACTAACAGATTTATTTATCGCATGAGCTTTCATGGGAGAAAATCCCACTTCTTCAAAGCATCTGACGAAGTGGGATTTTCTCCCACAAAAGCTCATGCGATAAATAAATCTGTTAGTCTTTAAGTGCCACAAGACTCCTTGCTTTTTTTGAGTAGGACAGTTAATCAACTAGTAGTCCACAATCATATAAATACAAGACTGGAATGTACCTCAAGGGGTCATCTAGCCCAGGTCTCCGTAACGAGGCAGGACCACATATACTTAGGCCACCTTTAGCTGATCTTTGAGAAAGACCTTAAGTCAATAAGTGAAGAGACATACTTCTTGGAAAGTTCTTTCAGGTGACAAGAGATGTCACAGGCATCAGCTGTGAGAAAGGACAGGGAGATGGCTGGTGCTAAAATGAGTGATGGGGAGTACAGTGAAGAGATACAATATTTAGGAGATAAGCTGGCCTAATGGTAAGTACCAGATAAATCACAGTAAGTAGTTATTCAGAAATCAAATGGACTTCATCTGCCTGCCATTTTCATTAAAGAATACCACCACAAGATTCTGTCTTACACAAAGGCCTTATGACAAGAAACCTGGTCAAGCAGCAACTTCTTTGGGTCAGCTGCCTTCTTGGTCAGTTGAGAAGATCCAAAGGGGTTACCGTGTTAGTTTATTTCAATAAAACAAACAAACAAGGAGTCCTGTGGCACTCAAAGACTAACAAAGAAGGGGGATAGTCCAAGCATCTGATGAAGTGGGATTTTCTCCCACACAAGCTCATTCAAAAAATAAATTTGTTAGTCTTTAAGTGGTTGGCTGAATATCATTTTGTGTCCCTACATAAAGAAAAAAAAATCACATACACACAATTCCATTATTTAATTTTACATGAACTAAAACCAAAGGAATTAATATTCCAATAGAGATTAGAGCTTGCTGCGCAATAGTTAGTATTTTGCACTACCATTCATGAGAGCAGGAGTAAAATCATGGCCCCACTGAAATCCGTTGGAAATTTGGCACAGAAGTCAATGGGGACATGGTTCTCCCCAAAAGGAAATGGCAGCAAGTATTAGGTACATACATCTATCATCAGCTATCAGTACTGGTATAGTAACCTTGGGGAGGAAGGGGTTAACCCATGGTCAGTGAGCCCCAGGGGACCCAACAGAAACACAGTACAGGTTTCTGAGTTGGAGCAAGAGCCTTGACCTTTGTTTGTTTGGTGGCAGCAGAGGTATGCAAAAATAAACCAAAGCAAAGAAATACCCTGACTGTGTCTAGCTAAACATTCCCTGTTGTATTCATACTTGATCAGTTACAGACTTGAGTCTATCTTTGGCAAGGATGTCACTGGATCCTTTAGGGCTGCCCTTCTGACCTCCTGATTCTTCCAGGAGCTCTGCTGCCACCAAAAAAGCAGGCAGAGCTGCTGCCCCAATTCAAAAACCTTGGCTGTGTTTCTATTGGCTTCCCTGGGACTCATGGACCATGGTGTTAATCCCTTCCTCCCCAAGATTACAACAACTGGAATGACAGGCAACCATGTCAAGGTCCAACTCCTAACAGGAACTCAGTAACATATCTTTAGAGATATTCCTATGTCATCAGAAAGCCTGTCATCCATACCATACAAATAGGCTCCACAGCAGTTGAGAGTTCAAACAAAAATAATGCCTCTAATGATATTTTGAGGATGTTGACAAAATGGATCAATCTTTTTCTACCTGCAGAGAATAGTGATTCTTTAAGGAGCCTACCAAAGTGTTTTTAACAGACATCAGTGCAGTGCAGGGTGGTATTTTCTAAGTTGGCTATAAATATTTTGCACAGAATTATTTCAAACATACTCACAGTGATTTGTTCGTGATTCTAATTACTTATTCATTCCTTCAGATAATCTATTCTAAATTTCAAATTTTTTTTATGTGTTCCATGAGATGCTTATTACAGTGGGGACCTGTTACCGCGCAGGTGTCAGGGGACAAGCCCCAGAGACTGCGCGTAAACCAGCCCACGTGTAAACGGGACCAAAAGGCCTTCCTTGGGGCTTCAGCCCAGGCCCTGCTCCCTGGCCGTGGACGAAGCTCCCAGCCCCGCTTCTGTGCTGGGGTCCGAGCTGGCCTCAGGTGCCTGCTGCCGCCAGCCCAGTCCTGGATCCCTGGCCAGGGATATGGCAGGGAGCAGCGACAGAGGCCGCTTCCAGCCCTGTTCTAGGTCCGGCCACCCATGGCCATGGCTGCTGCTCCCTCCATGTCCCCGGCCGGGGATCTGGGGCCAGGCTGGCAGCAGCAGGCGCCTGAGGCCGGCTTGGACCACAGCACAGAAGCAGGGCTTGGGAGTGGGGCCTGGACTGGTGCCTGGGGCCCATCTCCGGAGCAGCGACGCTCCTGGTGCCGTTTATGCAAGGCGCGTTAATGGGAGCCACACATTACTGTGGGGTCTTTGGGGGACATCACATTACCATGCGTTAACCAGTTCTGCGGGCAAACCAGTCGCACGGTAACAGGTCCACCCTGTATATATTTCAACTTCCTTGTTGACTGTAGATTAATTCTTGGTAGATCAGTTCAGCCACTGATTAGCTGGGATGTCTCCCTTTGAGTCCTAACACCTTCTGGCATAAATGTTTGAGCATCGTGATGTTTTTCAGCTAGTATTTAGGAACATTGGGCTCATCAGATAAGTAAGACATTTGAGAAAGTCAAATTTATTATTCCATTTTCCCATTCCTAATAGACCATTTCTGCACTCAAGAACCAGTAGGTAGTTTTGTGACCTTGTTTCCAAGGCCCTTGGTTTTTAGCAGAATATATGTGTACATGTTTAAGTATGCTAAAATTCAGTAAAATGCTTATGTCAGGGTTTCAGTAATTTAGCAACCAACTTTCCAATCTCAGTGTAAAACCACTAAATACAAGTAATTACGAACATTTATTTTTTCTAAAAATGTGACTGAAGTGATGGTGCACATGGATATATTTTTGGATATCTTAGGGCTCGATCAATTCAATCGGCAGTTGAAAGATCTAACATTTTGTATACTCTAAGTCGTTACCTTCACTCCTCAGTCCCAATAAACAATTGAAGTAGACATATAAGACACCTTAGAGACTAAAAGGCTGCCAATGAATCTAATTGATTGTTATTTCTGTAGTTCCTCTCTCTCTCCACGCAACAGCTCACCTGATGCTACCCTGAACTTAAGAAAGCAGATTAGAAAAAAATCAGAAAAGTCCATTTCCACGGGGCTGAACACACTGTTCTGCATACTCTCTTATGCTCTATTTTAGTTTAATATTGTAGTGAGTTAGCTGCTTACATAGTGTTTGATGGCTTCTCCTCCATGATTTCTATCTGCTACATGAAACAACTGAAAATATATGAAATACTTACCAAATGCTACTTTTCCATGTAAAACAATTGCTATGCTTCAGAGATTTTATATACACAGAAGAGGTGACTATGAAAATGCTTATATTAAATGTTATATAAAACATTAAACATTTATATTAAAATCTACCCTGAATTATGAAAATATTTGAGAAGCCCAATTTCAATATGTAGGCTTTCTGTAACATCACTTGGGTTGTTATATTCTAGCTTCTGAGTAAATGTATTTATGTGACTATTGGCAGGAGGTGGAAGACATGTCACTATTGTTGCTTTGATATGTATTATGTTTCATCCTCTATTTCTTCCAAGATACATTAACAAATACCTAAAAAGACATTTGCTGTTAGGATGATGATGTTTGAGGCTGATCAGAGGAATTTGTTTAATACGTGTGTATAATATTGATAGCTAATTCAACTATTTATTGGTGTATGTAATATTGAACTGCATTGTTACTCAATATTTTATTTTTTGTAGCTATCCTTGTTAACTGTATTTCTGTAGGAATTGCTAATGCCTGTTGAGATCACAAAAATATATGCAGCACCAGCAGTGAGCAGCCAGATGCTGGCCAGACATACAAAGTAGAAAAAGGAAGAGCAGCTAAACGGAGGAGTCATTCTGAAAAAGCTACTTTGCCAGATATTTGGAGTAGGCCCCTGCAACTTTAACACTGCATACCACTCAAAAGACAGGAGGATTAAGGTAAAAGAAAATCCTCCAGCCCACCCTCACCCCATCTCCACTCATGTCCTTGCCATGTCACATAGGTGAGGTCACTTAACCTAAAATATTTAACTCCCATCCAACAAAGTCTCCACTTCCAGTGCTGTGGAAGAAGGGTTGGATTTGCCACTTGGTCACCTGGAATAAATGTCAACAAGACATGGAAAGAAGATTGTACATGATATAAATAAGTATTTCCATGAGCCAAACAAAGTACCTCTGAGTCAGTCTTAAAGCAGAACATCTCTGCTTATGAAACATGGTTGTGTAGCAAATCTCACGGATGGACTTGAGCAAAGCAACCACAACATAAACATAGCACCCCTTTTGACGGTTACTTCCATTGGATTATTTTTCCCTGAAAGGAACCGCTGTCCAAGTAAGCCAAGAATCCAGAAAGCATAAGACCCCAGCTATCACAAGACTCTAAGGGTGTTCAGGATAACTTTGTGATTTTTAATCTGCTTCTTAATTATCAGGTTCTCAGAAAAGGTATTTCCATGTTAAACACCCCTTCCAGTGGCTGTCTTCCTTGGCTGAAAATGCAGTGTTCCCTTCCAGAATATTCAAGACTCTTTTTATCCTCAGTCCGAGCACAAAATCCATCAACCCATACACCATAAAGGTGCTAATGAAAAACAAATGCCATTTGAATTATCTGACAAAAAAAATATTAGCCACCTTTGGTGAGCATGAGTACAATTGTGAAAGGCTTTCTGATTGCTTCTCCAGGTGAGGACAATATGGCCTTTCTCATCCCCTTGAAATGAAAAAGTATTCCTCCACATTCATACTTGTTTCCTTCCCCTGGGATTGTTGGGACAGATCTTATGGTCTCCTCTTCCTGCCTGCAATCACTTGGAGGTGAAAGTGGAAGGAAGACTGACGGTTCAGGGAAAGACTGCTGCTCCCTTATCACCGCCTTGCTGCTACATTTTCCCTCTGCTTTGTATTTAGACATCAGCGCAGCCCCAGAACAAGAACAGGAATGTTCATCTGCAACCTCCTGCTTATGCAGCTCAGTAGCTCCAATTGGTGGGAAACATTATTACTGAGAACAATCCCCCAGCTACCAGTTTCAGGCACTTTGACCTAAACTGTAAACAGAGCTGGATAAAATTTTTCAGTTGAACAGTTTTCACTGGGGGGAGGAAGCAAACTCAAGTCAACTTAAACATTTTGAGAATGTTGGGGAAGGGGTGATCAGGTGAAAAGAAATTCATTAAAAAATACCTCTAAATGATATATTTCATTGTGACATTTTCAAAATGAAACATTTCAATTGAAATTTACTTCAATTAAAAAAAATAAATTGTAAAGAAGAAAACTCTAAGACTAAACAGAACATTTTGTTCAATCTGAAATGAATTAATTTTAACTTTTTGATATGTTGAAAGTGTTCTGTTGTGAGCTGACCCAAAAGTAATTTCTTTTCCATTTTTAATAACAGCCAACAAAACAAAGAATCAGCTATTTGTACAACTGTATATATCCAGTATGGGTGTATAAAACCCAGGACATTCTGAGACAAAATGAGCATTTTGGCATCTACAAAACCCTCTACTACTCACTACTGCTTCCTCATGTCTCCTTCAATCTCCTGCAATAACTCAGCATCAGAGCAAAAGAAGAATTTAAACAAAGTACAAGAACTTTGCTGATTAAGGAGGGCAAGAAAGAAAGAAACTTACTATTTTTCTGTTGTCAGTAACAACTGTAGAAGTGCAGAGATCATACTTATGATGTTTGCTATTATGCTTAAGAAAGATTTTCATTCACACAAGCTTTAAATCTCATTCCTTATTCTGCAGCCACTGAAAACTAATGTATATTGTAAACCCTGCACTCTTTAACACCTTCCATTTTTCAAACATGCTTGTCTGTCTCACTGAGTAAATAGCCTACAATGCCTTTTACACTTCAGAAAATTATATTTTTAAGACACCGGGGCTAACAAGACACCCTGCGGAGAGCCTATCAATGCTGGGGAAGTAGCTATATCACACTATGGGTTTAAGACTGTTAAAATATCTATTCAAAATTTTTCTAAATAATAAATAACTGCACTACATCTGTGTAGTTAAAGAAAATAGCTACTGGTCGGAGCAGAGTTTTGAGCTGAAGATATACAGCTATAACTGGAAGGTTGAAATTGGCTCCCCCCCCTTTTCTTTTTGAATGCTCTACAAATTGCTTTGGAAATTTTAAGGCACAAAAGAACTATAATGACAAGATAGCATTTCTCATCCTGAAGGATGTCAAAGTACTTTACAGACTACACAATGCAGACAGACAGATTGATGTAAAACAAATTACATTTGATCTTATTACTACATATTACTTATATTACCATAGCCTACTGGGCCCATCTGAGAGAGGACTGCAATGTACAAACACACTGTGAGAGAGAGTTCCCCATTCAAATTACTTACAGCTAAGAGAGATGGGAGACAAAGGGCACTAGGGGAAAGATGGATACAAAGAAGTGAGGTGACTTGCCCAAGGTTGCACATTCAGAAGCAAACCAACTTTAGAACCCAGACAACTGACCCCGGCAATCAGGGAAGCCCTTGACATCTCAGTGTCTGTGGGAATGGTCTCCGAATGTGCACCATGTTCCTAGTGGATCTCAGGACGGCTCGTGCACTAGTGGGATGGAACTCCTGTCTCTCTTCTGAAAGGAAAGAGGGAAGAAGCCCTGCACCCTAATAACAGAATTATGACACTGTGAGCCAAAGATGCACAGATTATTCCTGTGTGGTTGAGAGCTTAGTTATTCTGCTTGTGTATGTTGCTGGTGCAAAATGGGCTGTTGTGTTCCACCTCACGCTATTCCAGCAACGACTGAATGATCTCCTTAAAGCCTCTGAAGTGCTTTGAGATCCATCCAAACAGAATGTGTTGTGTCAGGGCAAAGGATTATTTATTAATTATTATTATTATTATTATTAGTAGTAGTAGTAGTAGTAGTAGTCTGTTTTCCCTTAATAATCATAAAACTTCTGAAAAGTGTTTTTGTTTCAATTTATATTTAATTAATTGTTCATAGAATGAGAAGTTATCACATTTCTTCCAGAAATATGTTTTAACTTATGATTTTACATAATCCTGAAACTGGGACTTACAGTGGGAACACTGGCAGACCTTGAACATTAGCAATGTTGTAATGTTTCTCTAATGACTTGATCTTGGCTAATGCCAGGTAGCGCTAGTCAATAGAGGGGAAAATTCTCTATATTTTTTATTTATGCAATATGAATAAAAATAAATTAGTTTTTTGCTCAATGGCATAAAATAAAGGTGTTGAATTTTGAAGTCTCATGTGGCTTCTACTACAGTTTAGATATCATATTGGCGTTTGGGAATATAAGCCCTTCTTTGAAATTTCCATAAAAATCCAATTTATCTACTTTGTCATTTTAAAGGCTTATACTATAGTGCATGGCTTGTGTTCTGTGCAGCCTTGAAGCTGATTTGGTTTCTTACTAAGCTCTCCTGAATAGTTACTGCCATTTTCTCCCTCCCCTCCAAGTGCCTCTTGTCGAAAAGCTAATACTCAGGGCAAGCGTGCATATGTGTGGGGAGGGTAACCTAGCTCCTCATAGGGGGAAAAAAATAATTCTGCTGTGAATACAGCTAAACAGGCTTTTTTAAAAAATAGACTGATAAGAAAATGGTCTAATTAAATATGAGACCTTACTTAGCGAACACACATACATGCACCCAAACTCACTCTCTGTACCAGGCATTGCCAAACTGCGGCTTTTCAAAGAAAAAGTACAGCTCATGGAAGAGCACAGCAGGGAAGGGTAGCATGGCGGGAGACAAGGGGGAGAAGTGTGCAATGGTCAGGGACAGCAGAGAAGCAGTGGCATGGTAAGAGCCGGTGGGGAAGCGGCTGCATGGTTAGAGACATGGGGAAAGTGCAGCATGGTTAGAGATGGCAGGGGAGGGCAGCATGGTCCCAGCCAGCAGGGAAGGGCAGCATGGTCCCAGCCAGCAGGGAAGCGTGACATGGTCAGAGCTGGCGGGGAAGCCACGACATGGTTGGGGCTAGTGGAGGGAGAGAAGTGGTGCCTCGTCGGGGAGAGCAGAGAAGCAGCGACATGGTAAGAGATCGCAGGGAAGTGGCAAAGGTGGGGGGGGGGGGAACGGGGTATGTTTAGATTTTTCTCATACGCCCTAATCCACTTTACTCATTATTAAAATAAAATCATGTTTTTCATGTCCTAAACATGATGCAGAATACTAAGAAATGAAAAATTTAAAACTGAATGTAGATTACTTTCAATTTTTGACACAACTTATTGCTGTGAAGCTCTGTATTCCACAATGAAATTTGTTCAATCAAAACATTGTGCAATACTTAGAGATCAGCACCTGAGTGAGCTTTTACATATTGCATTGACAAGATGCTGCCCAGACTTTTAAAAAATCTGCCACTAGCCTGCAGTGTTGTCCATCCAGTGACAGCTAAGCTTTTACTGTATAGGCCTAGTTTTCGTGGTGACTTTAAATAATTATTAGAATCTGACATTAGTAGGATCAATATTTGCCCTGTTTTTACAATAAAATTAAAGTGCACAATGAATTTTAAGCTTAGTAATTTTGGAGTGGGTAAAAGTATGTGGTTAAATGTCTCACTGAGGCTTTTAATATTTAATAATCTACTTTTGCTGCTCTTGAGTTCCACAGGTTTGGCTGCCCCTGCTCTATGCTAATGGTTCCCAACCTGTGGTCCGAGGGTCAAAAGTAACGCATAAGGGCTTTCAAAGTGGCCTCTGGCTCTCCTCCTACTAGCCACAGAAGGTAGTAGCAGGGAGGACGGCAAAGCACTCCACCTAGGTCCATAGGCACTGTGGTCCTTGCTGGAGCCAGACAGAAGGGAGCACTTGTCTTCTGTTCCCCTTCCTACAAAAAGGAGCTACAGCCTAAGAACCCACATGGAATGCAAAGAGCTACATGATGCTCGTAGTTTTCCTTTTGCAGCCAAAGAGATGGGAGGTCAGCAAGGAGGCAAACTGCTTTTAAGGAGGGACTGGTAGCAGAGATTCGTGGCCCTTCAGTACTGTAAAAATGAGATCTGTGGCTCTTCAGCCAAAAAGGCTGGGAAACACCACTCTACACTATGTAATTGTTTAGTTTGGATTTACAGTAACAGTGTAGGATTGGGATGGGGCTTTGATGTGAAATTGTAATACAGTCAGTTCACTATGACATCCTGAAGGACCCTTCATCTTGGTCCGTTAAAGATATTTGTTGCATTTAACACATGGAGTCTTATCTTGTCCCCCCCAGTCTGTGTGTGGAAGGTAGACTGCACACACATCCCTTCTACCTCTGGTGTGGTGCCTTCTCTCAGATCCTTTCCTAACAGATACGGAGAGCCATGAGAGGATAAGAAACAATAAGGGAGTATACATAGCATATGTCTGAAAAGCTTACACCAGATCTGAAGTAATAGCTGGCCTAGAGCAGGGCCCAACAAAATTGGCTCCCAGCTAGGTGCCAGCAATTTTATTTTTGGTCACCAGATGGTAATTTTCTGCTGCATTTCTGCAGCAGTTAGGAGCCAGGCTACAAACCTCAATTGCTATGATGACCTGGCTCTCGAGTTTTGTCAAGCCCTGGCCTAGAGATCCTCTAAAGTGGCTCTATGACAGATCCTCAAAGGAATTCTCTTGAGGGTTCCATAAAGAGAAAGATGCTAGGATATGTTGGTGAATGCAGAGATGCAAGTGCATTTTCATTATGGAAAGTAGTTTTGTGTATAAAATGGATTTGTTGGGGATAAGTAAAATGGAATAAACACTATCAACTTCACAAGACAAAATATTTTCTACCCCTTGTCGGGTTCACTTTCCTAACTCTTCAGTCATAACAAGTGTGATGGAGACCCCAGACAAGCCTCTTGGATCCCCTCTGTCCACAGCCAGTCAGGTCTCTGCTATGGTGGAGTCTCTTCCCATCCAGCACCTCGGGTCTCCCCGCTCCGTGCAGCCAGCCCCCAACTCCAGGCTCAGAGGGTCCAATCCTTGCTCTGTCCGGTCTCCCTTGGAGGGGTTTCCCTCCAGGAGGGTCCCAGCCGTCCCAATCAGCAGCGACTCTCAGCCAGTGTGGCAATCAGAGGGTTTATTAGCAAACCAGTTCATGCAGCAAGGACAGTTGGTATCAGCATCATCAGAACAACCAGAAGTGAAACCCCCAGGGGATTAGGACACCCCAGGGCAGGGTCCTGTCTCTTGGACCCCCATTTCCCTACTAGCTGCTCCTTCCCCCGGTCCTTTGTCCCCTGCTTACTCTGCCCCCCTCTCCGCCCCCTGGCCCAACCAGCTGAATCCAGTGTGACCAGCGGGGGGTCCCAGGTACAGGCTCCCTAAACACTACCCCCTGCCCCTAGTGGCTCTACCTCATATCACCCACCTGTGTTCCATCACCTGAATAGAAAAGAAAGAGGGTCAACACCCGTGTCTTCCCTTATTAACCTAATGGAGGGTTCCCACTTCTCCACACCAAGTCACTGGTTATATCATAGGATTCTAGCACTCTCACCCAACTCCCTCCCTTTTTCTGGACTCTGTGCATCCTTTCAGGTGGCCAACTGACTACCATACCATTAATCTAATCCACACAGTAGATATACAGCTGTAGCCCCTGCCTCAAATACAGTTACAAAATTGCAAATGTTAGAAATGTGCTAGCTAGTCAGCCATTTTTCTTGTGCTCCCCAATACCCCTCAAGGTTCCATTAGTGCTACTGCTCCATCAGCCATTAATCCTGAACTAAACTTTTAAAATAAGCAAGGAGTCCTTTGGCACTTAAACACTAACAGATTTATTTATAGTATGAGCTTTCATAGGAGAAAATCCCACTTCGTCAGACACTTTGAAGATGGGGGAATTTACAGAATGGAATGAAAATAAATGCAAGGGAGTGTAAGACATGGGATCAGGTCATAGAGCAACAGCAAATCAGAGCAGTTGTTAAGATTCAAACCCTGGGAAACAGCACATAGAGGAGAGTGAAGTCACATCACTGTTGTAATGGGAAAAGAATCCAAAATCATAATTCAATCCTGCTTTCACACAATCTAATCTGCATATCAATCCGAATTCAGCTGTTTCTCTTTGAAGTCTTGATGTCCCCACTGACTTTCTTGAGCACAGTCGTTAACAAATCGCTGATAGAGTGATTAGAAAGATGGAAGTGCTCAGCAGCTGGTTTGTGCATGTTGTGATTTCTGATGTCAGTTTTGTGCCCATTTATTCTTAAATTCAATCTATGGATGATTTGTTAATAACTATGCTCAAGAAAGTCAATGGGGACATCAAGATTTCAATAAGAAACAGCTGAATTGGAATTGATATGCAGATTAGATTGTGTGAAAGCAGGATTGAATTATGATTTTGGATTCTTTTCCCATTACAACAAGTGATTTGACTTCACCCACCTCTATGTGCTGTTTCCCAGGATTTGAATCTTAACAACTGCTTTGATTTGCTTTTACTGTATGACCTGTTACAATGTCTTACACTCCCTTCCATTTATTTTCATTCCATTCTGTAAGCTCCACCATCTTCAAAGCGTCTGACAAAGTAGGATTTTTCTCCCATGAAAGCTTATGAGATAAATAAATCTGTTAGTCTTTAAGTGCCAAAGGACTCCTTGCTTCTTTTGCTGAACTAGACTAAAATGGCTGCCCCTTTGGAACTCTCAAAATAGTTGCAATTTGAGTTTGGGCTCCAGAATCTTCAATCAAACAAACAAGGAGTCCTGTGGCACTTAAAGTATAATGAATTTATTTATTTCATGAGATTTTGTGGCAGAAAATCCCACTTCGTCAGATGTTTTGAAGATGGGGCAGCTTACAGAATGAGAGGAAATAAATGCAGGGAAGTGTAACTCATGGGCCAGGTCACACTGGAACAGCCAGTCAAAGCAGTTGTAAAGATTCAAACACTGGGGAACATCATATTATAGAGGAAGATGAGGTCAAATCACCTGTTCTGATGCTCATCTGTACAGCATCTTCACATCTTCCTTTCCAGAATTTATTACAACACATGCAAGTACAGTAACAAAACACTGACCAAAAAAAACCCAAAAAACCCAATCTCCACAACAACGAAAGTGTTCCGGCCTATTGACTGTTTTTACCAGATTTACAGGTATCATAGTTTCAAGGTGTTAGCTGTACCTCCTTCCAATCTCTTCATGGGCACTGCTGTGAAGTGACAGACTCAGCACCAGCGCTTCTTTCAGCAGGGAATCCCATGATTCACTTCACTTTCAGACTAGGTCTCAGGGGTTGAACAGTTGCTTACCAAGCATATTACCAAAGCAAGACTCACTGGATTTTGGTGTCTGCCACACACTTCCCTTCAAGAGCTGTGATCAGTAGATAAATGTAGTGATGCAAAATAGCTTCTTCAAAACAAAGAATTACGTATTGGTGCACAGGAAGATGGCATTTGGAGTCTGTCCTCAGCAGTCACTGCTTTCTTCTGCTATCCTGTCCCCCTGTTAACTTCAGGGCTGAGACTTTTAATCTCTCCCAAACTCTGTTTTAAGCTTCCCTAATTCCATTTGCTGCTAATGGTACCAGTCATTCTGTTGACACATATATGGTGGCAAACTTTGAAAGGAATTATCACCTTACTGAATATTGAGTTCCAGTGACTGAATTATTTGGACCCATTGACTTTGACTCCTGCAGATGTACAAAACCACTTTAACCCCTAATTATCATTTAGCAATCAACAGAACAATGATCAAACAAAGAAGGGTATACATAATACTCATAAAAATAATACTGGTAACTCCCCTCTTCTTCACAATAGGTAGGTGAGTAACTCAGGAGGGGATCTCGTCCTAACAATACAACGTATTATATGATATATATTTGGTTTATATTATCTAGAGATTTTCAGGGCGCTCAGCATGGGCCTGTGAGACACACTGACATCCCTTAGGTTAGGATGATACTGAATTCATTGTGAGGAGCATTAGAGCAATTGTAAGAGCTTTTGAAAACCCCACCCCACATAACCCCTACTCCTAGTAGTAGTATATCAGCAATGAATGTCTTTGTTTCTTTTAAATTTTGGTCTATTCATTTGCAAGTTTAATTCATTATGTATTAATGTACTGCCCAGATTCCTTCCGCTCTGCAGCCCCACTTAATTTACTGGATTTATATGGGAGAAGCTCAGATATGGCATATTTTGTTTTTTGCAAAGGTGACCAAAAGCCTGGAGACATTTTGTACCAATACACTAATTTATTATTATTGCTGTATAACACTTTGGAAACTCAAACATAATTTCAACAGTATGCAATGCAGATATTGTGATTAGCACCTTGGAAAGAAATAAATGAATTAGGAATTTATTAAAGAAAACAAAATTACTTCAAATTCTAGTTTCCTGTTCTATTACCATTCATTATCTTCCCAAGACTATAGCGTTATTTGTAAATATGTATGACTATACATTACTCAAATTAATCAAGTGTGCTAAAACTGCTCCCTTACTATAGAATCCCATTGAAATTTCCAGTCAAATACACTGGCCTCCCCAGAGAGAAATGTAAACCCTTGAAGGAATCATCCATCAGATATTACCTATCTCTGGCACAGTAAAGTCTACTCTAAACACAGACGATTTTAATTTTTCATTTAATGTGATCACAGCCTCAGGTACAGAAATGATTTTTATTACAAATACTACTACTTCCAAGTTTTAGTTTGACCAGTTATCAGCTCTTTGGGTGATATTCACCTGAAGCAAGGAGCGCAGGCACTAGGTTTATAAAATTTTTGATTGGACCCAGGGATCAGTATGCAAGAGTGTAAGCCCTAGTCCATACTTGGGCCTCTTATCGGCGGCAGTCGACCTACATTTACACAAGGCATGTAAAATGCCTTGTGTAAAGGCAGGTGACCTTGTAAGCCACTTGTACACATTCGGGAAAGCCAGTCACTTTCCCGTATGTCCCCTGGCTCCCTGGACTTCCAGGGTTGATTTCTGGGAGTGCAGCAGAAAGTTCAGACTTGCTGCTGAGTGCTCCTGGAATGCCAGGCTGACAGTGGCCACTGTCAGCGAAGACACACCCTGAGAGTGCGGAGCATCCTATACTTTGAGGTCTGGGAGGTGACGCCTCCCAAACAGGCATGGCAGGACAGAGGACTGGCTGGGAAAAATCTAAGTAGCATAGCTATCTTGGTGCCTGGCTGCTGCACGACTCAATCTCACCCAGCTACCACTCCATCTGGTGACCTATGCACCACTCCCACTCAAATTTGATTTCGCTGCCCCTCATCAAATTTGGATGTTGTGCCTGCTCATAACATTATTCAAGTTTCAGGCAGCCAAACATGTAACCTGAACTTCCTCCTTAGAGAAAGTCTAGTTGTGCCCCTAGCTCAATCATTGGTGGCATAATCGAGTTTGTTGTAAGGATAGTCTTATGCCACTTCTCTGAGCCATCTAAATAATCCACAAAAGTGGGGAGGGGAGGGTTGAGGAAGGGCTTGAATTTAGCCACACAATCACCAGTCACCTCTCCCTCATTTATGCTCTCCTGTGACATGAGTTTGCAAGGCCTTTTTAGACTGGTGCCATCAGATAACGCGACTGGCTACAGAAAAAACTCATTCTCATTAAGAGGGAAGGTAAACAGAACTCAAAGAATAAGTGTCTCTGCTGACTGTAAATTTGCCCTTTGACTTCACTGGGATACATGCCTAAGTAAAGACACTGTTGTTTTTGGCTCAAGGGTTGTGTGTGTTAGTTAATTCTAATTATAAGAACATCAAATCATAGAAATTGCCAAACCAGATTAGAGAAATTGTCCATCTAGTTCAGTGCCCTGACTCCAACAGTATCCCACACCATATGTTTCTCAATGAAGATGCATAAGAACCCCTCCAATTCTTCAACAATTATAGGATAACCTGCCTAGAGGGGAATTATTTTTTGAACATATATTAATTAGTAGTTGACTTATGGCCTGAAGCAGGAAGGTTTCTACATCTATATTTACCTCTACAGTTTAATTTCTGGCTCTTCTTACTTACACAAATGTTTAAACATTTTTAAAATCATGTTAAACTCTTAGCCTCAAAGAGATCTTGTAGCAATTAATTTTACAAGTTAATTATGTATTGTGCAATTTATTTTTTTTCCTTTGTGTACAGCTAGTCCTCACTTAGTGACCTACTCGTTTAGTGACCCCTCGGAGTTATGACCAGCTCTCTGATGAGTTGGTATTATGGTGATGTATGAGAACTCGCACCAGCTCTCTCAGATTCATCTCGTTCCCGCAGTCAGAACTAGCATTTTTCGTCTATGTATTTTTACTTTATTGTGCAGCCCAAAGTACAAGATGTCGGCGAAAAGGAAGAGCATGACTTCACCCGGAGAAAGCGCCAAGAAACAAAGGAAGGCTATCGATCTTGAGACAAAAATGAAGATAATAAACGAATATGAAGCTGGTAAGAAAGTTAAAGTGATAGCATGTGACTTGGAGCTGGCGCATTCAACTGTATCAACGATCTTGAAGGATAAAGATCGAGTGAAAGAAGCAGTGAAATCATCAAAAGGATATAAAGCCATAACAACTAGGCAGCAGAAAGGCCTCATTCACGAAATGGAAAAATTACTGGCGATATGGTTTGACGACCAGATACAAAAAAGAATGCCAATGAGCCTTTTAATAATTCAAGCAAAGGCACGCAGTATCTTTGAAACGTTGAAAGTGCGCGAAAATGAAGAGTCAACGGAAACATTTACGGCAAGTCATGGATGGTTTCAACGTTTTCGTCGGAGATTCAGCCTTCATAATTGAAGTATCAGTGGTGAGGCGGCAAGCGTGGACATACAAGCATCAGAAAGATTTGTGGATGAATTTGACGAAATGATCGAGAAAGGCGGGTATCATCCGCAACAGATCTTTAATGCAGACAAAACCAGACTATTTTGGAAAAAATACCCGAAAGATTCTACATACACAAAGAGGCTAAAGCAATGCCTGGTTTCAAGGCTTTTAAGGACAGGGCCACGTTGTTGTTGGGAGGAAATGTCGCTGGATTTCAGTTAAAACCTTTTCTCATCTATCATTCTGCAAACCCACGTGCACTGAAGCAGGTTAGTAAGCACACACTGCCCGTTTACTATCGTTCAAATAACAAAGCATGGATGACGCAATCTTTATTTGAGGACTGGTTCATGAACTGCTTCATACCCTCGGTCAAGCATTACTGTCTGGAAAACGGTGTTCCCTTTAAAATTATCCTCCTACTTGATAACGCCCCAGGCCACCCCCAGCATCTTGATGATCTACACCCTGATGTAAAGGTCGTGTATCTGCCTAAAAACACAACTGCTGTGTTACAACCAATGGACCAGGGGGCTATCTCTATGTTTAAAGAGCTATATTTGCGCGCAACGTTTTCCAAAGCAGTAGCAACAACAGAAAATGGTGAAGTAACCCTGCGCGATTTTTGGAAATCATATAATATTTTACACTGCATAAAGAACATTGAATCAGCTTGGGCAGGAGTGACAGAAAAGTGCATGCAAGGCATATGGAAAAAATGCCTGAAACGTTTTGTAAATAATTTCGAAGGGTTTGAGAAAGACAAACATATTGATGTCATAAATAAAAAAATTGTGGAACTTGCTAATGTGCTTAATTTAGATGTTGAAGTGGAAGATATTGAAGAATTAGTGGAATATGTCAAGGGAGAGCTAACTAATGAAGATTTAATAGAGTTGGAAGCGCAGCAACACTTGGAAGAGGAGGAAAAGGAAGAAGAGGAAAGAGTGGAAGAAGTACAAAAGAAGTTCACTGTAAAGGGGTTAGCTGATGTCTTCTCCAAAGTGAATGCAGCGATGTTAGAACTAGAGAGTATGGACCCAAATGTTGAATGGTTCACGAAAGTGGAACAACAAATGAATGAAATTTTACGATGCTATCGTGAAATTTATGAAGAAAAAAAGAAAATTACAACGCAGACCACACTAACGAGATACTTCTCTAAAGTTCCATCCAGGACCCCTACCCCTACCCTTACAAGTCTTTCCATTTCCTTGCCATCATCTCCCTTACCAGGGCCTTCTACAGCTCCTGATAACCCTGCTGATCTCTCCGACGATGACATTGATGACCCTCCTGCTGCTGAACCACACTTTGAAGGATTTGATGAGTAAAAATGTCAATGTAATCTGAATGTTTATTTTCGTATTTCTTTGGTACATCATTTTTATAATTTTTGCTGATTGCATTTTTATGTTCTGTAATACAGTATGTAAGGCGTTATGCCAATAAAACCACGTTATCACGATGGAGTTTATTTTAGGCCTTTTCTTTACAGTACTATTCAGAATATTAAAAATGATTACCTGTATTTACAGTACACTATGCAAACTAAGTTCAGTACATTAGAGCTTAAAACATTTAAAATATATATTAAAAATGTTATAAATGATGCAAAGGTGACATTAAAACTTTCTACAGATGGTTGAAAAACCCACTACCAGTAAAGTACATTATGCCTGAAATACCGGTAAGGGCTGCTCCTCGTTTAGCGACCAATTCATTTACCAACCGGGTTTCAGGAATGGAACCCGGTCACTAAGTGAGGACTACCTGTAATGTATTTCCTTTTAGAAATTTCCAAAGGCGTAGCCGTGTTAGTCTGTGTACAGCAAAAGCAGCGAGAGTCCCATGGCACCTTACAGACCAGCAGTGGCCGAAGTTATGGAACTCAAGAGCCACACAAGTTGATTATATTAAACCTTCAAGAGCTGCACTGAGGCGTATAGCCATATACTTTTACCTACTAAATTGATTTGCTGACGTTCTTCCATGAGCCACACTTTTTCATTCAAGAGACACATGTGGCTCCCAAGCCACAGTTTGGCCACACCTGTTATAGACTAACAGATTTCTTCGGGCATAAGCTTTCATGGGCTCAAACCCACTTCATCAGATGCATGAAGTGGAAACTACAGTTGAGAGGTATATCTACACATGCCAGGGTGGAGGAGGACAAGTATAACCAAAGTCAGTTCAGAGTAGATGGGGCCCATTCACACCAGCTGATCAAAGGGAGAGAATGTGTGAACAGATGAATCACTTTTTCTAATGTGTCAACCATTCTAAGTCTCTATTCAGACCCAGTCTGATTGTGTCAAACTTGCAGATTAGCTCCAACTCTGCAGTTTCATACTGAAGCATATTTTTGAAGTTTCTTTTTCGAAGTATGGCAACTTTCAAGTCTGTTACAGAGTGTCCATGGAGGTTGAAGTGTTCTACTAGTTTATGGATGTTGCCATTTTTTATGTCCATTTTGTGTCCATTTCTCCTTTTATGCAAAGACAGTTCAGTTTCCCCAATGCTATGCTACGCTATACCAAAAACCAACTGACCACAATGCATACCTGCAGACCTCCAGCTTCCACCCCAGACACATTACGCTATCCATCATCTACAGCCTAGCTTTAAAGTACAACTGGATCTGCTCCGATCCCTCAGACAGAGAAAAACACCTACAAGATCTCTACGAGGTATTCCTGAAACTACAGCACCCACATGGTATAGTGAAAAAACAAACTGACAGAGCCAGATGGGTACCCTGGAGGCACCTACTAGAAGACCAACCTGACAGAGAAAACAACAGAACACCACTGGTTATCACCTACAGTCCCCAGCTTAAATCTCTCCAACACATCATCAAAGATCTATACCTTGTCCTCGAAGATGATCCCACACTCTCTCAAGCCTTCAGAGGCAGACCTATCCTTGCCTACAGACAGGCCCCCAACCTGAAGCAAATACCAACAACCAAACCCTATACTCTGCTATATATATATATAGGGTATGAATGGGCCCCATCTGCTCTGAACTGACTTTGCTAACACTTGCCCTTCTCCACCCTGGCACGTGTAGATATACCTCTCAACTGTAGTTTCCACTTCATGTGTCTGATGAAGTGGGTTGGAGCCCATGAAAGCTTATGCCCGAAGAAATCTATTGTTAGTCTATAAGGTTCCACAGGACTCTCGCTGTATTTCCTTTTACTTTTTATATTCACTACTTTCCGTTGCATTGACTGTCCTCTCATTTGTGTTTTTATGTCTTCAGTTGATGATACTTCAGCTTTCTTCTTAGTCATCCTAATTTCTACATAGCACCTGCCATAATTTATTTTCATTAGTCTGAGTTAGGCTAGACTGTTATTGACACAGGGACACCTGTATGGCTGGAAATTACTTCCAGAATCTTTCCATTGGCCTAGTCTTATTATATTTCATGTTTGTTTTACAACAGCATCCAAAAGAACTCAATCAGGACCAGGTTCCCATAGCACTAGGGGACATACAAATAAATATGAAGATACAGAGCATTTCCTTGAGGAGATTGCAATCCAAAAGGCCCACTGTCACATGAATGGAAAGAGAGGGGGATGCACTCAAAGCCAATTCTCATGTACATATATACATTAAATTCTGTGCAGTTTTTGCCTTTAGAATCCTTCTTTTTTTGCTGAAGGTGTATGTAAGATATTCTGTGACTGTTGTATGCTTCAGCAACCTCTATACTAAGGCTAGGCATTTTGAGTTCCTCACCTTTGTTTTAGAGATCTTTCTGAGTATGTTCCTCACTTTCTTCTTTCAAGATTAGTATTGCTAGATTTTTTGAATGAGCTCTCTCTTATTGATATAGAACTTAATTCTGTTCAGGTCACTCTACATTAGTAACTCAGGATATGTTTACACATACCTCGCTGCAGCTGTGCCGCTATATAGCTTCAATGAAGACACTACCTATGCTGATGAGAAGGGTTCTCTCACTGGCAAAGGTTCTCCACTTCCCTGACAGGGAATAGCTAGGTTGATGGGAAAATTCTTCCAACTGTCTAGCACTATCCAAACCAAGAACTAGGTCAGTTTAACTGCATCATTCAAGAGTATGGAATTTGCACACACCTGAGCATCATTGCTCTGCTGCAGTGTTTCCCAACCAGTGGGCCACGACACACAGATGTGCCATAAGGACTGAGCACGTGTGCCGCAAATTTTTTTTGAAAAACTACTCAAAGAGCTCTGGATTGACTCATTGGCTCATGAATATTCATGAGTTTATTTGGACACTATATGGTGGTGTGCCTCCAATTAATTAAAGGTAGCAAGGTGTGCCACAGCAGAGAAAATGTTGGGAACCGCTTACTTGACTGATCTGATTTGTGTGTGTAGCACAGGCCGCACTTAGTTACTTCTTAAAGCAACTATACGTGCAAAATAAGAGCTACATACTATTATTGTTATCAGGGCTGATCCTGCTCCCAGTGACACACATAGGAATTGTTTCACAGATTTCAGTGGGACTGTAGGAGATCTATCATCACTTAAGACTAAAGTTTGTTAAAAAAATCTCACTGGAATAAGTTCTCTGTCTGAAAATGCAATTTTGACTAAATAAAGGTATTTTCAGAGAACTCATCTATTTTGAAAAAAAATGTTGCTGTAAAGAGTTTAGATAAATTGTTTTGACTTTCTCATTTCAGCTTGATGTCAAAATGTTTCTATGATTTTGATTTATTTCAAGATAACTTGAATATTATGTTAAAATATTAGTTTTGATACTATAATTTCAAAGAATCCTAAAGAAGTCAGATGGCCAGCTCTCACTGAATTTCAATGAGATTTGGGTACTTAACACCTTTAGGTTCTTTTGAATAACCCAGCATCAAAGTGGCATTTTTCCTAAAAGAGGAATATTTTAGCCAAATTTCAGTTAGGTTAATTACATTTTGCTTGCCTAAATTTCCTTTGCAGTTAGAATACTCTTCAATATTATACAACATGCTCTTACAGAGCTCCTTAATTCCACCTAATGGTAGCAGCATTTCAACAGCAGCTAACGCTCTCTGTATACAAGTTACTTATGACCCAGAGATGTCATGGAAAATGCTTTGAATTAACTTATTTTTTAACATGTAGAAGAAAACTGGATAAAAAATCTAATGTTTAACAAGTACAATAAATTAAGTAAAAAGAACAAGAGTAAGTACTACATGAGCCCATATTACTTGCAGCAAACACTATTATGTTGTAATAAAACTCATACAAATATCAGAAAGAGAAAAATTGTATGAACTGAGGGAAATATAGCATGTCAGAAAAGAAATATTATGCAGCGTCAGAGAATTGACACCATATAGCAATGATATCAGTCTGTAACTGCCTCCAGCACTGTTAAACCAGAACAACCAGGAGACCTGCCTATACACACCACCATTCCTTAGTTATCTGTCAAACAACTCTAAAAATAAAGACTAAACCTCATCTAATTTGTGGAGTTTTCCCCTTCTTTACTATGCTTATCTTCCAACAATTATTATGTCAGTCAATCCTTTGTCCTGGAAGATGCAAGTAATTTTTTGTGCTGTATTACTTGCTGTTCTACCACTGATAAGACTAGTAGAAGCTAACATTCCAGGAGTGAGTGAATGTGAGTGTGAGTGTATGTAAAATTCCAGCTGGGACAAAAGAGAAATTTACTTGAATAATCTGTGCTTGCATTATATCTCTGACCACAGTCATGTGTCATAAAAATGCTTGGCATCACTACTGTTGCACAGACATAACAGAGAGAAGGTGGCCCAGTTTCTATAAATATGAGATGTGTGGTATTATTTTATGCAGCACAGATATAAATTTCATAACTGCATTCTCAATTCTATCTTTCATCCTGAGAAGTAACTCCTTTTCAATACATTAATATTACATCAGCCATCAAGGCCATTTATCATTGAACAAATCCCTAATAAATTCATGATAAAGAAAGTCATACTGAAAAAAAGTTAAATGCATCATATGTGGTACCTAACTCATACAATACTGCTTCATCTGTTTCAATAAAAATCTATATGTTACAATAGAAAGGCAGTTTAAATATAGGAACTTGAAAACTCATTCATCCTCATAAAGATAAGTGAACACACTGTTAATTTCATTATTACAATCTTCATCTTCCAAATGCAAGAATATTTCAGTCACGTTTTGTAATAGTTAAGACATGACCTTTTCCTTGTCTATTGTATTTCCAAGTTTTTTATTAATCACTTACTTTGTGAATCATAGAGGTATTTTAATAATTCTTTGTTAAAGAACACTGACCACTTATAGCATAACTATGTTATGCATTTTATAATGTAATGGATTTCTGATTAAGTAGGTGAACACACTCTGTATTTCAAATTTTAATGGTTGTTATGTACGAACTTTAGAAGTGCATTTTATTTATGGGGACTTATCTCAAGGGACTGGTAATGGAATGTGAAATGATCTGCTTAGAAATCCCCTATGTGAATTTACTAAAGTAATGGAAAGGCATCCACAAAACTCTGTACAGCAGAATAGGCAAATAGTTATTACTTATTATTATTTATTATTCTTATTTCATCAACAAGCCCCAGTTATGGACCAATATCCCTTTGTACTAGGCACTGTGCATACACATAGGAAAAAGATCATATCTCCCCTGAACACTTTACAATTTAAGTATAATATAAGAGAACAGACGTGTACAGACCAACGGAGGAGCAGAGGGAAACTGCAGAATAATGGTCAGTGCGCTAGTCTCAGACCACCCATTGTCAAACATTTTGTAGGGGCCATGGCAAAGGAGAATTTTGAGGAAGGATTCTAAAGGTCAATAGTGAAATAGCTCTGTGGATGTTTCCAAGGAGCTTCACCAATGTATGAGGGATACTTCAGTGGAAGCTTAAAAGGTGCCTGTTTGAAAAATTAATCAACTTGTAATGAGGACTAGATGTAAGCTGACATCTGGATAGCATATAAGAGATGAGACGTAACATGGTGATTGTTCATGAAAGGTCTTGAAAGTAAAGACAAGCTGCTTCTGTTTCATACTATGGAAAGGAGAAAGTCAACTGAGAAATGCAAGAAAGGAAGAGAAAAGGTCCAAGAAATAGGTCAAGAAAATAAGCTTTGTAGCAGTATTTTGAACAGAGATAAGCAGGACACGATTGCATTTGTCAAGCCAGAGAACAGGATATTGCAATAGTCACAGCACAAGAGGTTGAGTGCCTGGATGTGAGCATTAGCTGTGTGAATGGAAAAGAAAAGCTGTATCTTAGCAACATTATGAAAGTATAATCAGAAGATTAAGAAAGAGCCTGTATGTGAGGATTTAGACTAGGGAGTGAGCAGAGTACAAAATAATGTCCAGGGTGATAGGATTGTGGTGTTGCAAAAACTAAAGAGCATGGTTTTGGGGGCAAAGACTAATGCTAGTGTTTTGATCACCATGTGGTCCACCAGCTTAACCTGCTGGTCAGACATTCACCAAGATAGGTTCAGATTTAGTTTGGACAGAAGGAGACAACAGCCAAGTGAAGTAAATCTGTGACTCAGTGTGTAGAGATAATAGCTGAATTTGTTTGCAGATGAAATTGCCCAGACACAGATTGTAGAGGGAGAAGACAAGGGGAAATAAACTTTTACGGTTTCTAATGGCCAGTGTCTGCAATACAGAAACCACTATAACAATTGCTAATGTGATGAACACAGCCCTTGGCAAACCTAGCAGAAAGATTGTAGATTATGGGCTTGATACCACTGTCCTTACTCAGACAAATATCTAGTTGATTTTAAATGGAAACTTTTTTAAGCGACAACTTAAGGCTGGGGACATGAAGGATGAACTACACTTTCATGCCTAGAGATGACCTTCCAAAGTTTAAACTGAAGGTATATCAACAGGATTATGTGTGGATGTTTACATACTGCTGGATGCCTGTATTTGTTCTACTGATAACAGAGAACTTGAGTCTCCTGGAGACTGCCAGCATGAAAGGGCAGAATTTATGCAGGTAGTGTAGGACAGATGGAAGTGGCATCATGCAGACAGCACTGGATCCCTCATGTCCACTTTTAACATCTAAAGTCGTTCACTGAGGAATCAACCTACAATATTTGAACATAAACTAGTATCTGACTTTTGTGTATCAAAACCAAGTACACCCTTGCTCTCCCCTACAACACTCATGAAAAAAAAACTCAGACTCCGTAAAAATTAGCTCAAAAATCACCTTTATTGTGAGTGAAGGAAAGCAAAATGTTTTCCCATTTTCACCTTGAGTTTTTGAAGGAAAAAAGGAGAAAAATGCCATTGCTCCAGGAAGAAAGTATATTTTGATGGTCACTTCATTACATTTCTGTGCAAGCATGGTCAATTTCTGTTTAGGCTAAATTCTTCAAAATTTACACTGTTCTCCAGGGGTGAAATTCTGTCATTTTTATGTGTAGTGAAAAATCAATCTACAAAAAAAAAAACCTGGCATATTAGCATAAGCTCTCTATAAAGTCTACTTAGCAAAGAAATTGAATCCTAGAATCTGAGGTGGGAAACCATTAGCGCATCCAGTCCACCCCATTTTGATTTATTTTATATACTCAGTGTGGGCCAAGACATAGCATTTAGCCACAGATCCACAAAGGAGTAATTGTAGAAATGCACCACCTCATGGGGAGTTTGGGGAGGAATCGTGCCTCAGCAAGCAACAATCCATCTCTGAGCAACCCTGTTGTTCTGAGGGACAGTAACAATTTGCACAATCCATTAGGATAGCACAGCTAACTTCACAATGTGATCTGGTTGCCCCATGGGACAGTGCAGAGTTGGAGATGAAGTCATGGCTCAACTGTTTCCTAATTCTGCATGTCCCTCAGGAGCAGTTTCTGCTCCAGAAAGCGAAGGGACTGCAAGTGTTGACCATATTGTGAGACTGTGAAGAAAGGGAATCATCTCTTTCCCCTCAGCCCTCAACCCCCACAGGGCCATGTATTTTAGTATTTTCACAGTGCAGTTTTTAAATGTTCTCCAGTGATGAAGCATCTATCAGTTCTTTTAAGAAATTAACCCACATCTCTCTCTGCCAGCATCTTTTCTTGAGACAAATCCTCACTAGTCCTTTGCTTCATTTCAGTTTTGTTACTCCCAGTTACACACCCAGTATTGTGCTAAATAATTCCTTTCCCTTCTTTGGTGATTGTTACCTTCAAATCATGCTGTCCCTTATGCTTCTTAAGCCCATTCATCACTTTGCCAAGCTATAGAATTCATAATTATTTTTCTTAATCTTTCCACATAAATCAACCCTTCAAACTCCTTAATTTTTCTTTGCCCTTCTTTGAACTCACTTAATTTCCTCTGACCTTTCTGTTAAAGGGGTGCACAGAATGGAATGCAGAATTCTGGATGTGATTGTATTACCTCTGTCCTGTGACATGTTGCCCTTATATATGCAACCCAAAATTGCATTACCAAAGTGTCTCTCTCTCTCTCTCTCAGTCCTCAAGAATTTATCATAGACTGTAGCACAGAACCTTTCATGGCTGAAACACTGCTCCAGTGACTACTTTCTCCCAAAGGGATTGATGGAACGCGCTCCTCACTGGAAACATCTATATTCTCTTGTTACATATACCCCAGGCACCTTTACCATTAAACAGCTGCCTTTAATGATTGTACAAATCCTAATATACAAAATCAAACACACACACACACACACAAGCCTGGAAGGCACTAGCAAGTATATTTTCAGGAACAACAATGCACTAGCAAAGCATAAACTGTATGCCCAAATTTTTGTTTGGTTGATCTTTTTTAAAAAGCTAAGGTTTATAATCATAGAATCATAGAATCATAGAATCATTGGGTTGGAAGGGACCCCACGAGGTCATCTAGTCCAACCCCCTGCCAAAAAAAGCAGGACCACTCCCATTAGATCATCCCAGCCAGGGTTTTGTCCAGCTGGGCCTTGAACACCTCCAGAGATGGAGATTCCACCACCTCCCTAGGCAGCTTATTCCAATGCTTCACCACTCGCCTAGTAAGGAAGTTTTTCCCAATATCCAGCCTGGACCGCCCCAGCTGTAACTTGAAGCCATTGCTTCTCGTTCTGCCCTCTGTTACTACCGAGAACAGTCGAGCTCCCTCCTCCTTGGAGCAACCCTTCAAGTAGTTGAAGGTTGCTATCAAATCCCCCTTCAATCTTCTCTTCTGCAGGCTAAATAAGCCTAGTTCCTTCAGTCTTTCTTCATAGGGCTTGTGCTCCAGCCCTTTGATCATTTTGGTTGCCCTCCTCTGGACTCTCTCTAATTTGTCCATGTCCTTTTTGTAGTGGGGAGCCCAAAACTGGACACAGTATTCCAGATGTGGCCTCACTAGTGCAGAATAGAGGGGAATGATCACATCCCTTGATCTGCTGGTAACACTTCTTCTGATGCAGCCCAGTATGCCATTGGCCTTTTTGGCAGCAAGAGCACACTGCTGACTCATATCCAGCTTCCCATCCACCATGACTCCCAGGTCCTTTTCTCCAGTGCTGCTATTTAGCTGATCACTCCCCAGCCTGTAGCAGTACATGGGGTTTTTTCGTCCCAAGTGCAGGATTTTACACTTATCCTTGTTGAACCTCATGAGATTCCTCTTGGCCCACTGCTCCAGTTTGTCTAGGTCTCCCTGAATCCTGTCTCTGCCCTCTAGGGTGTCTACCGTTCCCCCCAGTTTGGTATCATCTGCAAACTTACTAAGTGTGCAATCTATCCCATCATCCAGATCATTAATGAAAACATTGAACAGAACTGGCCCCAGGACCGACCCCTGGGGCACACCACTTGTTACTGCCTGCCAACTTGACATGGAGCCATTGATTCCTATGCGCTGAAACCGTTGTTCTAGCCAGTTTTCTATCCACCTTACAGTCCACGCATCTAACCCATACTTCCTTAATTTGCCAATGAGAATGCTGTGGGAAACCGTATCAAAAGCCTTGCTAAAGTCAAGGTATATCACATCAACGGCTCTTCCCACATCCACAAATCCAGTCATCTCATCATAGAAGGCGATGAGGTTGGTCAGGCATGATTTACCCTTGGTAAATCCATGCTGACTGGTCCTGATTACTCTACGTTCCTCCAAGTGTTTCAGGATGGATTCTTTGAGAAGCTGCTCCATGATTTTTCCAGGGATTGAGGTGAGGCTGACAGGTCTGTAATTCCCTGGATCCTCCTTTTTGCCTTTCTTGAAGATAGGTACTATATTTGCTTTTTTCCAGTCCTCTGGCACCTCCCCCGTTCGCCACGAGTTTTCAAAGATAATGGCCAACGGTACTGCTATCTCATCAGCCAGCTCCCTCAGCACCCTCGGATGCAGTTCATCCGGCCCCATGGACTTGTGCACATCTAGTTTCTTTAAGCAGTCCCTAACCTGACCTTCTGTCACCAAGGGCCTCTCTTTTTCTCCCCAGTCCCCCGTACCTAGTGTAGTGGGCTGGGAGCTGACCCTGCTTGTGAAAACAGAAGTAAAAAAAGCATTGAGCACTTCAGCTTTTTCCTCATCCTCTGTCACGAGGATGCCTGCCCCATTCAGTAAGGGACCTACACCATCCCTGATCCTCTTCTTGTTATTGATATACTTGTAGAACCCCTTCCTGTTATCCTTCACATCCCTTGCTAGTCGCAACTCCATTTGTCCTTTGGCCTTTCTGATTTTATCCCTGCAGTCCCGAGCAATGTCTTTATATGCCTCCTTAGTCATCTGTCCTAGCTTCCACTTCCTGTAAGCATCCTTTTTATGCTTCAGCTCAGTGCATACTGATAGTACTCATAATGATAGTACTCATACTGATAATACTCATAGCATGATGAAATAGCAAGCAAAAATAAAAAAACTGGGATTTAATTTATTTCCAGAATATTCTCACTTTAGATATGTATAGAGACAAATCAAATGCATTCAATTTTTCATTATTTTATGTGTTTAATAGATTTATGGTGGAAAATTAAAACATCAATCATTGCTATTTCCCTTTCAAAATGGTTGGTCTGTAAGCGAGCATGTAAACAGAATTATAATGTGTCTACTGATCAGAACATAGGCCCCAAAATAGAATAACTCTTTGATTCTAGATTTAATTCTGATGATCCACTGTATGATTATGGGAGAATGTGTGGGTGGCAAAAATTTAGACGAGACACACACTCTTCTGATTTTCCTGCTACCTGCTACTCTGTCTTTACACCTAGAAATGCATGGAAACTGCAATTATTTCTTCGGCTGACAGTCTCTTTTTAAATGGAGACAGAGGTCACATACCCACACTGACTTTTAGATTTTGCAGCAGTCTTTAATATGGTTCATCAATTAGCTACTGTTTGCTCTTCTGCAGGAAACGGCAGAGGTAAGCAGGAGAATTTAGTAGTGTTTCCATTTGTGCAGAGGTGGCCTTAGGCAACTGGGAGCCCCAGGAGAAGGCCCACTGTGGAGTGCCCTAAAGGGCCTCACTGCTGCCCTCCCTGTGGCCCCAATCCCCTCTGCAGCCCTAACTGACCCCCCACAAGGACTCCGTACTTGTTTTTCTGAACCAGACTAACATGACTCTCTCTCTGGAACTTGTAAGTTTTTCTTGGGTATGATAATTATAAAGATCTTTCCATCATGAAGCTTGTAAGTTGATCATCGTCCACTTAACATAAATGAGCTAATGCTGAACTACAAAGTTAAAATGAACATTTAATTTTTTTAAAAAAAGTATGTGCATTAACTAACTAATAAAAAGCGGTAAACTTAATGATGGCTCAAAAATAACTAAAAGACCACAATGAAAATTTTGGCAGTCAAAGCTTAAAATTTTTTCATATAGACTTGGGTTTACTTGCACTAGAAGTTTAACACAAATAATTCTAATAAATAAAAATAAGTGAAAAGAAGGTTTCTATTGTGTAGCTATAAATGAAAAACACCAAATTTCAATGGAATTCTCTGAAGTCCTCAAGTCTGTAGACTCTAGCCCCCTCAAACATATTGAATAGTAGAAGCTAAAAAATTACTTACCAAAAGAAAGACATGCAGCACAGACATCACACACAGCTGTAAAGATTGCTTGACGGCGGCACTGTATTTATATGTATCAACCTATATGGACCTACCTGGTAACCTGAGCTAACCAAAGCCAAAGGAAAAATTGTCACAAAGGCAAACAAAAAGGCAAAAGAAGAACAGGTGAAAAAGCAAAAGGCAAAATTTCATTAGTGGGATTAAAAAATGGCAGAATAAATGGTCACACAGAGGAACTAAAAGATGAGACCACTGGAAAAGTTCCTGCTATTGTTCTGCCTACTGGTGTCAAAAGAGCTTGCTCCTGCTTGTTAGCATGTCAGTGTGAAGATGATGAGCAGATACTGGTGAAATCTGCAATTCAGATGAAGCACAGACCCTAATGATAGTTTGCCTTGATGAGCCAAGAGTGAAAAGTGCTGAGATTTCCAGCCCTACTGTTTCTGCTAGATGGGAACAATTTCTATATTTTTCTATATTTTAATTTCTGTCCACCAAACTGAGGATGGGGCCCCTTATTGCTTGGGCCCTAGGCAGCCACTTCCTTCACCTGCCCCTCCAGCTGCCTCTGCATTTGTGCCTTTCAGATGCAAGCAAAGGACTGTGATGGGTAATTTGTTATAGACCTCCAGAAGTCTTACAATTGCATTCTGTAACCTGTGCTGGTCAACACTTCCATAAGGCTGATGGAAGGGATGTTGTCAAGTTTTAGGCCTCAGTACCATCATTTTGATAACAATACTTAGCTCTATATGTCCTCTTTGAACCCAGATTTCAGAGTTTCATTGGATTTCCTATTCTAACCTACTTAAGGTCTTCGACAAATGCTAAAGGAAACACAGTCCAGAACAGATAAAAATGAAGGTGGATGAGCCAATGAAAAGCTACTTGAGCAACTAAAGACATGTATTGCTGCTCTCTCTATTGAAGGATATTTCCAATCCCAAACTCAGTCATCAATAATATAAGAGTCTTTATTGAATCCATTAAGTATCCAAGACTCCTAGGAAACAGCAATGGACTAAAGTGAGAGTGTGCATTATAATTTTTAGCATAGCTTGGTACTGCACTACAGTGCACAGAAGAAGACACGGACTTTGCTCTAGAGTTCTCTTCATGTAAATTTTCAAAGACTGGAACATTTTCTCTTTAATACAAAATTCAGCTACCTAGTATATGCTCTACTTAGGCCTAAACTGAAAGAATACTCACAAATAGAGCTGGGTGGAGAAAGGAGATTCCATTTTGTGAAGGATGTGATATTTTGAAATGGGGCTTTATTCAAACTCAGAACAAAACCCAGTGATTTCAGATTCTCTGAAAGAGAGAATGGAACTCTGGCCCTGGAGAAGTCTGCCACACAGGTTGCTGTGGAGCTGCTGATTCTCACAGTCCTTGAATACCAGGCTTCAGCCTAGTTTGCCTTGTGGGCTGCCCCAGGGCCAGGGAACCTGGTCCCCCAATCACACGGAAGTCCTCATGGTAAGCTGACCTTCAGACACAAACCCTTGAAGATCTGGGGTTCTCACTCCAGAGTCAAGCTACATGATGGTCCTCTCTAGAGTTGTGGGTTCTGGACACTGTGGAGTCCATGGCAGCCAACAGAAGAGTCAGGCAGACAACATGGCAGAAAACAAGGAAGATTCCAAAACCTGCCTGACAGGGAAGATTCCATCAGCACTTCTGGGGTTCTATTAGCACTTGACAAAACAAAACAAAAAGAAACCTTGTAAAATGTTTCAAGTTCATCAAACAGGCCAATTCTCCTAGAAAAATGCTCTTTTGGAATTTGTTCAATCAGCTCAGCTCAGAAGTTTCAGGGCAGAATGTAGCTTCTCATCTCTCTAGCCATGAAGGCTGATATGAGCATGCAACATGTATGCCCTGAACTGATTCCTATTTCAATTTTGGCTGTGATTCCACATGTTAGCTATCATCTATAATGTTGTGAATCGCTTTTGGTCAAAAATCTTAAAGACAGATTCTCCTTCACCTTGTCACAAAAAGATGCATTTCTTTGGAATGCTATTGCCAGCTGCTCCCAGGACTGAACTCTAGAGGCTAGGCAACAAGATAGAGGACACTTAGCTTTGGAGTTCAGTCTCTGCTGTGGTCTCACAGAGCCTAAATTGGATGATTAGAGTGTAAACAATGTGTGATGCCCATTATCTTTGTTAACCCAATGGGGATACAGCTGGGAACATCATAAACTAAAACCATAAGTTGCTATATGTTGCATTAAAGCTGGGGTCTCAAACACATGGCCCATGGGCCGCATGCAGCCCCTAAAGCCATTTCCTGCGACCCACAATGGCACTATCATTACCAATATTTGCAATATCGTTGTATGGAAAGGTTTCAGTGGTGCAGCCCTCAAGCTAATGTACTAGTCTTCATGCCGCCCTGTACTGGTTCTCATGTGGCCCTCGTGGTGATTTGAGTTTGAGACCCCTGCATTAAAAGCTCTGTACAATAATTTCACACACATTCTACCAAAATATGCATGTGCCAAAACAGTAGATAAATCATGAATAGTAGTATGCTCTTGGGGGAAAGTAACAGAAGAAATTCAGCCCGTGGGCTTAATTCTGTTCTCTGAAGTAACTTCACTAACAATGGACTCACTCCTGATTAACAGCTCAGAATCAATCCTGATAATTTTATTAACACAGATTAGTTTTAATCAGGATTGGAAAGAGGTTAGTAGCAATACATATAGTGTTTCCAGCAAGTGCTTTGGATGGGTATCTGAACAGTTCTTACCTCCAACGTCAGAGTTGTTTTTCATAGGCAATGAAAACTCATACTTCTTTTCAGTTTCCAGCCTGAGTCATTTATATAATTCCTCAATGACAGACCAAGTTTATAAAAGGACTTAATTTGCTTTAAGTGAGATTAAGGCTAGTGGAGTCACGCCCGCACATACACACATGTGGTTGTGCAAAAAGTGGGTCCAATTTTCCTCTATTTATGCCCATGAAAATCAGTAATAATTCCAGTGAAGCTATAGTGCAGGTAAGAAAAGAAGCAGGTATACTGTCTAAAAAACAGCACTTCAACCTAAGAACTTGAACACTGAGCTTTGTTTCAGATGAAGCAAAACTACAGACTTGTAAGGTTTTCAGTTCTAGCTACTGTACTCAAGGTAATAACAAGAACAAGATACATGCCATAAATAAGCAAAGAGAGGAACTTTAACATGTGTCCAGTCTTCCATTCTAAAAGAAGAGTTAATTCATTTCAGAAATAAAACCCCTCTTGATGCTTATATCATGTTTATATATTAGCTATTTTATATTTATATTTGCATTTCTTTTCCGTTTGAAATTATTAAAAAGCCAGATTCAAAGGACACTGAACTCACTGGAAAGATTCTAATTGATTTCAATGGGCTTTGGATTAGCTACTAATAGAGCTCTAGTAATCTCAGCCTAATCATGTTTAGTGTAAGGTTACCATTTAGAGAATACACAAATGTTTTGTAGAAGTCAGGAAACACTTAAAAAAATCAAATACCAAACATCATGAACCCACCAATGCCTGGTTTGAAATCAGACCAGAATTAAAAAGTTAACAATTACATTATGTATTTCAAGGATTGAAGAGGGTCACAGAAGAAACAAATGTTAATATCACAATCTTACCCCTATGCAAAACAGCAACAACACAGTGGTTTGATAGATGTTATAACTGTAAAGTGGATTTAGAAATTTCATCTGATTTATTATGAGCAAGGTCCAGTTCTCAAGCCAGCTGTTGCTGTGTATCCAGTAACACATCTCCCCTAATAGTCAAAAGATCAGCTCAATGCATTATTTATTTATGAAAAACATACCTAGCTGTGAAAACCAGAATGGCTCTTGGGATGCATTATCTCTCTTTGTTCATACATACCCAGGCAATTCGAACATGAACTCTGTTTTAAGGAGATCACAAAAGAAAAGCTTTCATTCCTTAGAGCACCTCCAAATGCCAAGTATGTCATTTTCAAAAGTCTATGTTTAAATTAGAGCTTGTGGAAAGCTGCTTTCATCACTGGCTCAATTGAAAACTTCAATCGCCCACTTACATCTTTTTTCCTTCCTTCCCTCTAGTTTGTTCAATGCTAAAATATCCTATAACATATGCATTAACCTTGGGGATTTTTTTCTCCCCTATAATCCTGAGTCATGCAAAGTCACATGACAAACCCATGTGCTATTGCTATAGACAAGTAGGCAAATATTGTGCAAACAGATGAAAATATTCCATATCCTGGTGCCTAGATTCCATCTGCATACTGTGGTGGTGAAGGGGGGAAGTCCTGCTTCCCCCTCTAGGAGAACACCCAGCCTGCATTCCTAAATATGGAACGGAGTACCTTTTCCTAAGGTTACATTATTCATTTCCTATCAGGATAATGTGAAACCAATTGAAAAAAAAATGAATTCAGTGCCTTAATTTCATCTCTCTTGAAATTGTCCATATCTGACTCTCTACCAAACTAAAATGTGTCTTTGAAGGTACAGCCTCATCATCCAAATAAACCCCAACAATTCAGACAAAACAAACTTCATCCCAGTTTGCTTCCAGGTCACAGGTTCTCCAAAGTACATCTTTGGTAATAGCTTAAGAACTTCCCCTTCCTCACTCTAGGTTTCCTTGTCCAGCCACTGAATCCCTCTCAGGCTGACTTCTCAACCTCTTCTGATGAGAGCAAAAAGGTCCTGCTCCTTCTTGTTACTCTACTGTGATGACAGACAGAAACTTGTATAGCATGGGAACATTTATTACCTTAACTCTCTTTCTCAGCACACCTTTCTTAGATCTCAGCTGTTCTCTTGATTATAGCTCCCACCATGCTTTAGTACTAGGCAGAAGGCTGAGACACAGCAGAGTTGGACATGGAAGCTGCCTTAAATTTATGTTATTTTATTTAACATTTCTACTGATAGGTTTTCTGGGAACTAAGTGTCAGGAGAGGGAAACATTCTCTAAAATAATAAATGAAATAGACTCTGAGGGAAAAAAAAAACAAATAAATGAACCACCTCATCAAAACTCTGACTTAAAATTCCATTTGTTTATTTAACTGTGTTGAACTGTCTCCAGACTTTAGTTAGGGCAATTCACCATCATCTTAGTAAGTAATATATTCCTATGTCAATTTCTATCGCTACAGAGTGCGATGCATTTTAGATCTCTTTTAGTATGTCTCAAGGGAAAACTGAAGTGATAGGCCTGGCTCCAGGGAAGGCAAAAATCACATCATCCAACCAGTCTTAGATAGCTGAGTAGCAACCTCCCCATTGACCATCCATATTAACGCGGGAGCTCAACTGCATTAGACAATGATAAGGCCATTTCTTCCTGGGACCTGAGAGCAGCAAACTAATTAAAGGGATCCAAAACTAGCTTCTTCTAAACCAAGTATTATTCTGCCATGCAAAGCTAAAAGTCAGAAAGCAAAGAGTAAAATGAATGAAAGCCTATACATATACTACCCTTAACCTAAACTGGAATAATTTATCTCAGACTTTCGTAAGTTCCATTCAGCCCAGTCACCTCCGTTTCTGGACCAGAAGCAGCAGACTGCACTCCTGTCGTCTCTCTAACCTTGACAGCTGCTGACAGTTCACTAAAGGCCCCCTTCATCCCTAAAACAGTGCATCTAAGGTTTTAGCATCCTCTTTGACCCTAGGTTTATGTTGGAAGAGTAGAGTTTGCCAGACAAGCTGGAGCTAGGCATGGCTTATTCCCCATCAGTAGCTTTCCCCACTGTTTCCTCAAGAACCCTTGGCATCCTCTGGACAGTATTCTATCTTTGCCATTATTTTGTTTCTTATTGGTTTCCTACACTTCCAGGCTCATTAAGTTAACATTATTCAACCAGAGAGAATAATGTCACAGAGGTAAACTGAGATGCTTATGATATTTTTTTTTAAATACAGGTATTTCCATATTTCTGCAAAGACATTTTATACTGTTCTTTCCTAAATAGACAGTGGCTCAGATTAGCTGTGCCAGGTACAAGGGGCTGCAATTTAAAATCCCTTCCACCAGACTTCTGCTGTCTTCACAGCAGCTCCAAAAATGGAGGATACCTGAGAGTTGGGACCAGTCAAATGTTACTTGCTTTTGGGGTCATTAAGGCCAGCTTCAGGACAGTGGAGGTGGGGTTTACAACTGGCTAAACATATTGTATCCCCATTCTAAGTAAACTTTCTGTTGCTATGGGCCCACTCCCCCACCCCCATGAGCAATAATTACCTGAGACAGGACTATAAGCTAAAATAGTTTTGTCCTGTTTCACTCACTGCTGGTTAACAGTTGCTTACCTTTCGACTGGTTAATCGCTGGCTGAGACAAAGTCTGATAGACTCTAAGGTCAAAAGGGACCAGCATGATCATCTTGTTTGACCTCAGTGGGCTCTTCATGGAAGTAGAAAGGTCTGCCTGTGTGGATCTTAGTACAGAATTAGGTCCCAATCTCTAAATGACATGGAAACCCAACAGGTAAAATGGCTTTACAAACTAATATGGCACTTTTAATAAAGTGAAACAAACAGAGGTAGCTCTTGGTCTTTTTTATGGAAACAATCATTTATCAGTTTTCCATTTCGAATCAATCTCCAGGACAGAAGACAAACTTTTCACAATCATTTACAAATGGACCCAACACTATACATTCCTAATTAGGAAAGTGAGCTATTGAGAGATGAGATGCAAACACTGTCAAGTATCAAAGTTATTTGCTACTCTATTGAAGCTATGGAGTCAGTACTATGAGAAGTACTTCCAAAATAGAATCCTTTCCCTCATAATAGTCTTCAAGAATGTCACCTCTGATTATAAAACATGCACAGCGTACCACAACAGGAAGATGAATCATGAGGTTCCATTGCTCTAGAACATCAAAAGCAATTGATTTTAATGCTGCATTGAACATTTTTACTAATGTTCTATTAAACCAAACCTATTTGCAGATAATTATCCAAGTAGACCATGAAAACATAAAATATAATTACTTATATTGATGCAAACCACCTAAGTATTTCCACAGTTTACTGAAATAAAGAAATTACTTGAAAACATTATATCAGCATAAGCCCCCTCTTTCTTTATTATCTTACTTCTATAATAAAGAGTGGAAAAAATCATATTTTACTCTTATTGATAAGGAGAAAGCACAGGAATAGTCTTTTAAGAAACATTTAATAGGCAAGTTTCAATACACCCTGTAGTAAGGAAACAACAAGGCACAGGCTCCTATTTCCATTTTAGGACAAAGTAGTAACATGGTATTGCTTCTGAGTGCCATCAAGTAAAATTTAAAAAAAATGCTTACTAGTTTCCCTTACTTCGTTCTACTAGGAGGATAAGACTAAGTGAATCTTATGGTTCTGAGTCAACTAAATACATTTTCATGTTTTAAAAATATTTAATAATTTTCATGGAAATGAGGAAAGTCCTGAGGGCTGGAGGGGATTGCAGAAGATTCATAAAGTAGGTAGCAGGTGATGCACACTTCTTGTCACTGCCAGTAAACCACTACTTTGGCATAGGAAGAAGAATTTGTGTCTGGACAGAGGTGACCGTTTTGACAGGTCTTTCCTCCATTTAATGTCAATTGACCTCAGTTGAAAATGATTTTACTTCATTTGTAAAAATTTCCCCATGTCAGCCAATGGCTGTTAAAAGTAGTGTCTGCCAGTTGGGATTTTTTGCAGTTGTTTGGGATGGATTATTTAAAAGAACCGGATGGAAATGGATGCCTAACTGTGTAAACACCTTTCAAAACAGTAGCCTTCTCCACGGAGAAATTAATTTCTATTATGTATAGGAAGTACACTGATGTATTTAGAAGTTTCATATTTTTTCTACCATTTCACTTTCCAGGAAAAAGTAGCCATCTCTCAGGAGGAGCACAGTAGTTGGTTAACAAAGCATAGCAACACTAGACACCAGTTCAGGATAACAAGATAGATAGGTTATTGTATGCAACTGAAAGTGCAGGTTAATTATGTGGAAGAAAATTAATCAAAGCAAAAATTAAGAAGGTGGCATGACATTACTGTGATAAAAATGGAGCATCAGCTCTTTAATGATTACTTGGGGTCAGGATCCAAAATTCCAGGTGAGGAAAAGTGCCAGAGATTTAGTGCATGCTTATCTCTAAATTTTATTTTACTTTTACCACATTCTGAGATTATTCATTTCTTAGGAGAGCTATGAAAATGAGGTTTTTTTAAAGTCAATATTTGATTCATTTTTCTATAATAATGTAAAGACACTACAAAATAATACACAGTAGCATAATTATAGTCAACACCCTACCCGTGGCCATGTGTATCTCTGAACAGAACAAGTATGGGAAGAACGTTAGCAAAATATGTGATAAACAGTGTGCTCTGTTACTAACATATGAGAGAAGGAAAATTGGTTTGGATTTATGTTCTGCTATGTGCTCACAAAAGGAGAACCCCCAACATGCCAATATTCAGCCACACCATTTTTTTGCTTTTTAACAATCTATCCTTGCTGGGCTGCTGAACAAATCTGGACCTCCTTATTCATATTAGCTCCCAATCCTCTCATCTATATTGGTTTCTCCAGCACAATCAGCCGTAATAGGAGCAGCTATGTTTAGGTGATACCTCCAGATGCATAAGCCAGGAAAGCTTTTATGCCACTTTCGATTCCCAGCATAGGGTGCATGTTGGTGGGAGGGAGACTTGGCCGAGGCTTATTTGCAGCCCAGTTACTCTAGCTGCTGCTGCTATTATTTGTAACAAAATAGCTCCTAAAGGCTCCTAAAAATCCTGGCCTGATTATGCTAGGTGCTATGTAATAGTCCCCAAAGGCCACTGACAAGCCCACTAATTCACAACAGACTTTAGGCTGTTGTAAGTTATATCCAAGACTGGACTGGCACACAGCTGGCCCAAGAGAAATGGAGACATATCCCCTTCCTGAGCTCTGTCATACACTTTTCTGCCATAGTAGCATATAAAAATTCATACTTGTGCAGAAGACCTGCGCAAGTCCTTTTGCTCCACTTAACTCTTTTAAAGAAGGTGTTAAGTGATGCAGAAACTGTAATGTAGTTCCTTTGTGCTGTGATAAAATTTCACCCACAGGGTTTTTCAAATATTGTTTCCTCTTCACAGCAGCTGCTAACCTTACCCAACAGTTCAGCAACAGGATGGATAGCACTATAATCCAGGTTCTCATGTGACCATACTAAACATGAAGATTTATTAACTTAGATTTTTCTCTCCTCCTGGCCCCCTCCCACACATACAGAAATTGAAACAGGAGAGAGATGGTATACTTTAGGCCATGACCATGGTGTCTCTATAGTTTTATCCTGTGCAAATATTTTTTGCATGTCTTGATTTCTCTTTCAGCACCAAAACTCTTTACCTGCTCTCTACCTAAGAGCTAAAAACCACAACATCTGACTTTTAACTTGTGAGAAAAGTTTATGCATACAAAATCTACTCCAACACCACTCCATGAATGAAGTCACAAAAGGCACACTCCACTGGTGGAGAAGCAAATGCAGCTTTCATCTCCAGAGAGCCCTTATCAGATGAATGGCCTGTAGTCAGTCTATATACCAGCTTAAAGAACATGAACTGGTATTTGCCAAAGGAGTATCACTGCTTTTAAAAAAAAAAAAAAACACAAGAGGTTTCGATGTGTTCAGCATCTTGACCAGGAAAGAGATTTGGCACTTACTGTAGAACGATCCTTTAAGCCTTCAGCAAAATTTATAATTATTGGGGGAAGGGGGAGAGAGAGAGAGAAGAAACTGGCCTTCGGAGCTTGTGAAATACAGCAAAAAGAAAAAGGGTCATCAGATTACCATTAACAACAATAATTTACAACAGGTCATGCAGTACTGGATTAGTGTGGTGTATGCATGCATGGTATATAAAAAGTTATAAATAAGTAATGAAAATATGTTCTTAAGAAGAACACCTGCTTCAATGTGTGTCTAAAGGAATTTGAGCAAAGAGAGAGAATGAAAGTGCAGTCCCATAAAAAGTAAATAGACCCACCAAATTAGTCAGTGATGACGACAAACATTTAAATCTCAGAAGCAGAAGAGACTAAAGAAATTTAACACAGCATCAGCTCCCTAGGGGACACAGCAAGCTGAGCCCACAGGAGGTCTTTCTGAAAAGAAGAAAAATTTTGAGGATATAAGTAGAGAAAGAAAGCTATTTTGGCATCCTTCACCCAAGGAAACAAAGGAACTGAGCCCTGTGAAGAGGCTGAGCTAAAAACTGTGAAGAGTCCAAGCTAAGAAAACAGAAGAAAGATTAGCAAGAAGACATTTGAACAAAGGACTCCGAGTTTAAACCATACTGAAGTTTCAGAAGTGTATTCTTACTTTTGCTTGTTTGTAGCTATATTTATCTTTATTCCTTATGCTTTATATCACTTACACTTGCGTCCTTTTACTAATAAGCTTACTCCAGGGCTCAACAAAACCCAGATGCCAGGTCACCATGGTGACCATGGTTTCTAGCTTGGCTCCTAGCTCCAACACAGAAATTCTGTGTTGTGGCACCCCTCTGGTGACAAAAATAAAACTGCTGGTACCTAGCTGGGAACCAATTTCATTGAACCCTGGCTTACTCCACATCTTACTCTGTCTACCATAAACCAATTCAGTGCTTTCATTGAAAGATAGTTCACTAATGCCAGTTAAAGCAACAAGGTGCTGTGACCTGTTTCTTTAAAGTAGTAAACTTGATAGGTTTTCTGGCTGCTCAAGTGAGAGGTACTGAGCCTTGCAGTTAGAGCTCTCTGAAGAACTCAGGTTCACTGACTGTTACCTCCTATGCAAGTTTTGGACTGGCAAATGTCTAGAGATATTGTTCGCAAGAGAAATTAATTGGTATGTCAGGGATATGAAACACGAAATAGCAGCAGTAAGCTTCTCACTTTCTGAGGCGGAGAAGGCTAACACAGTGGTTCATAGTACTGGGAATTCAAGCACATTGTCACAGTAGTTTCCATGAGATCTGAGGAGACTCCTTTTGCATCACTGCTTCTAAATCAATTGACTAGAAGAAATTGTCTTACTAGTTGAGAGGTCTAGCAGGCTTCAACATTTTACTCAAGTGACACAAGGTGGTGCATGTACATATTTATTCTGTCCTAAATACACATATAAATGCACACTTTATGCTCTTTGCATAAAATAACTTTACTGTTTACCCACTATATTTCATCTGCTGATATCAAGCCCTTCACAAAAGGTGAACCAGCACTATTACTCTGTTAAAAGTGGGGAGAATGACAATCCAGAGAAGTTAAGAAACTTGCTCAAAGTCTTGCAGCTTATTACTGGCAGCATTGAGAACAGAGCCCAGGTCTCCCATGCACCAATTTGGCGTCCTGTCTACTAGAACAGGTTGCTCATAAAATAGCTCAACTTATAGGCCTGTTGATCTAGGTGGATTTTTCCCATCTGTAAAGTCCTGAAATTTAACTTTGGAGTTCCACGCTATTCTAGACTGAATAAGAACAATAGGCCCAAGCCCTCTCCCTCTGAAGCCAATGGAGGTTTTGCCATGGGGATGAGGCCCATTTCTGTATTAACTTCTTTCCAGTGAAGTTCAGTTCCACACAGATGTTTCTTTCAGAATCAGTGCTGGGCCCTAAAGATAACACCTAGAAACAGATGATGATTTTTTTTTTAAATAAAATTACACCTCCATATGTCACAGTGGTGTCATATGGACATGTGTGGAATTCGTTGCACACTGAACACAGACTGAGCTTCCCCTGTTGGATGAACCAAGAAGTGACAAGGTCAACCTGTCTCTGCTGTAACTCTGTCAATAGTCATTTTAAAGAAATAAACCTGCTTTTAGTGCAGATACCAGAACAAATACTTCTCAATTCTTTCTTTAGTTCACAACTAAATGACTATAGCCTCACTGCACATTGAGTTAGAGCTGAAACTGGTTAAAATCATCACCCTGAGACTGCATAAAAAACAAGTTGATTTGGTAATTATATAAATGTTTAGTTAAAAACACTCCACTGTTGCCAAGAACAGAGGGCACCATTAAAAGCTGGACACTCACCACCTTCATTAGGGCAATTTAACAAATTACTGAATTATATGAATTATTTCTTACCCTAATTACAGAGAATATTGCAAAAACGATGGACAAGAACAGTAAAATGATGGAATAAACCATTATTTAATTGTACTCACTGTACACACCTCATTTCTCATATACAGATAGGGAATCCATAAATTAAAGAGAATTATTAGCCTGCTCTTTGTCTGTACTTCATTTTAACTGAAGTATATTTATTAAGTAATTATTCATTCATGAAGCCTGCAGAATTACTCATTTGAACCCCTTCAACCAATGCAATGAGCTTCACAAGATCAACATGTATTGTGAGGAGGTGGCAAGATTATAAGACATTTTAACTTGTCAAGTTCATGAGGTGAAATGTAAAAAGCATGCACAGTGTATGCCAGAAATGCCTAACACCATTATATACGTGTGGGAGGGAGGGGGTTTCCACACGCACTTTCAAGGCAGGGAAAAGAAAATGGCTTATACAGAGTTTACTATAATCAAGACTTATATGCATTACTTTTACAAGAAGAGCCTAGTCTGACCCCCCACATTAGCTTTCAAATTTGATAACTGAATTCAACAATTAACTTTGCATAACATATATTTTATATATGTTCTATCTAACTACAAAATGACAAAACTTACGAAAAGATTGCTATTCATCTATGCTGAGTGTAACAATTTGGGAAGTGTAAGGAGTCAGCAGTAGTTTCAAGCACGAGGCACTTCAACCATATAGCTTCACCTCTTCGTAGGGGTGCTAGAAAAATGATCTGCACCCCAAGAGCATGCCTAAAGATCCCAGCCACAGACACTTTAAGTCAGGAGACTTAAAGTACAGAGTGCCAAGTGTGGTGGGCCCGAAATACAATGAATAAAATGCAAGATGGGCTTAGTAAGAGCATATTATCCCAGGTTCACCGTATATCTTTCATAAGTTAACTGATTTCATAGGTAAGGGAATGCAGGAGATCTAACCTATTTAAACATTACTGAAGTATCTGACATTTGTGAGGCATTGTCAATACAGAGGAAGTTTAGAACAGTATGCAGGAAGCACTGGCTGACCTACACTGTTATGGAGGATGCTAGCAGCAGCAGAATTCCTACACCATTACCAGTACTGAAATACCGATTGTTATGCCTATTGCAACAACAGCCCTTTGAACTAGTCTTAGACTAACTTGGCAAGCCAGCAGAGAAAGGGGAGTGACCACGAGAACTATGCATGATCCTGTGCCATCTTGTCTTGCTTCTTTCAAACTACTGAAGTATGCAGTTTTGCAAAGTCAGGCAGCCCATCTACTTTTGACTTCTGGTTTGCATGAATCTGGGCCCATGAGACTGTAGACTGAGAAAAAAAAAATCCAAAAAACAAACCACACCTATATAATGGCTTCAAAATGCTTATTTAATATTTTTTCTTCGATTGACATGCTGTTGATAGAACTGTAGCAGTTACTAATATAAAAGGAGTAGACAGGTCTGAGAACTTCAGATTTGACTTTTCTGGACATCTCTTGGAATTCCCAGGGACAGGAAAAGAACTAGCCATTTGAACCCTGTCATAAGACCACTTGAGATCCCTTTAGACTATTGGTCACTATTCTATGGGGATACTCATAATCTATTTTGTTTGTACATGCTTGAGAATAAATAAAGCAGACACTCTGAGTAACCATCTTTACTTTGTAACAATCTTTTTAAAAGCTTTGCCACCCTCTGCCCCTTTTCAGGTTCTCTGTTCAATGATTCCTCACATTAACTTTTACATTCCAACCACTTCTCACCTCAGTGTTCCCTTTGTTTCTTCTCCACACTACTCCCAGTCCCCAGGATGGACTTCAGGGATGCACTGCATTTTCTGATTATCACTTTCTAGTCTCTCAAAATGCAAACAATGCTACTTTATTGCTCCCTGAAAAGGCTGTTGTGTGGATTAGCCAGTTGGCATCTGTACAGCATTTTTAAGATACAAAGTTGCAACATAATTGTCAGGGAGAATAAGCTGTTTCCAAGGTGGGAAAACTGTATTAAAACCTTAAAACCGTTCTTCTTTCTGAACATTCTCTATATAGCGACCTCATCATTGCAAGCGCCAGGGATACAAAAGTAGATGAGACAACAGGGAACAGAAAAAATACGACTAAAGAAACCATTGCTGTTTTGAAGAAACAAGATTTTTTTTTATTTAAAAATAAAAATATCAAAAGGTCAGAGGAAAGAAACTCTACCTCAAAGAATCTCTAATTTGAAGACTGACAATTTATACAGGACTGTGTGATTATTTATTTTGGAAAAGTTGTTATTTTCACTGCAATCAAGGTCATGCTTACTACAGTTGTGGCATGTCCTCAGTTGAAACAGGAGAGCATTAAAGCCTTTTGCTAAATTAAGAACTTAAACTGTAGGGACTGTCTTAGATGTTAATCCTGCAGAGAGAGGCTGACAACTGAACCAGCCAGGGCAGCTCATGGGAAGGCAAGCCACAAAGACCTTCAGCTTGCCTACTGTAGCAAAGCTTTCCGTCTGTCTCTGTGGGTACCACACTTCCTTCTAGTGGGTTGAATACAGCTTCATCATTCAGCACTCTCCCTATGCCTCCAATGGTAGGTGTGGGTAATTCAACTTCTCAAATATAGCTGCTCCTTGCTGACTCCCAGGCCTGCCTCCACCCCAACAGGTCCTCACCTTTTGCTTTGGCACTCACTCCTCCGAAAGAAGGCTGATGGAGGTAGAGGGTGGCCAGATCCCACCCTCAACTCCAGACCCCCCAGCCAAGGAATCCCAAAAGTGGCAGTCTCATGCTGCAAGCTTCAGGAAAGCAGCTAGCTTTCCTGGGTTAATTCACTATGCCCCTTGGCTTAATACTTGTACCCTGCTCAACCAGGAACCCCTCCCATCTTCCTTGCCTGGGGAGGACTGTATGCTCCACAATCCCCTCTGGGTGTGGCTGTGGCTGTGCTGAACCAAATCCAAATGTCCAGTTCAATCTTCCCTTTCTGGCAGAGTCTTTTCCCTCAGGCCTTCAGGCTCAGAAAAGTTCCTTTGCCTTCTCTGGGCAAGGTTTTCTCCTATCAGCACTCTGCTTCTCTTTCTGCACCCTCCTGAAGTCAGACAGCATCCAGCCCTGCTCAAACTCTTGGCTGACTTCACTCCCACAATTTCAGCCATACCCTTCTGGGTCTAGAGAGAAAGATTTTAACAAACCCTAGGCAGGCCCTTGATTGACTCCAAGTGAACCGGAAGTAACCCCTGCTCAGCTACCGGGGAAAAGGGACCTAATATATCAGCCTTCTAACATTATCCAATAGCCCTCTAGGTCTGATCCTATCACACTGCACAAGGAGCTGCTCTTGATTAACTCCATGCGTGGACAGTCACTGTGGAATAGAAGTGTCTTCTTCCTGTTTAGCTTAATCCAAGTAGTTAAATTAAACTGCATTAAATCACTGAATTCTCTTGTATTTTGGAAAACAAACTCGTTATAAGGGACATAGCTATACTTCCCTTTGGATACACTCAAATGAATCTTAAAACCATCATTAGCAAGAATTTTGTTTTAAACTAAGAGAACCAAGCATACGCAGTGAAGTATTTTTACAAGAAATCAAAGCTAGTATGTTTATTTTGATAAAATGAATTGTTTTACCAACATTTGTAAATTTCAGGAAAAAAAGTTGGGAGAAGAGAAGGGAGAGGGAAATTACTACTGCTGATCACTTACCTCTGTAATGAAGGACTTGGCTGTTGAAGGGTTCATTACAAGAATGGCCCGTCTCAGTGTGTCCCGGTAGCGATTTAGTTCTTCAATCCGCATGGTGGCAAAGAGCCCTGTGATCATTTTATTGATGTTGTTCTCTACCTTCTGCAGTGCTACATCCATTCCCTGCTGAGATACCTTGTCCAAAAATTCTTGTATTCCACGGATATCTAGGAACATCAAAAGCCATCAAAATGCTAATTTGTATACAGAACAGAGTCAAAAAGACTATTTGGTTTATCTTTAAAAGGTATTCTACTCAATATTGGGCAGATCCCCAAAGGCCATCCTAACTTAATATTCTTTTCATCTCTTCCTGAGCTATATTCATGGTATGTCCTAAAGCTATAAAATGTGGGAAAGAATTTTGTGCACAGATTGCTGTTCAAAAGAATCACTTAAAAGAGTACTTAATTATTTTCTGTTGATTTTCTCACTGAATCATCACATTGTTTCCAATTCTAACTAGTACAGTACATTTCCGAGAGCAGTTTCCTAGTAAATGACACACGCAGAGAATCGGAAGCTAAGTTATCAGACTGCAGCACATTCCCTTTTCTTTGTTTCTTTTGTTGGAGACTGGAAATAATGTAATCACCATACTAAAAGAGTCTTTAAATGAAGCATATACTTACAAATGCCTAAACGTAGCTGCAGTGAGGCCATAGCTACTTACCAAAAAGCTAGAAGGCTTGGCCCAAGTTGCACATAAATTTACTTTTACTTAAAACACAACCACAGCATTAAAGACACCAAAGGTTAGCATTAAATAAAAGTGAAAATGAAATTGAGATGGTATGTTTTTCCAGACACATAGACTTAGAACATAATCTGCTGGCTCATTCTGTGTACATCTTTCTAAACAACAAACTGTCTATGTTTATTTTGTATTTAAACTGTTTGAGTAATTGTGCATAGGGTATTTTCACTCCTTCCTTTTCTACAAGTCTTAGGAAATAATCCTTTCATTTAGCTATGCATCTGAGGGCTCATTGGATACCTACCAGCTACATGAGTTTATAGTGCCTTGTGATTATAAAGTCCTCAGCATCTGCCTTTGAGTCAAGGTACATCTGTTCAGTATCTAAAAAGTTTTATAGTATCATAGCACTAAGCAAAACACCACTCTGCTGAGAAGAGCCAGTTCCAGAGTTAAAACTGATGCTTACAGTCCAAATATCTTATTGTCATTTGAAAACAAAAGAGGATCAAAGGTCAGTTCCCACAAGAGTATAAACACTTAGTCTCACTCCTTCTGAAAGTCTGTACTAACATAAGTACAAAATGGCTGCCTTTCATCATACATACCAGAGTCCTTAAATTGTTTGCAATACAATGCAATGCAATGCAGCCATCTAACTGTTATATGTCTAAATACTCCATCTATGTTATTTAACAGAGCCACGCTTGGGAGCAAACTTGTTGAAAATGTTAATATTCTGAAAGTTGTACCTCTAAGTAAAACAGAAGAAGCCAGAAGGCCATTTTAGAAATCCAGAACTGCAATAGATACTTCAGCAATATTTGAATATTACTAAACATTTGGAGAATGGTTTAACATGGATAAAGTTCATGCACATCCTAAAAATAAAGTTCCAAAGTATCGTCAGATGTTAATTACAATTTCTATTTAATTTCTAAATCAGGAAAATTAAATTCAGTCTAATCAGGGATGTTAGGGTTTTTTGGCACTTCAATGGCAGTTTAAGAAGCAACAATATTATGCAAACTGTAACAAACAAGCTTAGCTTTCTACAAATGATAAACTAACTGCTCCTGCTTCAACCCCTGGGTTCTAAAAGATTATATATTTGCCATATTTCAGAGACAAAGGCTCGCCAGGAGTGGACTAAATTATTTCAACTTTCTCAGGTGTCTGCAGATACCATGAGAATACCTGTGGAATGGTGACCTAAATGAGGACAAGTTTTGTCACATTTCAGTTCTGCACTGTAGCCCCTAGCTTAACCTATGTTTAGCTTGCATGTATTTATTAATGTATAGATCACATATTTATTTTTATACATTATTGCCATTATAAATTTATACTTAGCATAAGTTTATGAGTTAGTATAACCTTTTATATCGACTGCTGGAATACAAGGTATCATACAGGCTTGTGTAAAAAATTATACAGCTTGCATGTAACAACTAAATGTGCACTCATAAGTTGTACAGAAGCTTAGAAGACAAGCTAATATTAGATATGTTGTTGGGTCTGTTTGTTGGATGAGCAGTGATGCATATATTCAAGAGGCAATATTTTGATTGTGACACCCAGGTCAACAGGCAGAAAAACAACCTAGGACTTGCCAGCTTGGACACTTGATATTTAGTGAAATACCACAAAACACACAAAAATATCTTTAAATAATAAAGAAACATTCTGGAGGGTAGACATGTGCCAATCATATGTCAATTATATGCACAAACTCTTTGATCCATGATATAAATGTGCCCCATAAATTTTTGGGGTGAAAGCCTCACATTTGGATAGCAGAGAATGATCTAATCTGTTAGGTATTAAGAAGGGTATAAAAGACCAAACCCTGTTACTAAGAGCTGTTTTTAGCTCCTAACTGGTCAGCTAAACTCTTTGCAAAACAAAACAAAAGCACACCATAAATGAAAATTTATTTCCATCATTAATGTTATTTTAAATTGCTTTAATAAATTTAAATATATCAACTATGGTTACTCTTCCTATCAAGTCAAGGCTCAGGACAACCCTCTCCCTGACTCATAGGGTCAGACGGGACCAAGATGATCTTCTAGTCTGACCTCTTGAACAATGCGACCAAGCCTAAAACCTATGGTGTAAGTATTTTATCTTTAAATTGTAAAATCAAACTTACCGGGTAGTTAAACAAAAACTGGATGTATCAAAATAAAAGTTAATTGTAATTTGAATATGTATTCACTCAACTAAACCTTTTCTCAGTTCTGCACTTCTTTATGCTTTCGGCAATAAAAGGGTTTTATAAAATATTTTCATGTATTTGTGCAACAATCCCCATTAGTCATCCTTGAGGGCTTGTTTTAAATATTTTCTGTGTTTGGATTCAGGCAAGAACCCAAATCCCCTAAATAAATTATTAAAATCCATTAGCAATTGAAATTTAAATTCCAAATAATAAAAAAATCAGGCTACACAACTACCAGCCACGGATTCCTCTTTGCCACACAAGAGAAACAGAAACAAGTGGAAAAGAAAATAGGAGAATGTCTGTTTTCCTAAAATATATATTCTAGTTGAACCAAAAGTTATGGGCTCAATGCACTAATTGAGTGAAGTTCTCTAACCTGCATTATACAGGAAGTCAGACTAGATGATCGCAGTGCTCCCTTCTGGCCTTAAATATCTATTAATCTAACAAAGCAATGAAAAACGTTGACTCTTAACAGATCCAGTGGACATTAAGACTGGTGGCACTCTTTTTTATATGATTACCTTTCTGAGTGCTCTTTCAGCATGTGCATGATGGTGCCTTGATATACATCTAGGGAGATAGTGTTGTTTGATGGATCAGGCAGCAGACAGAGTAAGGAAATCTGTGTATTATTCTTAACCTTGATCCTAACAAGCTGTGCAATAGGTGGTAAATCCTTCATGTCTTTGTGCCTCACTTGCCCATTTATAAAAGGAGGATGACAATAATGAAGCTTAGCAGATGAAAACTGCTGTGAAAGCACTACAAAATTATAATGGTAGTTAATTCAAGTGTTTCAGCTCCCTCGTCACTAGAGATTAGTGAAAAGTATGCCCCCCCCCCCAAAAATATGCTACTATTGGATGGACAGTGTTAACTTTCCTTTCCTGCACAGACTATCTGATAGCAGGGTACTTCTACACGACACCATGGAACCTTCTTAAAGATGAATTCCTTCTGCACAAAAATCTGGCAAGTGTCTGGTACTGCAGATGTCTCATCAGAAGCATACAGAGAGCTATTCATTTCTGACACACAGGTAATTTTCATCCTGTATTTGCTAGCCAGACAACTAGAAATGAGATTTTTATTTTTAAAATCAGAACAGCCACAATCATTTCAAAGAACATAGGAGAGATAATTTGTTACTAATCTGAATAATCCTCATCACCTTCTTCACACTAGAGTCAGAGTCATTGCCATCTCTTCAACCCTGGGTCACAAATACTTAATATTAGATTTTTTAAAAATACAACCGTAACATTTGACTCAATGTTACATGACTATAAAACCAGCTCTCCAAATGTCAACAAGTCAGGAAATTAATGTTACTTGTAAAGTAATGAAGAAGCTATTCACCATGATGTCTTCTCAAACAAACAAACAAAAAAAGTGACAGGTGACATACTATATGTCAGCAGTCCACTACCTCAGGCTCCTTCAAACGAATCAGAGAAGTGAGTTCCTGTATTAGGTGTTCTCCTTCTGGAAGCACTTTTCCCAATCACTCAGAAATTCAAATCCAGGTACCATTAGCAACAGTGTGGGCACTATTAACTAATCTCAACTACTAAGTCAGAAGAGATGGTCTTGTGTATAATGCAGGATTGGAGCACTGACAACAATTGTGTTCCCAGCTCTGCCATAAACTTCCTATATGACTTTAGGTAAAAACCCCCAAAACCACAGAACAGCGAGTCTCAGAACACAGGTTTACAGCAGGAGCACTGTTCCCTCCAAAACAAACTCTTGGCACAAGCCCTGAGCCCAACCCCATCACTGGTCCCCCACTGCCCGAACCTACCCTCTCCCTCACTCAATTCCTGCCATCCAAATTCACCCTTGTCCCCACCACACTCAGTCCTCCATGGAGGCCCTCTTGACTCCCTGCTCCCAAGGCTGAGCCAGTCATTCCCACTGCAGCTGCTGGGCTCAGGACTAGGGCTGGGGCAGTCAACCCTACAGTGGCTGCTGGGCTCAGGGCCAGACCCTGGAGGTGGCCCCACAGGGATCCCAGCCACAGCCAATCCTGCTGCCGGCAGCTGCCCCACTGGGTTTCAGTATCTGGCTCCTCCCTAAGGCCAGCCCAAGAATATACTTGAACTAGATGGTCACCTAGGGTGCCAGGCTTTGAGAGGTACCAAATTAGACAGAATTGAACTTTATATCTATTTGAAAAAATATATTATCTTTTATATAATGTGGAGGGGTGGGGGACCAAAGTCATAGTTTGCCAAAAACCCTTTGGCCTGCCCTGCTTCTGTCCCTGCTACTGTGGATCCTGGGTAAGGGCCAGATGCCACTGACTGGCCCCAACCCTGGTGCAGGGCTGGGGCTAGTAGCCAGCCACTGCTCCTCCCTTGCCCCACCTGAGAGGAGGGATTTAAATTTCCCATCTCCCAAACAGGCATGGGGGGAGCTCTGGGCAGATGCAGGATCTCTGCACCTGTGCTGCTGTGGCTGTGGACTTAGTGCACTGGACTGGACACTGGGGCCTCATGCTCCCCTGTGCCCAGTGCCAGCAATGCCACTGGTTTACAGGGCTCTGGAGCTCGTGCAGTGGGACTACGAATAGTATGATAGACATTCCTGCTTGGGCTGGGGCATAGACTTTCAGACCCAAACACCTGCTGTTCTGTATAGTTTCTTAGCACATGCCTGAGTCAGTAATTCATCACTGATGATCAACAGGTCTTAATTTTCATGATGTAGACCCACCTCTTGATGTTATCACTAATGCATTTTAGTATGCTATTGCTTTGTTAATGAGACCATGTCTGTGGAGCGGTGTGTTTGAAATTAATCTCATTAACCTCACTGTTACCTGTTTTAAAAACCTATAATGCTATGTAGGCAGGGTGGGAAAGCCAGCTCATCTGCACGCCAATCAGACGATAATGGCTACTAGAGATACATTTAGAAATCAGTGAGATCATCTTGTATGAACAAAGTTATTTTAAGTTCAAGGAAAACTTTACTCATGAGGTCCCTATGATTCAATTCTATTTGATTTGATTCTTCTACACTTAGGACAAACTCAGTGATACTGTTAGAATGAGCAGTCCAATTTTTATGCAACTTAGAGGGTGCTTTGTTATTTGGAGGGAATCCAGGATTATTTTTTAGTTGGTTCAGCCTACCAGCTGCCCAAGTCTTACTTTTCAACACACAGCCAAGGTTTTGCAAGAAAGCAAATGAAAAGGAGGCATATCAGTAACAGAGACATCATTAAATATTGAGTAAATACAAATGGCCAGATCCTCAGTTAGTGTTAATCAACATAGCTTCACTGGCTTCAGGGCAGTTAGATGGATTTATACCAGACTAAGGGCTGGTTCATGTTTGTTAATGTATTTGTGAACAAACAGGCTGGAGGTGCTCCACTACATAGCATGGACTAATTAATTAGTATTCAAACAGCAGGTAACAGAGAAAAATCACAAATGACAGAAGCTTACCACCTTTTACCACTGATCATTGACCAAAAGGATTTGGCTGAAAAGTCATCCCAACAATGCATTATCAGCTATTTGTTATTCACTGTTTACTGTTAGTCATTAATTAACAACAATTTTAAAATTTTTACTCACCCTATCAGGAAGCAGAACCAATATTTTGTGACTCAATTGGTCGATTACAACTCGAAAAATTGAACAAAACCTATCAACAATCTCCAGACTGAAAACTGTTCATTTGTACTCATGAAAAACATGTACTTTCAGAAGTAGATACTAAGTTTAGCTTCACAATTAATAATCAGACCAGCTCTGGTTGAAAAGAAAGATCATGCTAGCTGATAATGATAATAAACTAAACCCTGCTTGCTTCTGGCATTTTACTAGAGATAAAAGAGAATTATAAGGTAATTACTGCTCGTAATCAAGCATTTGGTTTTCCCAGGTGTAGCATACAGTCATTAACCCATCCTTCTGTGATATCAATTTAGACCTCAAAACATATTCCTTATATTCTGCCCAGATGAAAAATATCACCTGATTCAGCTGCTGCAGAAAAGGTGAATGCACTTGTCATAAATATTCGCTGGCTGATTACACAAAGGGCTATTTTGTTTGTACTGTTGATAAGGAAATCAGTTGTATGACAAATGTTGTTATGCAAATTCTTGTCAAGAAAGCTTTATATATCTACTGCAGTGATTCTTCCTCACACAGTGATGGTTTCAATGACAGAAGCTATTTATAATGGATATGTACTGTACACCACAGAGACAGCTCAGGATGGACTCTGAAAAAAGTCTCATTTCTACCTAAAGTATTTATTAACTTAATTGGGGTTTAAGATAAAGAGCAATGATGTTTACCATGATGATTCAGTAATAATCTCACTTGTCTTTTGTCCCAGTCTCAAAATAGTGCAGTTCTTTCCCACTAGTTATCTGCAACACAAGGAACACTCAGACCAACAAAACTGTCTGACTAAACCTCTTCTGAATAATCTCTCTGTTATTGCTGTTGGTGAGTGGATGAAGAGCATTAACTGAAGGATACTTTGGTTAATGATGAGCTAACCTTAAAGGATAAAGCAGTAATTCAGGCTCACTGTTGATAAGTAAGTTCAGAAACATATACTTGATTGTACTATCCAAATTTCTGTAATCTACAAAACAGGGCTGGAGATATACTGGAAGAATTTTTGAAAAGCCTGAGCAGAAATGGTGAAAAAAGGATAAGTGACACCACCCTCAAGCAAAAACAACAATGAAAAAACAAAAAACCCAACCCCCATACCACACCCTGGACACTACTCACTCTACCGTAGGGAGAAATAAAAAGGGAAGGAAAGAATAAGAGTGTCAAATCCCAAAAGAGTCATTTGTAGACATTTAGTGCATAAATTGAACAAAAAATGTGCACAAGCTGCAAGTTGCACACAAGCAATTGGTAAACAAAGCTAAATTTTCATTGAGTGAATTTTCAACTAGGAATTATTTGCTCACCTCAGTTAATTTATAGAATCCAAGCAGCCCCCTCACCTTTATTAAAAGATCTTCACAGGTTTGTGTGTTTCTTTTTACTTCAGTGGGCCTGACAGCCAAATGAAGTAGATCTTGCTAGGCAGTAACTCTCTAAGTGACCAGGTTATTTCACAATCTACATTCACACAGAAAGAAAAAGATCTTCTGGTGGAAGGTGCCTGAGCCAGGATTGCTGTGTATTTTTTTTTTATTTTAGTACTTAATAAGATGGAATTAATTTATTTTGAAAGCCCTTTATAATTATTGCATTTACAAGCACTAGAAGCCTACTCTGGTGCTTATTTTTAATTGCCTTTATCTTCTTTAAAAAAAACCCTTTTCCTGTTTTGTTTTGTTTTTTTGCATCCCTTCCTTTCTTTCTTCTTTTTCCTAGGAATCAGTTAACACTTCTTTCAGTTTCTAAACTAGTTAGCATTTCTGATTATAATAAATACGGTAGACTCAAGCATGGCAATTTAAATCCACCAGGTGTAACTCCATTAAACTAAGCGGTAGTCGTTCAATAGCACTCACTTTTTAAAATCAGGCTACTTATTTAGGTGCCTAGATATGGATTAGCGAGCCTAACTTCAAGCAGTCAAGACAAGATTTAAAATAATGAGTGCCTAAAGTTAAGCTCCCATGCCAATATTCAGGCTCCTAAAAACCCAAGCTTGACTTCCAAAAATGCTGAGCACCCAGTAGCAACCACTGAACTCAGTGGAAGCTGTGTATGCTCAAACATCTTTGAAAATGAGGTCACTTTTATTTAGGTGCCCAACTTATACCCAGGTTTGAAAATGTTGGCTGCATCATTTTAAATACTGTTCTTTTTGTTTGTGTGAATTAACTGTAAACTTTGCATGCAAGGAAAATGCCTTATGTTTGTAAAATTCTGGTGAGGTGTTTTATCAACAATAATTCTAGATTTATTGTTCCATTACTTGCATTTTTGCAAAGCCACTGTATCAGGGCATGCTGACATTTTGATAAAATATAAATTGATTCTTAAATTAACCAACAGCATAGAAATTAGAGTTGCAACAGACTTCTTGGTCTTCTTCCCATACAAAAATAGTATTGTTAGTTATCACAAACCTTCCAGTGTTTGGTCTGTTCCAATATTTAATGAAAATGAAATGAACAGTTTAGCAGTCATTTCCTACCTACTTAAATATGAACTGGAATCACTTCTTCAAAATATCCTTACATCCATGCTTTCAACTGCAAAACTAAAACTATGGTTATAATTCCTTAGTGACATAAATCACTCCAGTAGTTGAGTTATCTCAGTAACTCTGCACTAGAATGAATCTAGAATGAACCAATACACATTTCAATATTCATTGCTACATACAGTGGAAATGGAGGTTGTTAAAAAAAAGTTCCCAAAAACCAAGATCTTCCTCCCAAGATTTAGCAAAGTGATAAACAAGTTGCAGGGATGAAGAATATATGATCCTTTCCTTATCCAGATGATACACAGTGAACTAATACAAAGAAAATAGTTCAATAATAAACTTGAAATAATTATATGTTTGTTGAAGCACAGTAAAGCAAATGAGTGTGCCGGAAGTTGGCAAGTAGCCAGATGAGTAATAAACAGTTTTAAGACTGTCTAGAGACAGACTTGGGAATATTATAGTCATCAGGCAGCTGAAACCAGCTTCAGGGTAATTATGAGCATTTGCAATTGATTAAGAAGAATGTGATAATTTTATGGGCCATTATTAAACTGGCATTAAAACTTCAAATAATTTGAAAATGTTAGGGTTCTAAGTGAATATCCCTGTGAACAGTCATCAAATGTTTATTTCTGAAAAGTGGATAAAAGAAAAAAGCCAGTGGAATTACCATCTCCCCCCCCCCCCGGCAGTTTTATAAGGATGCCTTCATGTTAGGCCCCAATTCTGCCTTTATTGACATGGGATTTGTTTTCTCTTACACAGCAAAATCTGTTTAAAATCATCACCCAACAGAACAGCAAAAATCCATTGTCAAGTCTGTGGGGTCTTTGAATGAAGGTTAAACAAAGTTGTATGGCAAACGTGTGGGAATACATCAAAGTGCATGTTTAAGACAGGTAGTTTTAATTTGGAAGTGATCCTGAATGCATTTTTTTGACCATCTCTGTATTAACAAGTATTGATTTTATGTATAGTCCCTTTTCGTGTGTGTGATATATGTTCATGTGCACCGGTAAGGCCCGATCCTGTAAGGTGATGAGCTCTATGACCCCAATCCAGAAATGGAACTGATCACATGCCTACAAGCAGCAACATCCTAAATGTTTTGCTCTGTGGGGATCAGAGTGCTCAGCACCTTGCAGGATTGAATTCATGGAGTTCCTGTACTTAAAACCCATCAATGGCTAGCTTGCTTCTTAAATTGGGCATCACCTACTTGGCACGACACAATCATTAACTAATTTATCCTCATAATACCCCCTGAAAGGTATTATATCTCTGTTTCTTAAACCATAACCAAGGGACACAAATATGAGATATAATTCTGGGAAGTAAGAAGAACACAATGGGAATTTTGGAATAGATTCTGTGTTAAAAAATTTGTAGTCTAATCTATTCTGAGGAGAAAATTATTACAGCACATGCTATTTTCTTCATCTCTAAATCAAATATTCTCAAGGAACTTTCAAATACATTTAAATACTTAATACTTTTTTTTTGTTAGTCACTCATTGCAAGAGCAAGTAAGCAGATGATATGTTAACCTTCAGAGAAATAAATATGTGCTTTAGTGATGAGTGCTTTTATCTTTCTTTTGTCGATAAGTTTGGTTGAAAAACAGAGCTGGAACTAAATACTCTACAGATAAGTGAATTTTAGCCATTTTTACTGCATACAAATGCCAGATAATTTTTAACTTACTACTAGCCAGGATGAAAAAGAATTGGAAATAAAACAAAATGCATTCCCTCAGAAACAGTACTATTTCCTTCACTTTTCCAGAGAACCTGTTTTGGTACCAACTAAATATTAAAAAATAAATATTTTCAGACAGAGAAAGTTTCTTTCTTCTCATCTTAGACCTGTAGAGCTGCCTACACTATATAATGGCACAACAAAACAATTTAGCTTTTGAAATTATTGATTGGATTCTTCATAAAGAATTTACCACCTCAGGAAAGACTCTAATTTCAAATGTGCTCTAAAAAATAAAACTTGTAGTTAGCGGTTTGTAAAGAAGGCAACACCTCCTAAAAGCGTGTCTCCTCCCATTTGTTAAAATAACTGCTGAGAAAATCAGCAATGCTCCATAAAAGGGAGTTTAATCAAGTCATCTAATCATTGAAGCTTGTTGAATTCTACAGTAAAGCAGCACTGACAGACATTTGCTCAGATTAGGAATGGCAATTCCATTTGTTTCCCTTCTTTAATTCACTTTCTGCCAACTTTCACAGAAAGGGGCTTTCTGCACACCGATATTTGGGCATTCTTATGCATTCTATGAGTGGTTTTTTTTTTTTATGAGTCAGTATTTGTAATTCATATCGGCTGTGCCCAGCTAAATTTTGTATGTTCATTATAAATTAGCCAGGTCCTATAGAAAATGGGCCTAATTTGGTCAAAGTTTACAAACTTTAGTAAACTTTTAGGTAAATCTGGACTAAATCAACAACTTTGAGCAATTAGCAAAATTAAACAAATTGGCAGTGTTCACCTGAAACACATCCCCTCTCTCCACCTGCCAGAATGGTTTTCCTTTGTTTCCTGTCCCACCAACATTTTTAAATAACTGAGTCATAGTTTGTTTGTGAGTCACTGTCACACTGAGGACCTTTTCTGCAGTTGGTTGTCCTATGCAGTCATTTTCTATTTTTGGGGGGGCAACTGAGTATTCCCTTCCTCAATGTAGTACTTTGTATGTGTCACTGAACTTCATCCTATTTATTTCATTTCTGCAGTTTTTCAAGACTGTTTTTAAATCTATTCCTGTTCTTCAAAGTATTTGCAAAATTTCTCTATTTAAGTCTCAGATCCTAACCCATTTACACATATATTCACTATGTTAGTCATCCAATTGCTTTTCACCTTTTGATTGGAAAAAATCAACAAAAAAAGAATTTAATGATTTGAGTCATTGATGCATTTTCTGGTACTGTCTTTTCCTCCTCATTGAATAATAGAGCTATGCTGTCTTTTTCTTGATTCTCATACATTTGTAAAATGTTTCCATTACCATTTGTACTCCTTACTAATTTAATCTTATTTTGTGCATTGACCCTCCTAATTTGGTCCCTACATACTAGTGCATTTTTACTATTCATCCTTCATAGTCTGATCTAGTTTTCACTCTCTGTAAGTGTCCTTTAATTTTCACAAATTTGAAGATCTCCTGGTTAAACTGTGGGGAGGGGTTCTTATCATATTTGCCATCTCTTCTACACATTGAGATAATTAGCATTTGTGCCCTTCGTGATGCCTCTTTAAAAAATTGCCATCTCTCCTGAACTCTTCTTTCCTTTACATTTACTTCCTACAGGATCTTACCTACCAATTTTCATGGTTTGTTCAAGTCTCCTTCTTGAAATTCATTGCCTTTATTCTGCCTTTTTCTCTTCTACCATTCCTTAGAATCACAAACTCTGTCATTCCACCATCACTTTCACCCAAGCTGTCTTCCACTCTCAATTTCCCAGCCAGATCCTCCATGTTTGTCAGAATGAAATATCTCCCCTAGTTGCTTTCTGCACCTTCGGTAATTAAAGTGATCCCCAATGTATTCTAAGCATTTGTAAGATAGTCAATGCTCTGCTGTGTTATTTTCCCAAATGATACCTGGGTAGCTGTGGTCCACCATCACCACCAAGTCCTGGGTTCTGGATGATTCTGTTAACTGGTGAAAAAAATCTCATTCACCTCTGCGTCTCAATTAGGTGGTTAGACGCTACTCTGATATCACTCGTTAGTCCTTTCATCCATCCTACAGACTTTCAACAAGTCTGCTGCCAAAAATTATCTTGACCTCAGTGGTAGTGTATGTATCCTCCAAACACAATGCAACACTCCTCCCTTTTTTCACCGCCTGTCCTTCCTGAACAAACTGTACTTTTATATACCAATAGTCCAACAATGTGAATTATCCTACCAAAGTTCTGTGATGACAATTTTTGTAATTTGATTATTCACTAATATTTTTAATTCTTGCTGTTTATTCCCCATACTTGTATTAGTATACATACATTTTGGATGTCCATTAGGTTTCTTCTCAATATGCCTCTTGTCTCTCCTTTGTCCTTGCTCCTGCCATGTTCTGAACCTTCAATCAAGTTTTCATGTTTAGGACTTGCATGTTGGCTTTCGTCTAGTGCTTTGCTGAAACTAGTTTAAAGCTCACCTTACTTGGTTAGCTACTCTGTATGTGAAGATATCCATTCTTTGATAGATGGGCCCAATCTCTGCTCAGAAGTTCTTCTCACAACAGCGTCTCACGGTCAAGGAGCTGAACCCGTCATGGTGACACCATCCTTGAAACCATACCTTCACTTCCAGGATGTGTCCCTTCCATAATATCTTGAATATGGCCAACTGGAAGATGGACTCCAACATCCCCTTTAGAAAGGGGTCACTGTCTACCATCATCTTTCATTTTTTCTTGGGAACGGTAACCACAATCTCATGGTTCTTGGCTCATCCCTCACTGACAGGGCACTGCACTCCCCCTCCTTTTTTTAAATTTTCATGGTTTGACGACATCTCCTTCTTGAAATTCATTGTCTTTATTCTGCTCTTTTCTCTTCTACCATTCCTTACAAACACTGTCATTCCACCATCACTTTCACCCAAGCTGTCTTCCACTCTCAATTTCCAGAAAACTGGTCCAGAAGTAACCAGGCACCAGTTTCCTCCCTGTGAATGAGTTGTTTCCTCCTCCCCTGGTGGTGTTACTGAAGTCCTCTCCACCTGAATTGTTTCAACCTTGGAGGTCTCCATATGCATGATTTCAATGAATTCCTCATGTGCATGGATTCCTGTCTGCCTAACCATCTCTCCTGTTGCTCTTTTAACCACTTCCTAACAAGGTCCAGAAATAGGCACCTCTCACACTGGACCACCTCCCCATCCTACATTTCTACAACTGAGAAATGGAAGTGACATTCTTTGCACATCCACCTCAGGGCCTGGATAGAAACATTCATGGTTGGCTTCTCTGCCTGGATACACGTGAAGACAGAGGAAGTAGGAGCAGTGACAATGCTATTTCTCTTGATAATGCTGATATTTTTTCATTCCCCCTTCTGAACTCCACTGTCTGTTGCCCTTTGGTCTCTTAGCATCTGGCTGTTAAGCCCTTCTCTCCTGTGTCATCTCTGCCCCCTCATTAATCCACAGGGCAAAGATGATGAAGGTTCAAAGGACAGGAAACTAGAGCCTTGCTCCCGAACACTGAGCTCTCAGGCATTTGGCCCCCACTCCCATCCAGTTCTTAAACACAGAATAACCAATAAACCATATGGTAAACTTGCAATAAGCCAAAAAAAGAAGCCCACAGACAAACAGGCTCCCTCACCCAAAAAATAGTGCTTTCTCCTTCTTCAGCAGACATGCTTTCCCTTTTTTCCCAAACTCCTCTGTTTTCAGTCCCATGTTCCCTAGAACAATTAGCATCTGGCTTTTAAACCCTTCTTTCCTAGGTAAAAGACATGAGCAAGGTGAATACCTCAGCCACAGAGCTATAGATTCAATCTCTCCCATTGGTCCAATGAATATTTAATTTGTACAAAGTGGAATAGCTCTGAAAGGAGAAAGAGAAACTCTCTCTAGAATACCCAATAGCTTGGTAGGTAGAGCACTCACCTAAAATCTGGGAGATTCAAGTTCAGGTCTGGGCCCTGAATCAGGAAGAGCTTCTCAGGTGAATGTTTTAGGTAGTGGATGGGTGATACAATGAGAAGAAATTTCCATCTGGATCTGGGATCAAATTACCATTATCCGTCAAAAAAATTCCTGGTCAGCTCTATTCATTAGTTATTGAAAGAACTGTAGTCACTAACACATGGGCATACTGAACTAAGATTTGCGGTTACTTATTAAAATTTTTCACTAAAGTAGTGAATTTTTCACTAAAGTAGCTCCATTTAGTTGACTAGGTCACAAAATTTACAGTGACACTTAATTTTAATAATGATTAGTTTATTTTAAAAAATTAACAAATGTAACACATTTAAAATTTAAAGTTTAAATAGCCCTAGCAATTTAACAGAAACGTGAGGCTGCTGAATAACTTCCTTTTCACTCAGTTTATTAGGATTTATATGGAGCAATTTGCTTCTTCCAAATAGTTCAATTTTCTTTGTTGGTAGTGGATTTTTAAATAGACTCAAACCTTCTATCAGATGAATATAACAACTTTGGAAAAATGGACTCTTCTCTCTCCTTAATAAGCTGAATACATAGTTACAATTATGTCCAGAAAGAATTTGGGGGATATTTTACAAAGCAGAACATATTGTATATGAACACTTCTGACCTGAAGAAGTACTTAATTCTAAATATAAATGTTCTCTCACTCTGCTAATGAAAGTTAATAACTGATAAGCAAGATAAAAACAAAAAGCATTTCCAATTTGTTGAACTTGAAACTGATGACACTGATAAATAGATATGCAAATTGTGCAGCCCCTTTTCAAAGGCACGAGGTATTTGAATTAGCATGGTATTTATTTTGGATTCCAGCCCAGTCTTTCTGTAGCAAGATTTATGATAAACACCAAAGGCATATTTTCTTTCATTCAACAAGAATATTACTGGAAATAATCTCAGTGATATGGGTAAACTGTTTCTTTATAAAATGTAAAATTAACTAGTGAAAAACAGGTTCATCACTTCCAATTAAGTAGTAAATACAACCTTTCTGATTACCAACAAAAAAAGTGGTACCAGTCAGTCTACTAACGTTTGCATTTCTTTATCGTCTAGCAGATAAAAAATTGTGGGGGTGGGGGGTGGAAATCTGGAGATAAACACATTACAGATTCTATTCTCACATCAACATTCAGACATCATTTACTACTATGGAAATACATGCATGTTTGTAGACAGGAGACTAGACCTCGGCATATCAAAAACATTGGGAGAGGGGCATCTGGGTTTTCACATAAACACAGACGTACAAAATACTTAAAGATTCATTTAACTTTAAGCATGTGACTAATTCCCTACCTATTCATCAAAGCTTTTAAACACATTTAAATTAAATTAAACACATGCTTGAGTCCATTCATTTTCATGCAAGTGCTTTACCTATTAAATATTAAATGCATGTTAAGTCTTTGCAGGACTGGGACCCAGGTCAGTATGGGCTGAGAGCAAAGATGAAGTGTGTGGATGTAGGGGAAGAAAGCTAGGGCCCCGCAGATCCATGAGTATCTGCATCCTCGGATATGGGTGTGGACATCTGCAGTTCCATTGCTGGGCATTGGAACATGGATGTGGATTCGATTTATCTGCCCAAGATGCAATCATTCACTGCAACTGCTGCTATGATACAGTTCAGCAACACACGGGGGAACAAAGGAAACAGTCCAGTCAGTCACAGCTCAGCTCTGGTTATGGTCTGCCAGACAGACAATCAGACTCTCTCAGACTGACTGACAGTCAGTCAAGTCACTGGCCTTTGGTTGGCTCAGTCCCCACACGGGCCCTGCCCATTTTTCATCAAGAAATTTTTGCACACACATAACTTCCTGCACATGAGCAGTTCTAATTAAATCAGTATTGGTTACTATAATACTTTTTCCTGAAAGTTATAGTCATAACTCTGTCCTGGATTGCCAGTATTTGCTCAATTTCAAAAGGGATAGCCATGTTAGTCTAGTCCAGTAAAAAAACAACAAGGAGTTGTATGGCACTTTAAGACTAACAGATTTATTTTTTGCATGAGCTTTCAGCCACAATGTATTCTGACACGACTCTGAACCAGGGGCATATGCAAGAATTTAAACTTGACCCCCTTTGAAGGAAGTCTCTCTTTCTCCATCGTTACCCCCAGACCTGGGAAGAATTCACTCACTTTTTCCACCATTGTACTCTTGGGTCCAAAGGACTTCTGCATCCCTGATGATTACTGGGGAGGGGTCAGTGCCCTGGCTTGAATCCTGTTGTGCATGCTCCCACTATGAATTGGTATCTGAATAGATATGCTTAGTATTCAACAGAAATACCTGTAAAGGGATTCCCTCACCTCGTCTAGAGCATGTCCTCCTTATGGTGCCCCCACTGATGCTGCTCTGTCTGTGTGGTGGTCTTTCTTCCTGAAACTTGGCCCTCTTGTCACATTACAATTTAGTCCACCCCATCTGGGTTAACAGCATGTCACCGAGGTATAGCCCAATGAGCTTCTAGTCCAGGTCTTCAGTCTCTAGTTTCTGTGGTGCTTGCACCCTTAACATCAGAAGGTTTTACCCTGCCTTCCTCGGTGCCTGACAGAGGAACCCTGGCTCACCCTCTACTCTCGGTTCCAGGACAGGGACCCTGAGGCTGGTAGTCAAGGTTTATTCCCTCAAATTCCTTGCTGCCTCCCTAGACCACTTCCTACCTTAGTCATGCCTAAAATGTATCAGGCACCTGTTGTATAACAATACCTATCCTCTTGTAATGCAGAAAGACAAAAAAACAACCAACCAGGCAAGGCTTAGGGAAAGGTGCACAACAGACAATATGGGAGTCAGAGTGATGACTGGTTTCCTTTTAAAATATGCACATAAATTATACACAGCTGCTTTTCCCTCTAACTTCTCTTTAGTTACTAACCCAATCCTCTTATACAAATCCAAGCTACTGTGATTTATTTTGTTTTTAAAACTACTAAAATCTTAAATTAACTATCTTCTTAACCATCACTTGGTGGGGGAAATCTTAGCTACTCAGATGGGCCCTAAAGTAACTGTATCAGCTCAGCTGACAGCTCAATGAAGTGTCTGAACAATGCATAGTTGTGGTCAACCCTCACTCAATCACATTTAGGATGCATTAGGAAAGGGGCAGAGAATACCGTGGAAGAAGATAGTATAATGCTTTCATATAAGTTAATGCATTTTCCCTCATGTCCAATACTGTACTCAGGAGTTGCCATGCTATCACAAAGAGTTGACTGTAGAACTGCAGGAAGAGCATATATGAGCAACAAGAAAAATTAGGGTCATGGCCAGTGCTCTAATAAGAAAAATAAAAAAAGATTGAAAAAAGTGGGATTGTTTACTTTTAGTGAGGAGACGTAAAAAGGGGCATGACAAATGTATGTAATAATGCATGGTCTAGCAAAAGACCATGTTTTCATTTAAAATACAAGAACAAGGGGACAGTCAATGTATTTTCATATTCAAAACTTATAGAATTACTTATTTGCAAAATACATCATTAGAATGTAGAACTCACTGCTCTGTTTAGCAAGATTCAAAGAGAGATTGGACAAATATATGGATAACAAGACTATTCAGACTTACAGTAGAATGTATATTTAAAAATTAAAAGCGACATAAAATCTCAAACTTCAGGGTTATAAACTGGTCTCTGACTATGAGGGCTTAGAAGGAGCTTCCCTCGTATTCCAAATCTGCGCCCTATAGTTTCTTGCATTTTCCTCTGAAGCACTTATATTGACCACTGCCAAAGAAAATAAATTGAACTATCTGATCCAGAAATGTCTGTGTGCTTATAAGAAATCCAAAAAAGTAAGAGCTGCTTTAAAGGAAGTGAAGGCACACTGCCTGCTGGCTCTTCTGGCAACTACAGATTTAAGTTTCTGGTTTCCCAATGGCCCATTGTACATGTAGTAAAGAGGCCCCTGCCCCATTTTCTGTTTGGAACCAACTGGACACAGAATGAATTAACAGTCTCAGACCTATTCCTAGTGGACAGACATGCATGTTATAAAACCAACATTAAGAGCAGAACTGCGAAACAGAGGCTGAGGATATGAACTACCTTTCAATCAAGAACAGTGTTAACATTATTTCTTGTTCTCAACTCCTAGTTAATTGTAATGTTTCTTCCTTTCTGAATTCATAAATGTATAGGTAAACAGATTTTTTTTGTTTACATGAATATTTGGGGGACAGCTCTTCTTCATGTGTGTATTCATGTTTAAATAAGAACAAGTATGTTAGTTTGCAGACAATAATATGTACCATCAAAACCTCTTTGGAGCTGGGAGTTATATTTGTGTGTATGGCTTTTATTACAATAGGGTTCTCTTTTTGACTGGAACTGCTAGATGCTATTTCATTATAAATAATATTTACTATTCTTCACTCTACATTGTCTTAATTTAAAAATATATCATCTAATCAGAGAACATATTCAACAGCATACTACCTTGGGAGACCAGTCACACACCACTAAAAATGAAGAGTATATAGCTGAAGTGAACAGTTCACAACATGAAGACTTTGAAAATAAGTGTTTAAATGTTCATCCAAACTTTACGTGAATACTTTTGCAGAAAGCAGGTTTATTTCCAGAACAATTTATGAACAGCAAAATGATGAGATAATGCATTGAGTATAAAATGTCTAACTCTATTCTCAATCAACCTGAAAACTAATCCTTCTAGAAACTGAGACACACAGTTGGATAGTGTGGGCTAATGTGCACTGTGTTGTACTTGTTCTAGTCTTATAGGGCTGTTGTTTCAGCACCTTTCATGCACACTAAATGCATTCAAAGATTTTTTAAGATGAATATCTCTACTTCCTCTCCTGCTTCACCCATCCTAAGTATCTGTTTCATTATCTCGACTGAAGAAATTACTTGGGAGGGGGACGGGAGACACTCAGTTCAAGTTTGTTTCTTGCTTACACTGCTATTGCAAATTCCCCACAAAAGACTCCAGTATATATAAGATTTGCCTCTTTACACAATTCTGAAAGCGTGAAGTCATATATTCTCTCTATATATTCAATAGATTGTCATAATCTATTTGCACATTCTGGAAAACAACAAAACTCATTAAAATCATTTACACTTCATGAACGCCACCCAGATAGAAAGCTAGATAAATTCTAAATTTAACTTTATCAAAGGAATTATCAAACAAACCCATAAAAATTAATGGCTTTTAGAAATAGATTTTTCTGGGGTTATGTGAAATACTAACATAGCCATAAACACTTATAGGCAAAATGTAATGTAGTGGAAGAACTTAAAGATTTAATGCGATTGCTGTTAATAGAATATGGATTTGATAATCACCTCAGTAAATAAATACTTACCATACTCGTTATCATAGAAAATAATGAACTTCTGCCAGGCATATTCTGTGACCACCCTCAATATAACTTCATTTAGATAGACTGGTGGGCGGACAGAGAGTGTGTAGTCATCATTTCGATTGCTCCTTGTGAGCCCACAGCCACTCCTTGGAGTCCCAGCTGTTGAACGCTGGATGAAGAGGTGAGGGATGTGCATGGCATCTGCCAAGGACTGCAGGGATCCTGCTGACGTGCAGCCAATGGAGCTGACAAGGGCCAGGATGCCTTGGTTCATAAGGTCACAGGCTGTAAGAAAACACAATGATATTCAAGATGACAAGGGCAGTTCAATGCTCACAGCTTATTTTTCTGCTGAAACTAAAAAATACTGGGAATTGCCATGCAGGTACTCCAGTGAAGGGAAAAGAGGCTATCGTTTTATAAATACAATAATCATGTCTACTATAAAATAGCCCCATCTAGCTACATGGTCCTATAAAAGTCATGAGGCATGTCTATTCATTTCAAACCGCCTTTTATATTATCAGTTCGGAGATCAGTAAGTCTGCTCTGTCCCCCATCCTAAAAGGATTACACAGTTAGAACATGAACTAAACCTATAATTATACAAACATTGCAAACTAAACCCAACTATCAAAATAACGGGACGTTCTGGGATGACTAACACTTTCTGAAGTCCAATATATCAGATCTGGCCATAAGATATTTGCATTAAACACACAGAGATTGATGGAATAACAGCTTAGACTGGCTGTCAGCTTTTGAAGGAACTGAATGTAACCATGTACATAAATTTGTCCAGAAAGAACTAAAACATGAATGGCTTATGGGTTATACAATAAATATGCAGCATATCTGATCTAACTTGTCTATTTTAGTGTTCCAGCAAAAACAAACAACCCAATGTTATAAATAAGATACTACTTTCAAAGCTTAGTGGAGTGTTTTTGTAAGATTCCCCTCTCCATTAAAAACAAAACAAAAACAAAAAAACAAAAAACAAAAAACAAACAAAAAAACAACCATGGAGCTCTGCAAGCAAAAAGTAACACCTTGTAACTAATAGCCCAGTTAATGAGGCTGAGTTATCTTAGAATTCTCATTATTACACTAGTGACATTCAAATGAATACTAAAGATGATCATAATGATTAATATTAATACAACTAATAAATATCAAAAGTATTAGTTATTTGGTCTGTAATTTATCGGGTGAAATGAAGCAGAGTGAATGGTTTATTTTGGCTTTCTAATCACATTGAGAGCCAAAGTAAGGAAGCAACACAGACTTGTAATGATATTCCTTGGGCATATTCTTTTTTAAATGCTTAATTTGAGGCTGGCAAAACTATATGTGCAGTTGCCTTGTACTTACACATGTAAACATAGAACTGCACAAGAAAATACAACAGGTGTTCATAGGTGCATGTGCAATACTTAGCATGTGCAATTACTCATTTTGTATTCACATTTTCTTCACACAACAGGTGAGGAAACCAAAGAAGAATCCCCATGAGAAAAGTTTGGTCCTTAAAGTAATATTATTGCAGACAGATTTTGTTAGCTGACCTGTTAGATCAGATTTTCATCCCTCAATGGTAACTTACTCTGCAAGTAGTCCCACTGACTTCAATATGACTTTTTTTTGGCATAAGGCATTATTCAATGAGAATAAGGATGTCACAGTCTGGCCCTTATAAATCTTACCAACCTAACCATAAGACTATGTGGTATCATGGGCGCCAAGAACTTTTCTTCATATAAAATTAATAGACTATTAAATGACAATAAGGATTGAAAGAAGAGCTTTTGCCACACTGGACATCGCTATATTTAACCATCAGAATTATTTCTCTCTCTTTTTTTTCTGTTTGTGTTTGGTTTTTGTTACTTCAGTCTTCTGCCTCACCGACAAGGAGGCCCCTCTGCAGCAGAAGCAGCCTGGTACTGCTGTTCAAAGTGGAGATGGATTTCCCTGAGGCTATCCAAGAATACAGGTGTTCAAAGGCAGTGGTAGCCCATTGGGGGTATGGACAATTTGGACAATGATAATAGACTAGATAATGTCTTTTATTTACTCAATTTCCAATCACTTTTCCAATGCTCTTTTCATACACTAGGTAGAGGCTGTGATATGCAAATTGCAAGTCTTGCAGGTAATGTTATTCCTGGAAAGATAAAAACTCCAGTGTCATTAAAAAATTACCATGTATTTGTAGTTTAGAAGCTGTCTTTTTTAAAGACTGTCTTAGTGTTTATGAAGAGATTCCTTCAGTGCTGCTGAATTTTAGGCGTAAATGGATCTGACAGTGTCCCTTTAAATAAAACATGCCATGCACCCATTCAGTCTCTCAAACATGTCTTTGCAAAACATATGACAATCAGAGACAATCTCACAGAAATCGCCCTGAGGATCCTTCTGATGTTAAATGTCTATATTCTTAGTCAGTCCTTATGAGCAATACTTATCAGGAAATTCCCTATAATACTGTGAATGGAGGAAATTCTCACTGTGCAGTGTGCTACTGAAATAAAGCAAGCTAGGAGGAATGAAACATACAATTCCATGATGGATTTATTCTGTATTTAGTACAATGAGACCAAATCATGGTCCTAGTACACAGTTTGAATTAGCACCTGTAACCTGCTCAGTGGCTAGTTCAAACTAAAAAAAATATGTGCTTAGTTGAAACTAACCTTCAAACCACTTAGTTTAGATTAACCTAAAATCTTAATTTAGACATGGTTAAGACATAGCCTTAATGACCTCATCTCTAGTTTTGCAAAGATTTGGTGCATCTGCCTAAGATCTTTGTAAAGTCAGGGTCCAATATATGTGGTATTTACCCTGTTTCTCATATCCCATTCATGACTACTGCAAACACAAATTACCAATAGGTACGTGTTTAAGAAATCCTCATCCCCATAATCAACAGGACTGATCCAAAATTCCTTGGTATCAGCAGGAGTACCTTCCATTGGCATTAGTGTATCCTGGGCCAGAGCCAGTAACAAACTTTCACAGAAAAATTTGAACTGAACCATGAAGTTCAAAAAAGTTTGGTTAATCCTTTTCATTGCTTTCTACTTTCACACATGTTCTGCCATTCAAGATTCTCTCTCAGGACAGATGCTGAACTGCCAAAACACTGTAAGGATTTGAGTTCAGTTTTGTAGAACTTAAATGTCCAGATAAGCATCCAAATGTTTAGGTTTTTTTCTAAACCAGCCTGTTTCTCACCAGCACAGGAGCCACACATCACAAAACATTACAGTCCTTCCTTCACTGTTGTGTAAGCAATTTCCATTCAGTTGTGTGCTCTGATGTGGCATTCTGAAGCAATTAGATAAAATGAAAAATTATCATTTATATTTGTAACTGGCATTGGATTACACTTGATTACTTATTAAATGAAGCATATGTCACTTTAAGCTAATGAGTTTCCTTCCCCACTTCAATCCTGAGCTATAGCTGTAGTTTTTACTTTTTTTACCCCACTCTGTATCAGGAGTTATTAACCAGTGCATTGGGTCTGATATAGTATTTAATAGCTGGTTTGCCCTCTTCATAGAAGCAATTATATAGAAATGAAAAGGCTGAGTCTTAAAGCAGCTTAATAAAAAAAATAATGACAACTTTATCAAAAGATAACACCTGGTAAAATCATATGATTTTATTCTAGTTATTAGATTTTTAAAGGCACTGTGCAAGCATGTGAAAATTCCTATATTTAGATCTTTGGCATTAATAATTCTCATTTTATCCACTTCTTATTAAACTAACCAGGACGTTACTGTTTAGAGAAGAAACAAAATGAACCCAGTATACTTAACACTACTTGACAAAAATCAAAACACCGTTCTTGATATAACTATCTCCCTAACCATCCACACCACTATGAAATAAGTTATTAATGCAAATACCCTGGTACACTAATTTCTCAGAATATTCATATCCTGGTTTCCAACTCTTGATAGCTTGGTATCCACATGCCTCTTCTACCATTACATCCCAGTTAATTGTCATCCTCTCACCTTTTCCTGTGCCTTTTTTCTCATGCCCTTTTGATTCCTTATCTCACTTTCTCCATCTAATCTATACCCCCCTCCCCTGAGCATTCAAAAAGCATTTTTGTCCCTTTGTTCATGATTTTTGTTCTCCCTCCGAATAACTCCCCTCCCTCAAGGCACAGAGCACATACTTTCCTGTTTGGGCCTCTGCTTCTTCCTCTTTCCCCACTCACTTCTGCCGTCTCTCTTCATTGTCAGGAGGCAGCATGAGCCACAAGATTTAACACTGGATCCAGAATTTTGATCCTATCTTTAAGTTTCATTATTGCTATCAATTTGTGGTGCAACAGACTTTGGACAAGTCATTTTAACTCTCTATGCCTCAAGGTTCTTCTTCAGCAGGGATAATGATATTCACACTTTGTAAAGTACTTTGAGGTGTACAGATGATAAGTATGACCTACTATGATGATATTATGATAAGTGTGATCTAAGAATGATTATTTTTCTCTTTCCCTCATTTCACCCAGCAGGGACATTCCATTCCTTATTAGGACTCTAGCTGCCACAAGTCCCCTCACACACTCTCTTCCTCTCCTCTGACTGCCAGTGCTTCACAAGCATCTTTCTACTCCTGACCATTAATATGGAAATAATAGTTTTTGCTGGGGAGAGACGTGAGCTGTGTAGCACAGTATTACAACCTGCAGCATGAAAGACAGAAGAACATGCAACTGGTAGCTGTATCTTAGTGGGGACCCCTTCAGTAGAATGATCTGCCTGTGCGGCCCTGCGGAGCTCGGCAGAATCGCAACCCCCCCCCAGCAAAAGCACAGACAGCTTTCTCTCTTACAATGGGAGCAGCAAGCACCCTGAGAACCTTCTTCGTAGGGGACAGAGAGCACCATAAGGAAAAGGGGAGGGGAGGGAACGTTTTCATACATCACCAAGATTATGAAAGTTTATTTTCTTTTTTCCAGTAGAGGTAGTTCTATAAGGCAAAGAGAGTCAGCATTGCAATTTGAGCTGCAAACAAGATTAAGGCCAGGACTTATATTTACTCTCAAATGCATGGGTGTAGACAGACTGTACGACTCGTAAAAAGAGCTTTCTTTGAAGATAAAAATAATCAAGAGAGAAAGAAACATCAACTGCAAAGAATGGAAGGATGTGAAAAACCTGGAAATTCAATGAGGGCTCAAGAACATTATCTCCATTAGTAGACGAGGCTCTTGAGGAAACTTCAAACGAATCAAAAGAACGATCGCTATTTGTTTTCATTTGTTAAGAAGAGACTTTGGGTTTATTGCTATCTGAGGCACAGATTAATAATAATAATGACAAAAAAACCAACAACAAGCTCTTATCTAGCACTCATCCGTATAAATAGTACCCATTCATCTGTAGCTCTCGGAGTGCTTTGCTAAAGACATCATTACTGTTATCCAAATTTTAACAGATGGGGAACCTGACCTCAAAGAGGGGTCATGATTTGTCCAGGGTCACCCAGCAAACCAAAGAAGTTGTTGTCCATCCCCAAAAGAGCTTAATCTCAACAGACAAAAAAATTCAAATGATGTGCAGTCCTGTCTTGGAGCCTTTTTTGTTTTGTTTTGTTTTATTTTAAAAATAATGCATGCACGACAGTATTTTTGCTCACATGGATTTTATTCAGGAAATTAGTGGGTTTTGAAGTGATTTGGAAAGTAGGGGGCTGTCCAGCACCACAGTAAAACCTGAAAAGTGTTTCCTGACCATTTTATTAGATTATCACACAAAATTGGCTACTCAAGTCTTCTGTGAAGCATTGTATCTACATCCTTCTGGGGTCTTTATTTTACAAAGGGATCTTATAAAACTAAGTGTCTAGGCAACAAAATGGCAGATAAAATTCAATGTTGATAAAGTAATGTACATCTGAAAACAGAATCCCAACTATACATACAAAATAATGGGGTTTAACTTAGCTGTTATCACTCAAGAACAAGATGTTGGAGTCCACTGTGTTTAGTTCTCTGAAAAATTTTGTGTTGTACTATTCATTACTTCACTGCATCACTCTTGTGGATAGCTCCTTCTGCTGCTACCTCCACACTGCAATTTTAGGTCTCAGTGAGGGGGAATTTATGCTGATGGAGGAACTTATGCAGTGTCTCCAAAGAAACACTGGTATTTGCCCACTGCAGGTCTAACCACTAGCACTTTAACCTGATTGTCACTGATTTCACCTATAATGTCACTTAAAATTACAAGAGACTGTATGGACCCTAACTAACAAGCCCTATTTGACCAGTCCAATCCTTGTTAAAAGAGAGCTGATTACTAATCAGACAGTGGTTGTAACTCAGGCAGAGCCCACACCACCAAGCAAAACATCAGCCCCCTCCTCACCCTCTCTCAACTAATAATCAATCTTGCAGGGCATCTGAATCCTCTGAATCCTTAGTGAGTTCAGTTCAGTCATTTCCAACCAATGACTAAAATTGGTATAATACTATGTTACTAGTTGACAATGGGGGCGGGGGTGTTGGGGAAATCCCTGACCAATTTAAAAACAAATGCATGTGGGAAGCAGGGGTGTCACTGCACCTGGGCCAGCAGGGCACGAGCTCTGCAACTCTTGGCAGGGGCCCTGAATCTGTTGGCTGGCGGCGTAGCTGGAAGGGGACGGATCCAGCTCTGGGCTGCTTCTGGCAAGCCATGGAGGCTTGGAGACAAGGAGCAGTAACCGTTTCCCTCCTCAAGCCTCCTGCAAGAGGCTTGAAGCCAGAGATAGTTCTTGCCACTTCCTCCAAGTGGCAGGAGCTGTCTCCAAGTGCAGATCCGGCCCCTGCTGATGCTGGCAAGTGGCAGCAGATGGGAACAGATCGGGCCTCACAGTGGGAGTGCGACCTGGGTCCATCTCCCCATAATGCTCCTGGTGGGAAATCTAAATAGGACTGTAAGTCCTGGAATGGAAGAAAGAAATGAATGAGAGGCATGCTGATAGTGCAAAGAAACCAAACAAGACTTATGAAAAGAAATAAGGCATAAAGCTATATACAGCAGCATAGTTCTATAGAGCTTTGAAGACAAGGAGAAGAATGTGAAATTTTATTCAGCAGGCAAGGAGATGGCAGGAGTTCCAATAGGGAAGTAAATGCATCCAGTGTGCATCATTAAAGATGATTTTGGCTGCTGCACTACGGAAGACAGGGAAGGAAACAGGAAAGACAGCAGGAGGCCAGAGCAACAGCCAAGGAGGGAGGTAGCCAATGTTTTTACAAATGTGTCAGCTGAAGGAGTAGTGAAGAAAAAAATCAACTTGACACATGCTATAAATGAGGCACCAGCAGGATTTGGCAGCCTTGATACTTGGAGAAGATGAAGAGAGGATTAAAAAGAGGACTCAAGTTGAAAATCCATGTTCTTTCTCTAGGAATAATGGGGAAGTACTTTTTTGGCATCAGTTGCAAACTTGTAGTGAGATTGATCCATCCTTAACAGAAGCAAGAGATTTCGGAAAAAGCAGGAGTGCTGGTTTCTCTTCCTGAGACTTTTTTGGAATGTCATATAAAAGGAAATCTGTACAACTTTGAAGTGTAAAAAAGGCACATTTGGGTTACATTAAGCACTTTGCCATAGAGAGAAGCAGCAGTAGGCTCTGGTCCTAAACCACGCTTTCAGGGGCAAGTATACATGTAATGGGGTTTTCTTTTAAATCTCTGCTAATAGGTAAGAACATATATTATGAAGGATTTACCCACTACAGACAAAATAATAGAAAGACACAAATTCTGCTTGAATATCAGAGATGGGTACATTTCTACTGACACTTCTCTTTTCCTTGAACTAGAATTCTAGACACTTCTTTTTCAGAATAGCTAAGGAGCTAAAGACTGGCTATCTATATGACTGGACAGAAAAAGATGCAGCATTGACAGAATGGGAGGTTGTCATTCTCTGTGCATTAAGAATGCATTCTAGCTAAGCAGCTAGAGTTTGAACTGCACAGCTAGCCTTGGACACAGGTGCCAGCTGCATCACTATGATGCGAGATGAAGCAGTTTTAATTCAGCTTTTCCATTATAAAAAAACACTCTTTCTTTCTTGCTATCTGAGATATATCTATACTTTGCAGCAGTGGTTCCCAACCTGGGGTCCACGGACCAGCTCCAAGAGGTCCACAGACAGGCTGGGAGCTGGGGCTGGATGCTGCCAGGATCTCAGGTTCCCATGGAGATCCAGGCTTCTGGCCAGCAGGGAGCCTCCCCCAGGCAGGAAGGTTTTAAAAATCCAATGCCCTGAGCATGCTCATAGCATGGTCAAGGAACGTAGCTCTGGGAGGGCCAAGTGCCAGCAGCTCAGGCCAAGTAAGGGGGGGAAGGGGCTCAGGAGAGATGGAGGGACACCAGGGGTGGGGGTGGGGGGCTGTTGGAAAACAGGCCAGTGGCCAGGGAAGACTCAGGGGCAGAGGCAGGGGCAGGGAGGCTCCACTGGATTGGCGGGGGCTGCATTCTGCTGGCAGGGACTCCCCTGGAGCAGCGGAGCCTGGATCCCACCACCAGGGGCCACATTGTGCTTCGCAGAGGCACTGCTACATAAAAACTGCAGCCGGGGGGGTGGGGGGGGCGCAATGTTTTTTTGATTAAAAAAGGGGTCCCCAGCCTGGAAAAGCATTGTTTCTAGCATTGTTATACTCATGTTGGACCCAGTATCTGAGACACTATGATGTCTATCACTATATCATCAAAGTACTGTTATTTACCGTGTAACTTTGAATGTAAGCAACTACACATCAGGGCTATAGTTTTTAATTTCCTTGACTCAATGTCTGTAGTGACTGACTGACTGACAGGATATGGTTTTTAATTCCCTTTACAGTACAATACAGAAGCTCTCTATCTTTAATCCACACACTGTTGAATGCATTTCTTCTGCTAGTTACATTAATTTTACACTTATAATAAAGAATAAGTGTATTCAAGTCATGGAAGTTACACAGTGGTGCATGTGAAAGAAAAAATCAGTTCTATTGTATGATACAGCATATAATATAGCATGTCTGCCTTGATAGATTACAGTAGCAAGCACATACGAGGAGATGACAACAGATATACTGACCATTTAAATAGAATTTTTCATCTGTACTTCTCAAAATACTTAACAAAAGTAGGCAAATATAATTATCCCCATTTTACATATAGGGAAAATGAAGTACAAAGAGGTTAAAACAACTTGTATATATCACACTGAGTTTGTGGCAAAATTGGAGAAAGACTTTAGGTCCTATTCTCAGACCTGTCCTATTCTCTGGTAGGTAATCAAGGATTGGCCAGTATGTGCATCTGTCTCCTTGTGTGTCAAAAGACTTGTTCTCTGTACTATCCATATGCTTCATGGACTAGAAAAAGGATTCTCTTGCTTCTTAAGAGTTTATCTGAGCTTTTGTAAAGCAAAGTTTCCTTTGCAAAAAGCGCTCAGTCAATAGCATAGTGGTGAACAGTACTCTCTCTCTGCCACTGGTCAAATGTGATCAGAAAACCAGGCACAATTACGGCAAATGTTTCATGGCCGCATCTCATTAGCATGATGCATTGGCTTTCTAAATAAGATGGAAGAGAAAGGTCAGCTTTCAGAAATTTAATTACAGCAGGCTGGCTGCCAAGAGTAAATAATTTTTAAATCCATTGTAAAGCAAGAGTTTGCATAATAAGATGGCATTTTTTACTGGATTGTCTATACACCGTTTCCTGCAGGGTGGGTATAAAAGCACTGGTGAAAGGCTAGCAAATAGCCGGATTCTGAACTCAGTGTTTTGTGCAGGTGTGAAGTCTTCTGACTTCAGAAGGGTTACTCCTGTCTGAGTCCTCAGTATTACTGAGAAGACAATCAGACCTTAAGTCCATATAGTTCTCAGTTCCCCTCAGCCATGTATCAGACCTGAGCACTACTTAAAAGAGCACCACCTCTTTTAGCTATCGGGTTTATGTAAAATTATTCACCATTTGAATCATTAATGCATCTTACATGCTAATCTACACAATGCCATTTTTCAATTTACATGGCACAAAGGATTGCCATCTTGGTTCATTAAGAAGGCAATGTCATAATGCTACTTTATGACATTGTCAGCCAATGAGCACAGTGGAATCATTCGAAAGCAAGTTCCAAAGGGCCAGCTAGGTTAGTTTAGTTCAGCAAAAGCAGGTTTTCATCTTCGTTTCTCTCCTTTACTGCTCTTGATATCAGTCAATGCTGTTAATGAATACTATCAAAACCTATGATAGTTTCTCTCTTTAGATCCCAGCTGTGCATACACTCCCTGCCACCCCCCACCCCATCAAGTAGTCTCTCTCATTCTTCCTTCTTCCTCAAGGCCAATTTAACACAAGGGCTATAGGGGCTGCAGCCCCAGACTCCAGCCTGAACGGGGACCATGGATCATACAGACTGTAGCCCCTACAGTCCCTGCTGACCCGGTTGGTAGGGCTGGGGTGAGGGCAAGGGAACTGGATGATGGGGAAAATCCAGAGGCTGCAACAAGCCACCGCACTTCTAACCTGTTCCTAGGATGGCTGGCTTGCCCCTGGCAATGGGGCTCCACTGAGCACCAGGGGCACATCTGGCCAGCGCATCAGGAGGCCCCAGAGCAGAGCGGCCACACACTGGTCAGCCCTGCCCCCTGAGCCAGAACAGCCAGTCCCAGCCCTCCCCACCCCACCCCCAGGCCACTGCAGTCTGGGGGGAAGGGCCCACAGCAGGGCTGAAGGCTGCAGGTGGGGGGACCCCACAAAAGTGGGCAGCCCAGAGCTTCAAAGCCCCTTAAACTTGCCCTGCTCTTTCCTCCCAATAAGGTTTGGGAATCTACATATGTCAACTGCAAAACAAATAAAGCAGGAAAAAGAAGGGCTTCAGCACTTAGGACTCGGAGATGTTCCTGTCTAACAGATGAAGCTGCTTCTCTTTCTAAATATGGTAACGCACAGGAAAGCCTAAGGTCAAACCCTCATAAGGCTTCAGTAACACAAGATCTTTAGTATTAGTGCTGCTGTGTCTTTTTAACGTGAAAGAGATAACACAGAATCTCCTTCAAGTGGTTTTGTCCCCATAAAGGAGAAAGAAAGCCCTTTCTAGCCTGAAAATGACATTTGAAGGAATGAGGTTCCAATTTGTATGAAGAAGGATGAATGGATGGGTCAAATGCCATGAAGGAAGCAGATCTGCACAGAAGTTTCAAATGTGTAAAAGCGGAGAGAAGCAAACCACTGCCAAAAGATGAAAAAAGGAAGGAAACAAAAAGCCTCCCTAACCTAGAACCTTCACTATTTCTAGAATCAAATATTTAAGGTTCTGTCATGTTAGGTTAACTTTTTTTTACTCCATTTTTCATTTTTATGCAATCTCTAAGATTTGGCCAGAAAAGAAAGTAGCAGAATGCTTCACAAAAGGCAGTTCTCATGGTAGTTCCTGAAAAAAACAGAAGCAGCAAATGCTGCACATGTAACGAGAAGATCTGTTCACATTAATTTTCCAAGCAAATTTAGCAGACTCAATAGACTCTCAGTTTAGAAATGCAATTCCATTGTCCTTGTTGATTGAATGACATTAAGGGGCACTTGAGAAATACAAATATGAAATGCTTTGACTAAACAGCTATGATCTTGGGTGCCTATACAAACTGAACAGTTTTGAACTTCTGAAGATTATTTATCACAAATACAAGAACAGTATGTTATAAAAAAAAAAAATTCCCCTCTCACCCCTATGGGTGGTATGCATCTTCCTCAACCTCGGGTCCTCTACCAGAGGCCTGGGAGTTTGACGGTTCTGCGCAGTATCTTAGCTGTTCCTAGCACTGCACTCTTCTGGACAGAGAGCTCTGATGTCATTGCTGGGATCTGTTGGAGCCACTCTCCCAGCTTAGGAGTCACAGCCCCGAGTGCTCCTACCACCACTGGGACCACTTTGGCCTTCACTTTCCGCATCTGCTCTAGTTCCTCTTTCAGGCCCTGATACTTCTCCAGCTTCTCATACTCCTTCTTCCTGATGTTGCTGTCACTTGGCACTGCTACATCTATCACCACCGCTGTCTTCTGGTCCTTGTCTATTACCACAATGTCTGGTTGATTGGCCAGTACCTGCCTGTCCGTCTGGATCTGGAAGTCCCACAGAATCTTAGCCCTGTTATTCTCCACGACCTTCTGTGGGATCTCCCATCTGGTCTTGGGAGGGTCTAGCCCATACACTGTGCAGATGTTCCTGTACACAATGCCAGCTACTTGGTTGTGCCGTTCAGTGTATGCTGTTCCTGCCTGCATCCTACATCCTGCCACTATGTGTTGGACTGTCTCTGAGGCCTCTCTGCACAGTCTGCACCTTGGGTCCTGTCTAGTGTGGTAGACCCCTGCTTCAATGGATCTGGTGCTCAGTGCCTGTTCTTGTGCTGCTATGATCAGTGCCTCAGTGCTGTCTTTTAGTCCAGCCCTTTCCAGCCACTGGTAGGATTTCCCAAAATATATACACACACACACACACGCACAATATACATGGTGTGTGAACAATGCTACTTTAAAAAGGGGAAATTGTGACAGGCTGTTCCCTATATCCAGTTTGGCGTGCCACTGCAACCCCCCACTTCCCCCTCCTGAAATCCGATTAACCCCACTTTCCCAAGGGACCACTCACTCCTAACTCAATCCACTCCAGCCTCTCGCATACTATCGGTCCCAAGCAGTGGGTGTATGTCGTCTGGTTACCCAAGGGACGGTCCCCAAGCGAGCACACTTGGCCCAAGTTACCTCACCGGGAGCCACTGTCTTACAGGGATTGGTACCCACTCCCAATCACCATACACTTAAGTCTGTCCATTTAACAAAGAAATGATTCATGCCAGCCTTCTTCACTCATACCCACTAAAGAACGCACAGCTATAGATAAAATCACCACTAGTATATTGATAAGATTACAATTCTAAGTGAGAATATGGCCAATCGGGGCAGAATCATAATATAAAGGAGTCAGGAGTGACCACAGGGAAATAAAAAAGTAAAACACACATACTATTCTAATATTTCTACCTAAACTAGCCTCATTGCCCAAATTCATGCTCACGGTATTTGGCTATCAGATGTTGATACAGCCAGTCTCTGCCTGGGACCAGGCAGGGCCCAGATGTTGCTTGCATTGTTTCAAGATGGAGTTCTCCAGGCAAAATGCCCCAAATCCTTCCAAGTGTGTGTCTATTTCCAAACCCCCTCGACCCCTTCTCTTCCGGGCAGAGGTGATCTCTTTGTCTGGTCCAAGCCACTTCAATTTGCATATTCTTTGTTACCTCCTACAGGTGCTTGCTTGCTCACAGATATGGCTGTCTACATGTTGCTGGGAGAGAGTTTTGTCTGTCTCCCACCCACTGAGCCACACAAAACATGCTGCACATCCGTACACACACATGAAGCTGCAGGGAATATAATACCATAGTAATCATGTAGAATAGATTACGAGCGTCCATAAAGAAACCTTGCATGGAGTAACTGGCATCAAATCATACAATCACAGTGCACAAGTGAACAGAAAAATCATATAGATCATAACCCAGGGATACACAGATGTGCATTCCATCACAGATGTTTAAATGAGCGTTTGACATTCTTGCAAAAATGCACCAGGTGCTAATTAGATTCTAGAGTATGCAAATCAATCATGGGTTGAAGAAATGAAACCAGAGTTTGATATGCAAAAGCTACAAGCAAGTCAATTTCTACACACAGAGCTGCAATTTTCCTTTGAACCCTCATGGGTAACTCACTGCTGGTTCCCTGCTAGCCTACTAAAGCACTCCTGCTCCTCATCTTACCTTGAAAAACTTTCAGAAAGGTCTCTGGGTTTGTTCTGGGATGGGATCCCAAAAGTGCAACAATCTCAATCTATGATAAATGAGCTCTCAGGAAGATGGAATGCAGTTTGTAAATACTTCCCACATTAAACCTAAGGTTCAATTTGCATGGGTCTGCGATCTGATGCAACTATTTCACAAAGTTCTATTGAATTTCCTCTTACAGAGCCATTGTTCAGGTCACAATTAGCTGCACAATGCAGCTCCTCATGCAGGAGCACCCTGTGGCTTATTATGATACACACACTGGACTATCTGCTCATAATTCCTGAAACCCCCATAATGTATGATGGGGACACTCACCATTGTGCCAAACCTGCTTGTAGTTCATCTGGGGGGATTAGCTCTGTCTTCTAGATGGACACCCCTTCTTGCAGTTACTCAGTCTGCCATTTCACTCACTCAGTCCATAGTCTCTCATGCTTCTGGACCTTCCTCTTTATAGCTTAGCTCTCCTGTCAGGTCACATTAAAGTTCTCCCCGCTTCCAGGGTACTGCAGGCTCTGCAAGGCCAACAGTCTGAGGCAGTCCACTCCCCACTGCATTGCCTGTGCCACAATCCCTGGGGTTGGTAGTAAACCCAGACCCATTCTCTTCCCTGGGTTGCAGCCAACGACACCTTCAACCCAACAGCTGTGGGCTTTTATTGCTCCCAGTCCTTCCTGTTCCCGCCCTTGACTGCTTTCTACTCTCTTTGCAGCTTCCAATTCTTCTCCTTGTAGGTGAGTATAACTGCAGCTTTTTCCTCCCGTTGCCTGCCAGCTTGCTTTCTTTCTGGATCCTGGCCTGCTCCTCTCCCCAGCTGAATATGTCCTGCAATCAGGCCCAAGCATACACTACGGTTCCTCCAGGTGCAGGCAGCCTAACTGACACCTTCAGGCTTTGTGTGGGGGTATACACAAATCAAACAAAGAAAGATTTATTTACTTTGAATTTTTTGTCTGTCTTGGAAGACAGAGAAATACAAGCCCATTTCAGCCTTGGAATCCACAAGTACTCTCTGCCCCTTGTGAAGGCCTACGAAACTCCAGCAGGACTCTGCACAGGCGCAGAGGTTCACCATAGAACAGGGGTCAGCAGCCCCTGGCACCCATGCCAAAAATGGCATGGGGCTGAGCCTGAGCAGCACGCTGTACCACTCAGGCTTCCCCACTGGCTCCGCTCCCCCAGCGCTGCATGGCTGGGTGGCAAGAGCTGTGTGCCACGTCCACGCTTCCCCGCTAGGGAGCGTGGCCAGCAGGGAAAAAAGAGGTGCAGCACGCTTGGTTCCTGACCCTTGCTGGCCACAATCACTGCTGGGCAGGGCTGAAGGGGAGCAGGGCCACATGCCGGCCTACCCCACCCCCTGGGATGGACCGGCCAGCTGGGGACGGGGCAGGCACTGAATGATGGGAGGATGCCTTCTGGCCCCAGCCTCTCCTCCACCCCAGGATTGAATAACGCATCTTCCAATATCAGTGGCCAGTGGCTGCCCCTCCTGAGAGGGGGTGGGCACCCCCACAGGCCAATTGGCCCTGCCCCCTCCCTCCCCCCGGGGATAGCCCTGCCTTACAGTGTTTTGCTGCTGTCACTCCCCAGTTGGGATGTTCACAGGCAGCCTACAATCATTCAGGTCACACCCTGAAGTGGCTGTGTGACCACCCTGACCCAGCAGCTCTGACCCCAGCACACTATCTATTGCCCCACTGTTCCACTCTGGCTTCCACCAGCCACACTTACAAACTGCAAAGTGACCCAGTTGGGGTATGTACATGCTTCCATTTAAGTGGAACACTGAGTCAATTTATAGTAAGAAGAAAACAAAATTTATTAACAGCAGGATATAGATTAAGTGATGCCAAGTAAAAGGAATCAAGTTAGAAAGTGTCACAAGCAATGAAAGTGAAAACATTCATTTAAAAGTCTAGAGCTTAACCTAGCAAGATCCAGGCTTGATTCAAGATGGTTTCTCGCCTATCTGCAGTTTTTAGAAACTTACCCTCATCCCTTTGGCTGAAGGGCCCAGTCTGCTCAGTTTGTAAAACCTCTGTTGCCTCATGTCTGTCTAATGATGGATGCAAAAGATAACTTCTGTCCCTGTTTATATCTTCCAAAGTTCAATCAATTTATTTCAAGATGCAGGATGACATCCTGCTGTTTTACTCTTCCTGCAGGTTTCCCATCCCCCATGTGTAAATAAAGTTTCCATTGATTTGATTCCACCGTGTCTAATTTACATAGAAGACAAATAGCTGCCTTCTCTCACATCTGGGAAGGAAGCCATTTATCCTCTTTTGCACACAGACTTTAAAACAGAATATCATTAAGTATCCATATTTGCTTATATAGTGCTTCACACACATTTCACAATGGTATTTATCACCAATGTGTCACAGCTGTCAGAAATGACTTCGCTCTATACATCTTTATAATAAAATAGCATTGTATACAATCAGTTGATTCAGTTTCTTATCACTTGAGGTTCAGCCCTCCTGTCTTCACAGACCAGTAAACATCTGCAACCAAGACCATGGCTCTTTCTCCTGCTAGGGAATAAATGCCATTCTGTCCCTTTTCCAACTTGTTCATATGAGGTTTGCCTCTATCCCTTGTTAACTTGATGAATCTGTTTACGTAAAGTATAATGGTCTTTCATTACTGTGGAAGTGGCACCCAGATGGGGAAAACGTATTCCATTGTCTGAGGCGTGGCTATTTAGCAGGGCGTAATCACAGTAGGGTGAGCAGCCTTTACCCCAGGTGTGCCGGAGCGGCTCCATTGAACTGCTCCATTAAAGGGTGTGTTCCTCGCCGCTCACCTCAGGCATCGGCCACTGTAAGGGGCAACGAATTCCTTAGTTATGGCTCTCCTGTTTAGAACAACAATCATGGAACTGAAAGGAACTTTAAAAGGTCATTGAAATCAGTCTTCTGCACTCATGGCAGGACCAAGTGCCATCTAGATCATCTCTGAGGGGTTTTTGTCTAATGCGCTCTTGAAAATGTCCAGTGATGGAGATTCTATAACCTACTTCAGCAATTTATTCTAATGTTTAATCACACTGACATACAGAATTTTTTTCCTAATGTCCAACCTAAACCTCCCTTCCTAAAGTTTCAGCCCAATGCTTCTTGACTAACTTCCTCCCATCATGACTTGTTTAAACACACTTAAGTTATAATTCTAACAAATATCAATAATTTTTAATACCCACACGTAATACATCATGTAAGACCATTAATAGTCAGAGAGCTGGTTTCAAATAGTATCTCACAAGGCATGTTTTGTACAAAGATTATTACACCAGTGTGTAAGGTATGAATAAAATTGCAATATGGAAAAGTGCTCTTTTAGTCTGATTTCAATGCTGGTTACACAATGATTGTAAAATTCAATTTATTTAAGAAGAATAAAAGAAGTCTGAATGAAGCCTTTTAGAACTCTTAATTTAATTTCGTACAGTGCATCTATAAAACAGCCCATAATCAGAGGTAGCGTAAATCAGCACAGCTGGATTTCAAAGACTTGACTGGAGCTATGAATATACATCAGCTGAGGATCTGACTGCAAGTCTAGTCATTCTCGCACAAGATTAGGGGAATCCATATTTGAATACCGTTTTTTGCTTGTAGAGTGGACTAGTTAATGCAGTTTTCAAGCCATGTTGGAGTATCATGTTGGCAAAATAGTCCATATGTTTTCCTAACAGTTTTATGTGAAGTTGGTCCATAATACAGTATGAAAATGTTATAATATGGATTTCTCCAACTGTGCCACATACTCATGTGTTAGTGCACTTAGGTTTGTATTGCAGATGAACCCTAAGAGCTGAAACTAGGGCTTTTACTGTCATACTTTTTTGGGACATCTCTTGCCATTATTAGTACTGCCACATCAGTACAATCAGTAGTAGGAGAAAGAGCTAGAAAAGACAAATGGCTGGAGGCATTTTAATTACCATCTGATGGTTACAAGTGTTTTACAAGGTGCATCTCAGAATCTCTTTATGGGTCTTCCAAATATTTATTCCTATCTGTAAATACAGGGGTAGGCAATAATTTTGGCTGGAGGGCTGGGTGGAGCAGCAGACAGCTGGCTGTGGTGCTATCTGACACGGCACCTGGAGGGTTCGCGAGCCAGCCCTGAACCTGGTGGGGTGGAGGCAGTGCTGAGTCTATAGGGTGTGGGGAGTGTGAAGTGGCAGAGAGCCGACCAGGCATAGCAGATGGGAGCCGGCTGGTGCAGCTGAAGAGAGCCAGTGTGAGGGGAGGTTCCAGAGTCCAGAGTCAGCTGGAGGGTGGGGGAGTAACAGAGACCCAGCCCCGGGAGTGGGAGGGTGATGAAGAGCTGGTGGACAGGGCACTGGGCCAGACACAGATGTCTGGTGAGCTATAATTGGCCCACAGGCCATATTTGCCCACCCCTGTGTAAATTTCATCAACTGGAATCTTGTTTTCATCTGAAAGATTCACTGAAGTTCAACAGATCTAGCCAGATGTTTGAAATCAGGATACCACATATTATGCTCAGCATCCATTTCCCCACCACTACTGCAAGGAATGATTTGCCATTCCACCCTTACAATCACTAACACAATAACTGCAGTTAAATATAGTTACTTGTCATTCTATGTGACCCACACATTCACAATTGACACACTTCTGCAATGATTTGTGTGCAAAATATGCTTCATCCACTATCATTTTAAAAGTGGCAAAACTATCACTGTAAGATATACATAATAATGCTACATGTGAAATTATGGATACTCTCTAATACTGTGTTTTAAAAGTCTGAGTAAAAGGTGTTTAAACTAGGCATGTCAGGGGAAGTTGAGAAGCAGGTTTTCTCCAGACAAAGGGATGAGAACTAGGGGTGGGCCATATTCAATTGGCTATTAATGTATATCAGACACTGCATCAATAAAAGATAATTTGCATGGTAGCAACCACTAAGGGAGGAAGAACCAACATAGAGACATATTCTAAACCTCCTGGCTCCTTAACACAGCACAGATTAAGGAACATTTCAAAGCTTCACTGGAGTATTAAAAAGAGTGGCAAAATCCACAAATTATCTGTCACCTAAGAAGACAAAGAACTGAGAACATTGGATTTTGTGGGATATCCTGGCCAAAGGGGTGGTCAGCCATCTTCCTGGAACCTAAAAATGCCTATTTTGATGGAACATATTCTTGGAGGTTTCATCACATCACACGGTAATACTAATCTTTAATTTCTGGAAATTCCAGGGCAATCCTGGAGAATTAGCAACCCTAAATCTTACATTGAACCAAAGTTCTAGTTTTGTTATGTCTAAGTCCCTATAAAGCATTTTTCACTTTTCTGCCTTTGTAATCCTTTCTGACTTTCTCTCTTATACTTGAATTCACAATCTTCTCTCAGTGTTATTAATCTTGTTTTACATTTAACCTAAACCACCCCAATGCTGTGTTTGAATTCAAGTAATTGCTAACTCCAGTTAAAGAAAAAAAATTACTATGCTTATGTCTCTTTAAAAGTAGCAACTGATCTTGTTACTTCCCAAAATGCACCAGGAAAAGGTTAGGCATTCCAGAGCAGATAGTTTTGGTGAAATCTGAGAGTGTTAGGATCACTTGGCATGTGACTGTGGTGTAACACGTGGGCTACCTAAGTCAGAGTTGCTATACCAGGACCGCTTAATACACAGACAGTCAGTGCATGCTTGCATGGTGGCTGGGAGTTTCCATGAAGTCAGCTACAGCGCAAAGCATTTTAAAGAATTCAGGATTATAGTACAAGCAGTTACATCACCTCTCACTATTCTAGGTTGGACACCAAAACATGACACTGTTTTAATAAAAGTTTTCATGAGAAAGCTATCGATCAACACTTACATGCTATGACATTAACATTGTATTCAGTGCTGCACATGGAGCATGCTTAATTCCATTTCCATGCATCCTCAGGGAACAGAATTACAACTCTTGTTCTCCCTTTAAAAGGGACAAACATATTATCTTCATTTCATGAGCAAATTAGATATTCCTCTGAATTCCAGGAGGCATTGTTTATTTCTTTCAGCTCAATTAAAAAAATAAATAAAATAAAAGATGAAAAAGAGAACCTAACCAATTCAACAATAAGATGAAAAGACCCTGATCGTGATGCTTCATACTGAATTTGAATTAGAAATGTGTATTGTTTTACTTGATTTAATTTTTAAAAAGATCGCATTAGAAAATTAAAACAAATACATCAGAGGATTTGCTTATTAACCCTTATACTGCTATAATTTTCCACACTGCCTGCCAAAAATAATGCTTACGAAGATTTATGTGCAAGAGCTCACTTATTTTTTATTGAAGATTTTTAGATTAAAATATACCAAACAACTATGAAATCCCAGGAAGACAACACAGCATGTAAACACAGTAAAGCACCTAAAAATGTACAATTCTTAAAAAGTTAAGCGTACCCTAAACCCTTCCACGACATCCATTCCAAGCCCCATCAAATAAATTCTCTAAAGAGTAGGATTGCTAATTTATACATTACCAAGTTCTGTTCTCTTCTTTCAACTTTTTTCAGGAAGCTCAAGGTGGTATGTTGGAAATAATACATCCTCAGGCACTGCCCAGAGGAGAAACCAACCTTTATTCTCCTGATTCCAATTTGCTTGATAGGAGTCTGTGGGGTATATGAGTGTATATGAAAAGCATACTATATAAGTACTGCAGAGAGAGCTCAGACAACTACTATTGCATGATTCCAAACATTAACTTGATCTGAACAGAAGAATAGGGTCAAATTTAAAGCTAGCAGAAGCAGACACAATTCCATGGATTCAGTGGACTTGAACCTGCTCATTTCAGGTCTGAAGTGGACCTCTGGTGTATATACAAACCCCTTTCTTTTTTTGGCATCTTTTTCCTCACCCACATTGCCAGATTCAGATTGTCACAATATTTACTTTGCAGTGAAGAGGACAGTCAATCCTACTCTGAAATTCTCTGCTCTGTAAATTGGTATCTACCTACTGAAAATTAATTTGGGGTTGAAAGCCCATAACAGCAGACTATAGGTACTAAGATTCCCTGTTGGGCATAAGATAAAGCCTGCATCACTTCTGGCTAACCTTTACTAGCTACACCACACACAAGGATCACCTCCTTTTTATCCTCCACCCAAAAGCAACCAGTTCTGATTTAGAGAGTCACAGGTGGAGTTTGCACAATCATTCCAGTCATGAAACTCCAGTCATGAAACTAATATAGTCCAATCTTTCTGGGACTTCTACTTCTTTCCATTTTTTCTTTAATAATCACACATTAATCATAGTTAATCATTATAGGGACTAGAGACAGAAAAAAATCACACCTTTCGGCTACCAAAAAAATAAAAAAGCTAAAAAGGGTTATTTACTTTTCTAAATAATAAGCTTTTAGCAGGGGTTTGGACTAGATAACCTCATGAGGTCCCTTCTGACCCTATGAAACAAAAAGAAACCAAAGTAAAAGCAGCAGCAAATGAAATATTTTTGGTTTATAAACACTTACCCCTGAGTGACTATGATTTGCATCAAAGTAGCACAAATTCAGTCACATCTTATTGTTTAATTATAAGTTCTCTCAAGAGATTGTTGGGGGTGGGGGGGGGAGGAGGGAAGGCTAAAGAGATATGGGTAAAGTGATACAATAAAGAATTTCCTGCATCCAAACTGCTTTGATGAGTTGGAGAAAATGAAATTGAGCAAGGAAACAGAGCATGGGTTGAAGTGTTTATTTCATGCCATTCTACTGGCATTTCGTGGAGATGCTATGAGGGGTTCAGTAAACTCACATCCATAAAATGCAGGCAAGGAGTAAGGCATGACATTCACAGTTTCAATAAAGCCAGACTTCATATTTGCCCCACTATATAGTGTCTGAGTGCTGTGACAGCCCACATCACCTAGAAAGCATCACATTGGTTAACTATCATGAAAATGTGGATCTGGCTGACTCATTAGCTAGAGATTGCTAAGAATTTGTCAAATTAAAAACAAATGAACAAACGACAAAGAAAAAACAAACAAACAAAGAAAAAGACACACACAAGCCTAAAAATAATTACAGTGGTTATTTATCTAAGTGAACTGCCTTACAACTGAAATGTGTTAGAATATAAAGTTTTCTATGTTATCTTTAATCAGGCATTAGAAATGAGCCCTCAATGCCTATGTTATAAATCATCTTTGATGATACAAAAAGAAACCACCCCGCATTTAAAAAGTGATGTGCACACATGTTCTCACTGGCCAGCCCAGCAACTGTAGGTATTTCAGCGTTTCTGGAAGTTGTGCATTGGCCTTAGTGGGACTGGTGATGATGTGACAAGGCTGAAAAATACTTGCACTTGGATTTTCATTAGTGCCAGCCCCTGCATTTCAGCTAAGTTGCTAACAGCTGACATCATTGCAAGAGCAAAAGGAATCAGGACTTACAAATGTGAATTTGGGAGAAGTCTGGTAACTGTTGAGATGGCAGGAGAATATCCATCCACCTTTCAGAAAGACCTGCCCAAACCCCTGTGCAATGAGTTTTTAAGAAATACAAACCAAAAACAAAACAAAACCCCCACAACGCATACACACTCTCCTTGAGAAAAAAAAACAGGGGCTGGGGAGGAGGAGTATACACATTCGTTTTGATTATGATTGCCCAGCTAGCTCATTTGGGTGAATAGCTGTTGGCAGGTCAATCAATCCATTATAATTTAAGACCAAGCTGTTCTGATGGAAGTATTTGCTCCCTAGCACAGTACATTTGCCATTTTAGGAAAGAAATGTTGGAACTACAAATCTTCAGGATTGCAATGCTTGCCAATGACTCATAGATGTCAATGAAAATCCTGTTATCAGAATTAGTAATTTGTCAAAACCTTCCAGATTTAGGATATTTCTGAAATAGGCCCTTTTCTGGGTATGAAGCTTTACAGAAGTTAGTGGGGAGTGTATAGTGGACATGCCGATACATTTTCACAACAACTAGGGTGCAAAAAAACCCACATCTAGTTACCAAACCAACTAACTAGTGGTCTCCATAATAAGTGTGATGGCACAAAACATTATATCACATCTGCTAATTATGATGTGAAATAACGCAAGTGGCATTATGACCAGGATGAAAATGGGAAGCCTTCTCCCTTTAAGAATACTCTATTTTTTCCAGCAGCAGTCTCATTAAGTAAATATATAAATAAATACAATTATTACCCAATTCGCATAAAAAACCTCAGAAAGTCTAGGACAAGATGACATTATATATAGCATTCATTAACAGTTAAATGCTGTGGCTTGCCAACTACCTGAACTATTTCCAGGAGCTTTAGCTGGTTTGAATTTGACTACAAACCATTTTGGCCAAGAGCTTTAAAACATGCCCTTCTACACAAATACAAAGCAATCATCTGCAAATGCTAAAACTAGGGATTACAGTTGCATTGTGTTCAAGCATTCTTGCTGTATTTGGTTGCATTTTTCATACCAGTGCATGCAACTGTAATCATAGATTTTATATACCAAAAACTCAATTTAAACCACATAAAGCGGACATGCTAATATCAAGAAACAAAGACACAACAGAGATTTCTAACTCAGCACTGAGAAACATTTGTCTGATTTTGCATACTCATTTCTCTTTGTCTGCTATGCATCATTTTAGAGAAAAGTCATGCTCATGTTTAAGATAACCTGTTTGGCATACTGAAGTTTACCTCTGCAATCAGAACATTCCTTGGAAGGTGTAAATCAAGATTTATTTCTCCACCCAGCTTTACTTCATACTGGAACATGATGATATATTCAGTTTTCTAGTTCAGATGTGGATCTGATTTATGCTAAGGTGCAGATGACTCTGGATAAATAATTACACTGTTGCTCGAAAACAGAGCTGGTTCTAGGGCTCCATGGTTGTGGGGAGGCAAGTGGGTACAATGCAATCACTGCATGTCACTATTTTAAAATGAACAACGTTTCAGGGGGTATAGCTAGGCTCTGGAAAACCCTGGATTTTAAGACTTTAAAAAAGTAATATTTGGCTACTGTGTTAGTATTCAGTGCCAGCCCAAGGTTTTTTGGAGTCCTAGGCCAACACTGATTTTGACATCCCCCTGCCCACAGCTGCCAACGGGGGTCCAGCTGCAGGCAGAGAGCAGGGCAGGGCAGGATATGCTTGCTGACCCCAGTCCAACCCTTGGCACCCCCTAATGGCTGGCACCCTAGGTGACTGCCTAGGTCACCGCTATGGAAGATCAGCCCTGTCAGTAGTTTACGATGATTTATAAAAGCCAAAGGCTCTCCGATCTGCTGCTGTTCCACTGCTTAATCTTATGTCACTATGTACATATTTTTGGCCTTTCTGACCAGTTGAGGCCTCTTGAAAATAATTTGCCCCTCCTCTTCAGTGGTGTTATGTTGACTGGAAGATGTGATTCCCAAGACAGGTGAACACACTTTAGTCAGTTCAAGATAAGCTACTGAGCTAAAAATATCTGTTCAGATTTGGGTGAAGGTGGCAACTTGAGCTAGCTGTCCAAACACAGCATGGGGGAGATTGTTTCAGCTTGGACTCAGATGGCTAGTCTGAGATGTCACCCATGCCACAAAGCCCATACTGCTATTTGTAGCACACTAACTCATCATGAGCTAGTATGAATCTTTCCACCCATGCTAGGCATCACATCTCCCAGCTGCAGCATATACATGCCCTCTACTACTATTAGGAATTCTGTTTTCAGCTCTATATTTGTTCAAAATATTAAAAGTCATTACATATCCTTCTAATGCTGGTCATCTTTGTGATTAATATTATTGACTGGAATTGGAATATGCTACAAGTTAATTGTACCAAGCTGAACCTAATGACAATTCCTTATGTGCCATTTGAAAATCCCTCATTACTTAATCTTGATACAGAAGGTCACACCAATGGAAGACATGTGCACAACACAAAATAAGCTTAGGATCTAGAACTAAGTTTTCTTTAGGAAGTCGGAAGACTTCATCCAATTGTCGTTTCATTCATCCGTCAGTGCAAACAGATATCATATTTATAATTCCAACCTCACTTTCAGGGATAAAACCCAATGTTTTTAGTTCCATAAACACAGACCACAGTCACTCATAGGCTATAGAATTAAGGTATACATCTATGAACAGAGTGAGAAAGTCAGGTACAGTTCTCCACTTCAGAACTGGTCTGTGCTGAGACATTAAAGCAGCTGAGAATTGCTCTAACTTATCCCAGCAACATATTGTTTCTAAGACACTACGTATAAGCTGAAAACTGACAATATGGATCCTCTCCTAATGCTGTCCTCTCTTTCTCCCAACATGCCCCTTACACAGTGACAGGTCTCCTGTGCCAATTGTTCTATCTGTTGGCTTCACAGCAGTAGAGAGTTTCTTTCCTCCTGCAATGGTGAGAATCCTCTCCCTTTGCACTGCCTGCATGCCCTGAATGGGCTGATCTATAACTGAAAGTCTTATTAGATGTTTAATTAAGTAAGCAGAGAATAGAGTTTTTCAGTGACACTATCTGACAGCTGAAAAGAAAGTGGTCCTTATGCTGTACTTATAATTTCAAAATATTTCATTTTCAGTGCTTCTTGTTGTAATTCTGTTATGACAGGCAATCTGCTTTAGTTGTAATAATATTAGGTGTTATACATTCTATCTTACATCAATCTTATAATTCTTCTAATAATGGTCTTTCTATGCCACAAGTGTAAGAGCACCAGTTTCAGTAGAACCAGTTTTCCCAGGAAGGTAGCAAATTCTGTCTTCCAGTGTAAGCTCAGTAACCTTATGAAAGTAAATTCCTAACTGGGAAGAAACCCCAGGCAACACTCATCTTCTAAGGCACTAATCCTGTTCCTCACATGGGGACAGAATTTACTCATGCTTAAATTAAGCACTGATGTTGATAGGACTAATCACAATACCCAATGTTATCTATGTTCATACATTTTTGCAGAATTGCACTGCTGGAGGCAGAAATTTCTGTCATTCCATTTAAGAAATTATATCTCTTGAGGGAAAAACATGGCTTGGCTAAGGAATCTAGCAGATCAAAATGATGACATCAGTGACTGTAATAGAATAGAATAGAATCAAATCATAAGAGTTGGAAGGAACCTCATGAGATCATCTGGTCCAACCCCCTGGGGCTTGAACCCAGGACCTTCTGTATGCAAAGCAGATGTGCTAACCACTATAATGAGAATAGTGAAGTTGTTGTTAATCTATAAATATGGGAGCTAGGATTGAAATGAGAGATAAGGGACTGGGCAAAATAGGGGTGAAGCATGGAGAGTGAAGGTTGTAAAATGAATAGAAGAATAAACGAAGAGGAGCTCAGAAGAAATTGGTCAGAAAAAGCAATGAGAGCAGAGGAGGGAAATACAGAAATCTAAGAGACTGTCAAGAAAAGGAAGAGGAAAGAGGATTTGTAAACCAAATGATACAAGAATCTCTCTTCTCTCACTTCTTGCTTCCTTGTCCTCTCTCTCATTTCCAGGAAAAAACCTTTCCTGTCACAAGCCGTCCTTTAATCTCCATGTGACTCCAGAGGGTTAGATGGAACAGCATGGTCTTTTGCCTGGTGACCTGGTGGTCTAATACATAGTGTTCCAAGTCAGGTGGCAATTTGAAATGCCAAGGTATCTGATGGAAAGCTTGAAGGCTGCTGACAGAAGAGGACTGATGTCTCTTCTTATACAGTACAATTCCTATACAATGCAATACAATGGCCTTGTATTAGCAGATCTGCCATATCAAAATTGCAGCAATCATTCATTTTCATCAAATGAACTCTACAAATCTCACATTCTGCATTCTCCCAGGAAGCATCCTCAGCTCATCACAAACCTCTCCAACATCAATAATGATTTTAAACAGTCACAAATGATATCCCGGGTGGCTTTTCCTCACCGTTAAAAGTCTGATTTTATATCTATATCTATATTGATATCTATAATGGACACGATAATGATCTGGGACACAATAGTGGTCCAATAAATAAATAAAAAGAATAAGAAAAAACTTAACAGGAACAAAATTTACTTGCTAATCAGGGGAGAGTTCAAAAGATGGGTTGCCTACAGCAAATGTAATGATCATAGCAGAAATATTCTGATAAGTTTGCTGATAAAGATAGAGACGCTAATTTAAATTCAGAACAAGTGAAAATATGTTGAGAGGTAAGCAACTCTATTTTAAAGGGTCTCATCTGTTATACTTTGTCAGGTAGCAAAAATCAGAGTTTGACATGGTTTTAAAAACCACACATCTAGTTTTAATATTCAATGTATGGCTTTATTTGTCCAAAGGCTCCATCACACGTTCACAGAAGTGGAGAAGAGCCCTAAAACGGACATAAACATTATTTATTTTTAAATATACGTTTATATAAATATATCATATTTATACAAATATATATATCCTAAAGATTGTGTTCATGCTTTCTTTTAGGTTTTACTTGTGAAGTTTCCAAAAACATGTACAAGGCTCCAACTCTGTAAATATTTACATACATGCTTAATTTTTAAGTATTGATTTCATTAGCACTATTTACATGATTAAAGCTGCATATAAACATAGCTATTTGCAGGTTCAACATCCATACGATAATAAAAACCTGTGATGTTACCAGGATTCTAATCTTCAGAAGACTCATGAAAAACCTCATTCCTTACAGCACAAGTAAGGGATATTCCATTTAATGGGCTTCTGAATTGGTTCTTTTGTGTGTGGCAAGTTCTGCTGTGGAAATATACTACATAACCACTAACTAAACCATACGCGAGTCCAACTATATGGATAGATTCAAGGAACCATATCCCTGGTGTTTCTTCGTTCTATTGTGGTTGTACTAGTTCCCTTCTCCCCTTTTTCTCTTCTTTTTACTGAACACCCAATGTGTTAGAACATTTTAATCAAAACATCTTAAAGAGCCCCAGTTTCAGAAGACAGATTCTCAGCATTTTGCAAATACTGATAATTTAAAACATCTCAAGAGTGTGATTCAAAAACTCACTAAAATTGCAACTTCTTTGTAAGGTCTTGGATTAAAAAATCCAAACAAAAATAATAATTAAAAAAATGATGGGGAGAAACAATTCCCAAACACCCCCCCCTCCTCTTTTTCATTTTTGTTTTAAAAACAATGCTTAGTCTTGCTGTCCTGGACAGCTGGTATGTCCTTTGCCCTCTCCTCAGGTTTAATTTTCTGTCTATATACTATAAATGTAATTTCAAAATTTGTCAAAATAAATATGCTGTGATGGACACCTGTTAATTGCAGTCACCTTACCACACAGCCAGAAATGTCTCCATCCAGGTGATAGTTGCCATCCACAATGCAAGCTACTGCTTTTTACAAGTAAATCAGACCCAATCAGCTTCATGGACGACACAAATCAGAAACAGGTCTTTACATTGTATATCAGGATGAAAACTCCCTCTAAATTTTGGGGAGGCTTGAATCATCCATCTCTCTCTCTCTCTCTCTCTCTCTCTCTCTCTCTCTCTCTCTCTC
>ML681966.1:69986467-70091378 GCA_007922195.1 Podocnemis expansa
TCTCTCTCTCTCTCTCTCTCTCTCTCTCTCTCTCTCTCTCTCTCTCATATCACTTATTATCATGCTCCTGTTCCTACATATTCTGGATTAGATCCAAACTCAAAAGCGATTGATTTCCAGCAATGGCACTTAGATACTCTAGTAAAGGGGCATATAACACTACCTAATTAAACAGCTGAACTGATGACAGAAATCTGTGGCACAAGTTATTTAGAGAGTGATTTATTCCATTCAAGGTGGCAGAAATCTTGGAGTTCGGTAGTATCCACTTATTAACAAGACAATACATAATACAATAAAGTAAGAATGATATGTTCCATGATATATTCCATAAGATGAAATACTGGCTCCACTGAACAACCAAACTCCCACTTATTCCATGAGGCAGGATTTCAAGCACAGTCCCTATTGAATGAACCTATAATTAAATTTCTGAAGTAACACAATGAGTAAGTGTAACACACAACTGTAGAAAAGAGGAAGAAAGATAACAGTAAGAGGATCACCTGGCTCTTTTGCCAGCATGAAATTCACCCCAGCGTAGAGGGCATCAAAATTTGCCACTTAATCCCACTTTGTAGCAGAAAATAGGCTTTAAGCAGGTGGTCCCCAGGCCTCGTGCTGGACTTCTACACAGAGGTGAATTTCTCATATACTTCTGATGCACATCTTGATGGTACTATTACGATTAATTTTAAAAAATAGAAAGAATTACATCTACATCTGGAAGATTAAGATCCAAGCCCATGGAGACTGAAGGCTTCAATGGGATTTGCCCCATAACCCCTCCCTACCACCACCACTTTAGGCTCAAAACCCACACCTTGAATCTTGGACTAGTCTAAATCAAACTCAGACTGAATTCCTCCATGTTGACTAAACTTTTACCAAAACAAACATGGCCGTAAAGCTTACACTACAGTTTGAAAAAGATAAGAGCATAAAAAAGGAATAATCAAAGCCTTCACAAATATTTTAAATCTGTAGCTTTAAATAGTAATGCTAAAGAAACATAAACTGATGCTGTTTAAATGCTTGAACATTTGTGCATGTTTGTGTTGCAAATTCTGCCATGCAGCCACCTGAATTAATGACAAGGAAATCAAGTTTCTTTAGAGAGATTATTTAAACAAAGCCAATTACTGGTTTAAAGCAAGGGAAAATTCACCCAATTTAGAAATCCTAGCACAGCCCCTCCTCAAATCCCTTGTCTATTTCACTATGGATACACCCTCTCTCAATAACAAGATAGAAGCTGTGCACATTTATCTATAGCAGAGAAAATTTTGCTCTTTGTTTTATCAATGCAAAACGATGAACTCAAGAGAGCTGCACATGAGTTACTGAAAGCCATTGTAAAATATTTCTGTTTCTGAATCTTAATGCTCTTGCAGTATTCTTGTTGCATGTTTACAGTGTAGGAAGCTGTGGTGATGACATTCTCCCTTCATATTACGTGTGACAGAAAAAGCAAGGTGTCCTGTGGCACTTTTAAAGACCAACAAATTTATTTGTTGCATGAGCCCTCATGGGAGAAAATACCAGTTCATCAGATGCTTTGAAGATGGGTAATTTACAGAATGGGAGGAAAATAAATGCAGGGACATGTAAGTCACCCCTTTTCACCCCACAATCAAACTTAGCCTGAAACACTCCACACAGGAGACCCACTTTCTTGACTCTACTGTGCAAATCAATGATTGGCACACAAACACCACCCTATACCGAAAATCTACTTATTGCTATAGTTTCCTACGTTCTTTGGACTTTCATTCAAGACACACCACGTGAACCATTGCCCATAGCCAAACCCTAAGATATAACTGCGTTTGCTCCAAGCCCTCAGACAGAGACAGACGTCTTCAGGGTCTCTAATCAAGCATTCTAAGAACTACAATACTCACATGCAGAAGTGAAGAAACAGATTGACGAAGCCAGGTGAGTACCCTGAAGCCAACTACTATGAAGAAGCCCAAGAAAGAAAACAACAGAATGCCACTGGTCGTCACCTACCACCTCCAAGTCAGAGTTCTACAGCACATCATCAAGGATCCGCAACATATTCTACAAGACGATTCCTCACTCACTCAAGCCTTAGGAGACAGCCCCCTAACGTTAAGCAGATACTCATCAGCAACTACAAACCAAACTACAGAAACATTAAGACAGGCACATACCCCTGCAGCAAACCATGTTGCCAACTTTGCCCACATATCTGTACAAGAAACACCATCACAAGATCTAAATCCACTACTCCATCAAGGGGTCATTCCCCTGCTTATCCACTGATGTGCTTTCTGCCCTCATGTGCCAACAATGACCCCTCCTCTCCACCTTCTGTATTGGGACAAACAGGACAGTCTCTGCACAAAAGAATATGCAGACACAATTTATCTGACATCAGAAATCACAATATTCAAAAACCAATAAGGGAACACTTCAGTCTCCCTGCTCATTCCATTGATGAGTTGTTAATAGTTGAGCTCAAACAAATGGATACAAAATTGAAGCTTCAATGAGAAATGGCAGAATTGGAATTCATGTGTAAATTTGACAGTCTCTTCAGGGCTCAGTAAAGACTTTAGAATTTTTTTCTCATTACAAGAGGAGATTTTACCTCACCATCCTCTATATGCAGTGGTTTAGGTATAATTTGGTGGGCTCTGGAACCCTTCTAATTGGTGGGCCTCCTTCTCATATTGACTGGGCCCACTTCATGCATGTGCGGGCCCCAGCTCAGGTAGGCATTTGCAACCAGTTCTCAGTACCACATACATTGGTTATCACTCCACAAAAATATTTATAATTTAATACGGCACTTATGCCTACATCAGTTATTGTGACAAATTAGCAAACATTACACAACATGATAAGTATTGTAATTGAAAACAGTGGGATGTAGGACCTGCCAACAGCCAGGATTGGGCAGAAGACATGTTCTGCTGGATTCTTCTATTTTTAGGGGCCCTGGAATGCTGGCTCTGCAAATTTGTGGGCCCCAGGATTGCATTCAGAGACATTCCCCCTTACTTTAACCCCTGAAATCCCAACACTCCACCAGACCCCAACACCCACCCCCCAAAATCAAAACCCTGCCTCAAATACCCAACCCCAGCCCCCAGTATCTACTCCACACCCAACTCCCTGTTGGCCTTGTGGGGCCCTGGCAGGCGCAGGGCTCCATCCACACCAGGGGGAGTTAGTCGCAGGATTGAGGTCACCCCCAGCACAGCGGATGGCAGGGAGACAGGCTGGCAGGAGGCCCTGGGCAGCAGCAGAATGGGGGGTCTGAAGGCCAGCAGGAACAAGCCCTGCTGTCTGGTGGGGTGTCCCGCTCCAGTGCTGAGAGAGGCAGGGGGAGGGAGTGGGCCAGGGTGCCCTGTGATGGGGGCAGGGTTCCCACCCTCCCAACACGAGCTTCCCGCTCCTGAACGGGAGTGCAACCGAGCCTGCCCTAACACTCACTGGCAGGTGTTAAATGACAGGGAGTGCACCAAAATGCTGTGTTCTAGTTTGTTCTTCTATCTTTAGGGGGCCCTGAATGCTGGTCCCTAAGAATAGTGGGCCCCAGAATGGCACTCCAGGGTGTTCTGCCTTACTTTAACTCAGGTGTCTCAAACTCAAATAATCATGAGGGCTGCAGGAGGGCCAGTACGTTAGCCCAAGGGACGCACCACACATTAGGACTAGTACGGTAGCCCAAGGGCCACACCACTGAAACCTTTTCATACAATGATATTGCAAACATTGATAGTGATAGTGGCATTGCGGGCCGCAAGAAATAACTTTAGGGGCCATATGTGGGCCTCGGGCTGTGAGTTTAAGACCCCTGCTTGAACCCCTGTCTATATGCTGTTTCCCAATGTTTAAATCTAAACAATTGATTTGATTTGCTGGAACAGTCTTACCTGATCCTATGACTTACATTCTGCTGCATTTATTTTTCTCCCATTCTGTAAATTCCCCATCTTCAAGCATCTGACTAAGAAGGATTTTCTCCCATAAAAGCTCATGTGATAAATACATTTGTTAGTCTTTCAGAAGAGCAACAGAACTCCTTGTTTTGCTGAACTAGACTAATGTGGCTACCCCTTTGGCATGTGACAGAACAAACACAGATTTAAAACCAAAAATTCAATGATATTTAATATCTGCGTAACTTTCCAGAGAACACTTTGCAGGATTTGAACAAATCATGTTGTCAGACAATGAAGTTCCCTTATCTTGATAAAATTTCAGGCCAGAAAGATGTACTTATTGGTTTAAAAATGAACAAACAAAACAAAATAGGCAGCGCTGGAAAACAGAAATTTATCTACTGTTTTTTTCATCTACAATAGAGTATAGCTGTTCAATTTGCAGAAGTTCAGAATGAGGCCAAGGAAATTCAACACCATTGCAACAGCCATTCAACCATTAAATAAAAGTTTCTAAAATTCTAGGTTTTTTGTTTTGTTTTCTTTTGGTTTTTTTTTTTTTTTTTTTTTTTAAAATTAAAGGTGCTGAGGAACATTGATTGAAAGGCCTTTCATCCTCTTTTTCTTTCTTTTTTTTTTAATTCTTTACCCCAGTCCTTTTATACTCTTCCTTAATCAGGAATGCAAATACAATTCTAAGTGTAATCAGCAGCTGCCTAAGGAGAGCACTGAGCTGTGTTGCCATGGGAACATTCAAGTCAGTTTTTGACAAGAGAGGGAATCATAACTATTTTCCTCCATCAATTTCAAAACAAATATGTTTCCCTAGAATGTGTGTTCTCTGTTGACAAATATTTCCCACATGCACAGATTCAATGGAAGAGTGCTTTGTATACAAACTCAAATACTGGCAACTTGTTGATGTACTAACCTTACACTCAGCATTGGTCATGCTGAGTTTGGAGCTCCATGTCACAGGTTAACATAACAAATATATACATAAAATAAAGTATGGGTTTGATGAATAAAAATAATAAATCTTAGATCCCATATGTCTGCAAACAGCCCCATCCAACACCCCCCTGAAAGGCAGTACAGTTACTTAATTTAATTATCTAGAGGAGTGGCATTACACTTTTCTAGTAAACAGCTCTTGAAGAGTCTCACTGGTCAATTAAAACAAGAAGCTTGAAGGTCATGTGATTAAGGAATTTTCAGATATAAGCAAGCAAATTCACAAGAAATTATCTTTAATGAATGACTAACTCAATTTAAAATGAATTTATTTGTTACTGTCACCACTGAATTACCCTAACACAGCTCACTGCACTTTAAGTGTAACTGACAGTTCTCGATAGCAGCTTGGTTAAACTGCACATCTTAGCGCAAAACACTGGACTTTATTCAGACTAGCAGACGGACAAATTTAGTGAAGGTTTCTTGGTGTGTTTCACTTTCGCAATGTTAAACGTCCAAGCTGGGTAACGAAACAGGAAGGGAGTATTAGGAGGGGAGTAAGGAGTCTGAAAGAAGACAGAAGTAGGCAATAGTGATTATTGGTGCAGTATCATCCCACCAAATAAGTGGCTATTTATTGTTAATATAAAAACATAGTGGTAACTAAAAAGTGGAGTGGAGTGATTGCGATTAGTGACTGGAATTAAAAAGTTTTCTCAAGGGATCAACCAATGACAGTCCCACTCTGCTATTACCATAACATGTGAATGCCTCAAAATCTACCACCACCCTTTAATTATTTCCCAGTATTACCCCATTTTACATACTGGGAATAGAAAACAGAGAGAGTCATTGATTTGCCCAAGGTCACATGAGCTATGTGTCAAAGCAGGAAGTGAGCTGAATTCTACAGAGTGTCATCAACCTAATCCAATCCTGATCTTTCTTCCTTTCCTTGTGTCTAATGACCATCCACCCAAGGTTTCCCTAAGATAATAATCATACCTTTGCAGTGCCAAGCAATTCACTGTTTCTAGAGATGGGCAAGATAAAGGATTTGTTTTGGTTTTGTAAAGGACCAAAGAAGAAGTGGTTGAAATCTGGATGCCACTATATTTGTGTCAACAAAGCTCTCATGGAGTACGAATGGATAAATATTTCTATTTTATTTTTAATTTTTTAATTAGTCTTAGAACTCATTAGATTGCATGATGATTGCCTGATGATCTTGTGGTTAGTCTTTGAGGTACCATAATCCAATCATACTTCTTCAAGGTCCTGTAGGTAAGAGTTAGCCATGGCAACTAATAAATATGCCTTTTTCACTCATTGTTACTTTAAACTTGTTTTGAAACAACTTGTATCGAAATAAGGCTTTATTTCAAAATAAGTTAATTTGAATTAAGGAAAAAAGCTCAAAGTGAAATAGCATGTTCGGACAACAGTTATTTTGAAACGATTCACCGTCGTTTCGAAATAACATGTTCTGACGGGATTGTTTCGAAACAATCATTTCAAAACAACGTTGTTTCATCACCAAATGGGGTTCAAGTTGTTTCAAAACAATGCCGTTGTTTCGAAACAACGGTACGTCATGTGGACATAGCATTTCTTATTTCGAAACAACCTCTGTTGTTTCAAAATAAGACTGCTGTGTGAACACACCCAGAGTAAACAAATTAAAAAAAAAACCTATTGCATTCTAATATCTCATTTTAATTATTTAAACCTTTATGGATAGTCATCGTTCTGATAAAGAGAAAGATTTTTTTTAAAATGCCTTAAAAGAAATAAATTAACATAAAGTGCCAAATAACTAAATAAAAATACAAAACCAACATTGAAATGCACTGCACTTTTGGCTTCATTTCGTTCAAGCTTCATTTGTCAACTTTATTAAAAGACCAGGGCCTACAGTTTCATGCTTCTGTGACACCTGACTAAACACTGTTTAAGCCTGTGTCTCTTGCTGAATGTATCCTCACTGAGTGGAATCTTTGCTAATCATGTTGCAAGTAAGCAAGAGTCATTCCTATTCACTTATTAAGCTAAACCAGTTCTATGGGAGATGTCCCAATAAGCAACCATTACCAATAAACACATTCTGATTTAGTATAACATACAGAAGCAAAGGACAAGGAGTCCTGTGGCACTTAAAGACTAACAAATTTATTTATTACATGAGCTTTTGTGGGAGAAAATCCCACTTTGTCATCGAAGTATCTATAACTATAATTATAACTATAATCTGTAACTATAATTTTTTTGCTGACAGAACTAGAGACAGATGTACTTGTCTTGCTTCATTTCAAACCCACTTCTGATGGTTCAGAAGGTCAATTTGAACCTGAACACAACTGGGTTCACCTCCATTAAGGAGAAATTGTGACAAAGAAATAGAGGTGGGCAAAAGGGAAAAATCCACTGAAAGAAAAAGGCTCAAAACTGGAATAGAATGAAAAATGTAAATACCCTGAAAAGAGGAAGAAATTATTGTGATTGTAACTAACTTTCCATTTATAGTAATATATTTTGCACCTCATGCATCATGGGTTTTTCCTCAGGAGCTTGTCCCAATACATCCAAGGAGTGTTTCTAAATGTACTCAGCGTTAAACCCATTGAAATCAGAATTAATCTAATGGTCATTGTACAGATCATACAATCTATACCTTTATGTTTGAATACTAAAAATGCACTGATCATTCCACTGTATTGATGACTTTGTTAAGGCAGGCTACAGAGGAACTATTATGAAACCAGCTAGCTCCTGCAATAGCAAACATCTTTTTTATAAAGTGTTATTTCAAATCAACACACATTTTCTTCCTTTGATTAAAAAAAGGAAACAAATGTGAACAGGGTGAGGAACTTGGAACTTATTCCTGTTTATGTGTGAAATCTGAACTCTACAGGAATTGTTAAAATGCTGTTCACCAAAGAACAACATGTTTTAGACATTTTTGTGGGAATCAGTTGAAGAGAATCTGTTTTTCTTTTAAAGCTAACAATCCTCACTTGTCTGGAATAAAAACCAAGAGAAAACACAATGTGCACATAGCCAGTTGTTTGTTTACTCCTCTGTGCCCCTCTCCCCCTAGACAAAAAATAACCCCCTCCCCCCCAAATCAACTCAGTTACTAAAAGACCTCTTATTGTTATGTACATGGAGGATTTATTATTTATTACTTTAAATTACAATAATATATTTTACTGTGGGTTGCTATTTTTGCCCTCTTAATTCTCCTTTTACTGTCATGTCTGCTTAACATATCCTTTGAAAACTAAAACTAGATGTTCTGTTTCCTAGGTATCAAATTTTAAATCAGGTTAGTTGCAAGCCCCTGTTAGCTGTGTACATTTTACACTCTTGTGAACATGACATGTAGTGAATGTTTGAGTTTTACAACATTTTTAACATTTTGCTTCTGTACATACTATGAAACCAGTCTTGTGGGAGCGTGGGAAGAGTTATCCTACATGAGAAGAGCACTGTATTAAAGAATTTTATCACTCACAGCCTTCTACAAGCCATCTAAATCTTTGGTTAGCTGATCTTCACTAGCAGTGCATTTTCTTGCTTCACATACAGTGCTAGGAAATTGGAAAACTGTAACATCCCCCACTCGTGATAGTCCTCACAACCACAGACAAATATACAACATCATTACAAATTAGCCAACCAAATCAAGCAAATTCACAATTCAAATTCATCTGCTCTTATGCCTCAGCTCAGTCTTTTTTTTAAGGCCATGTACAAGACTTCTGAAGGAGAAAACAGGAACTAGGGGTTCAATGTCCGTTGACTTTTGTGGAGCTGGGTGCCTAACTACACTCTGAGCCTTTGAAAATCTCCTCTCTCATGTACAGGGCAGATTTAAAAATTAAAACAAAACCAACACAGCACACACAACTCTCATCTAGACACCTAAAAGAAGTGGTTAGATTTTCAAAAGTGCTGAGCAGTTCCTTCATCATTTTCAGTGTGTGAGGAATGGCAGCAGGAATTGTGCATTGTCCTCAATGAAAGCAACTGGATGCTTCTGAAAAATCTGGTCACCTCATTTAGGTGCCTAAACAGGAGAGGAGCTTTTGAAAATCTAGCCCTACATTTAGAATAATATCCTGGGTGTTTGCAATACACTGGCACAAAGCATAAGCAAAAAATGCATTTCTCATCCTTAACTCTGCATTTCTTTTCTCTTTGCCTATTTAATGCAGAAACCCTGCGTTTATCATTTAACATTGCGTGTCTGGATTTATCTCCTATTTCTGCCATTCAAATGGAATCTTTCACCTAGAACAATCCCAAAGCACTTTAAAGTTTGTGTAAATGATGCACAGCACCAAAATGAATATTTACTTTTTGGTTATGGTTGAATTAAATCATTTTTGGATTGAGGGGAAGGAGATGGATTTCGTTATGTTCTATTAAATGGTAGCTGCTAGTCACATTGCCTCCTTTTCAGTGAGCCTCAGCCTGTTGAAATCATGCCTAAATGTTTATTTGTTCACATTTGCTTTTCTGACTACATTTTAATTATCTGCTGCAAAAACTTCCATTATTAACTTTCGATGTGGAAAATTCAGCATCTTGCAACAGACTGTGAGGCATGTTATGAACCTTCTAATATGAAATCTACTCTATAAAATAGATTCAGATTGCAATAGTAATTGCTTCAAACATTTGCCTGGATAAGATGTTAACAATCACCACAACCAATAATTGCTGTGAATCTACAGCTCCCACTTCTGCAACATTTTTTTTTTATCAGTAACAATGTACCAGTCACTATTATGATCCAATGGACTTCTGTTTTTCACTTGAAATACGTCATCTAAAAATAGAGGGCTCGTTTGAAGAACAATTATTTGGTCTGTTGTCTTTCCTCCTGTCAAATAGAGAACTACAATTTCAATACGCAATTATCTTCATCCTCCAGAAGTAATCTGCATTTAACAGAAATATTTGAATTTTCCCTCATTCAGACTGAAAAACAAAGAACTGATACACTGGCCATCGTTAACCACACAATGATAGTGACGGCATTAAAATATTTTACTATACTTAAAACACAAATTAACTGTGGTGTTTCAAATATGTGTGGTAAAGTGGATGAAGATGTTAAAAAATAGAAGCCTAACAAACAGTATGCTCCTAAACTCAGTTACAGAAGTGTCCTGATTTTCAAAAGAATTTAATCCTGCTTGGTGCTTATCGATATTTTATGACTAAACCTTTTTATTTTATATCAGATTTTTCTCGGCACATCATTGCTTTGAAAAATGGTTGGAGATAATTACTACATAGTAGATAGTTGACAACCCCAGTTAAGAGAAACTTTATGACTAGTTAAAAACAACAAGAGTCCTGTGGCACCTTGAAAAGTAACAAATTTCTTCCGGCATAAGCTTTTCTTAGCTCCAGCCCACTTCATCAGATGTGTCTGGAGCTCACAAGCTTATGCTGGAAGAAATTTGTTAGTCTTTAAGGTGTCACAAGACTCCTGTTGTTTTTGCTGTACAGACTGACAAGGCTACCCCTCTGGGAATTTATGATTAGTACTACTTTATCTGAATTTAAATTAATCATTGGACAATATAACTTGGTATTGCCTTTCAGGACATGCAGAGGTATTAAAAACATACTTTAATTAGTTGCCACCAATTTATTCTATTCTATTTAATTCTTTCCAGTTATTTCTCAAAGGGCTTTGCTACAGAAGAATTTATTCTGGAATATTTATTCTGATTATCTGCTTCTGTTTAACTCCTGCTTGTGACAGGCACACCACTCACCAGTTGTGGGTACATTCTCCTGATTACACCCTCAGGTTTGCAGTTTCTATCTTGTTCCAGGAACCGCAGCATCTTCTCTGTGATTCAGTCCTCTGGCTAGGCCACTCCCTTTTGAGGTACAAATTCACTCCCCAGTGACCCAGGCAGTCTTCCAGTTCACTATCCCACCAGTGCCACTTTTGCGGTAATGCTTGAGAAAATCAGGGCTCACCCTCTACTCCATGTTTCACCCCATGGATCCTTTTTCCAGCTATTCTGGCTTTCCCCTCCCAGCCCTCACTGCTCCTACAACTCCTGGTTTCCCTCCTTGTCTGGGCATATCAGCTCCAAAGCCACTTCCCTCTTCCCAGGGACAAACTGCACTTTCCCAGCAGCTGTCCCATCTATTGCTACCTTACTGAAATTACAGGCCCCCAGTGAAGGTGCTTGCAAGCAATTCCCTACTCCTTGACTCATCCTCCAGTTGAAGCCTCTGGAGTTAATAGGCCAACCAGGCCACTTTAACCCCTTCCAGTCCTGTGCAAAATGCACATCCACTACAGTGCTTTTATTCTGGAATAAAAACACCATAATCCAAAATATTTTACTCTACTTCCAAATCCACTTTGTTAATTCAGAGTAAGTCACTTTTATTCTGGCATAACAGCTCATTTAAATTCACTCTCTACTTCATTATAGATTGATTTTCATGTGTAAATAAGCCTTAAGGCAACAAGGGGAAAATGATGTATAATATAAAAACAGAGTTCAGACATAAAATCTAACTTCCATCAAACAGTTGCATTGGGAAACCATTGGCTATTTAATTGATTATTAATGTGTTTAATTTCTGAGGGCTCATAAACCCACATATGAGAAAGCTCTGAACTGGGGGGGGGGGCAGGAAGGACAATGTAGTTCTAATTCCAGGTTATTTAGTATGACAATTTAAAATGCTAATTCTTTTCCCAGATGGGTGTTTTATAGATATCTCATATTTATATGTTTGAATTGATCTTTTTTTCCTCTACCCAAGTCTGCTAATCCATTTTTGTATATGAAATATTTTGGATCAATTTATAAACATGCAGATAAAAGTATGTCATAGTAAAATGAGGAGTAAAAATGTAATGCACAGTCAGTAAAAAGCCATAACTGATCTTCATAGATAATCCTTCAATATACTCTGTCCCCTCCACTTTAACTCTTTAGTTAAAATACAGTTTAACCGTGAAGTTAAATTTTCATTTAAAAGCTAAAGAGTTACAATGAAAAGTAAAACTAGAAGAAGTGAAATATGCCCAGAAATTTACGCTGAATGGATTCTCTACTGATGAGGTGATAAAGCAGGCTTGTCCAACACGTGGCCCATGGGCCAGAATTGGGCCCGCCAAGGTCTTTCATCTGACCGCCAAGTGCTGCCACAAGAGCCTGGGAGCTGGGGCTGGCCAGGGCTATCTGGAATACTTCATACTGCTACATCAAGTATGCAGGCAGACATTGATAATTTATGCAAGCAAAAGCAATGTCAAATATCACAGTACTCATTATTTTAATAACGTTTATTAAAAAAGATCAATTTGTATGTCTTATCTATCAGAAATTGTCTCACTGGCCCCCTGACTGAGAAAAGAATTGCAATGTGGGCCCTCATCCAAAAAGGTTGGACACCCCTGTGATAAGGGATAGTAAACATGCGGCCTACTCTCAGGTCCAACCCTGTAGCCTCTGGGTAATCTTGTATGTGTTCCTTGCCTCAGTTTCCCTCTTGATACCTCAAATAAATTAAGTACAACCTTCAGAGTATAAAACCTGTGTGTGTGGGGGGGTATTAGTTTATTACCAAAAGTTTACAATAACCAGAATTCTTCCAGTACAGTCTAAACTGTACATCTTTGTCCCAACACAAAGTACATCTCCAGCAACTCTCATCATATACCAACTCAGCTAACAGATATGGCTCAAGCATCTCTTACCAGAACCTCTCACTGAGCTTCGAACAGCTCATCTCACTGGGGCATCTCTCTCCCCTGTTCCCTTCCAAAGTAGGGTTTCAGCTCTTGCCTGGAGACATCAGTAGGTTCACCCCTCTACTGTTTCCTCAGCCTCCAGCCCCCTCTGGTTCTCCAGCTTCAATTCCAGCTCATAGACCCAGAAAAATTTCCCTGTTACACTCATCACTTAGCCACCTCAGGGAAGATTATAGATGAATCAGTGACTGCCTTCCACTTTCACTAGCCTGAGCTGGCTCCACTGCTCACACAGGGTATCTCACTACTTCTTTCTTCAAGAGCATTGCTTCCTTGAAGTTCCAGCTGAGCTTTGCCTTCCTCTGAGCTCTTTTTACTCTCTGGTCTCAGGACTCTTTCCCTTGCTAAACTCTCAGTTCTGAACTGTATACACTAAACAGAATTATACATTTCCCCACTGGGACCCTGATTCCACAAACCATGTATACACAAAAACCTACGTGATCTGCTGAATCAGGGCCTATACAGAGCTATGCAGAGTCATTTATATCACTAATCTATGCACAGAGGGAAAAAAAGAACCAGAGCATTCAAGGAGACAACACAACAAGTGGTGTTTACTTACAAAGAGATATACAATAATAGGGAAAACATTAAAATCACTATGGAGATGCTCCCTTCCGGTGAAGGGTCCCAGCCTACTGCTGTAAAGTAAGTAAATATTTATGCATGATCAATTACCTGCCATGAAACTCTTACTGGTGAACAACGCTTTCCTTTACAAGATTTCAAATATACCAATTTGCATTTCTTTTATACCATGTCTTATATGCAAATATAGCAGTACTCTGCTACAATGCCGTAACATGATGCAGACTTCTGCTCAAAGAAACTGCTGCATATTTATGAGAAAGTGGATATGGTTATGTACTCTGTGAGGTTGCTAAAGGCAAATCAGACCAGTCATTTATTCATTAAATCCCAAGTGCATATAGGAGTATTGCACTGATTACACGTTTATCTACTAGACTAATGGCTTGTGAAGTTAACATGTCTGGCAAACCCTCTGAGATAATTTCTCATTTATAGGTCTGGTCAGCAACTCTCTGTCCAAAACAGTTTTTTGTTAGAAAAATCATATTTGTCAAAACTGAATCTTTGCACAGAAACTTATCAGTTTCAATGAAATTTTCATCAGCTCATTTCTCAGTTCAAGGACGTCAGACAAGAGACAGATCGAACCCTTAATATCCACTAACCCAGTAGTTATGGCAGTTGTTCTCAACCACTGTGTCGGGACACATTACTGTGTTGCCACACAGTAATAAGTGTGTTATGGAGAGCCAGGGAAATGGCTATATTTGGCCTGAGGAGGGTAGTCTGATGTGGCCTGTAGGGTTGTGATATGCCACTAAGTGTGTTACAACACTCAAAAGGTTGAGAACCACTGGGTTACAGCATTCACCTGAGATGTTGGACACCCAGCCATCAAGTCTTGCCTGATTCAAAGTAGGATCTTGAACTTTGGTGCCACATCCCTGGTGAGTGTTCAAACCACTGGGTCATTGCAGGGCAAGTGGTCTCTCTTTTTGCCAAAAGTGAAAGGTCTCAGTTTTCTTCTAATGTGGAATGAAAAATTCTAGGACTTCTACATTTTTCACTACATGGAATTGTTGCTTTCTGGCCAACCCTATTCATATACATTCTCCCCGCTTGGGACCCCTCAGTTGATCAATAAACATTTGCAAATCTGAAATAGCCAATCTAATCTATAGCTACAGTTAATTCTGATAGGTGCCAGTAGTTTACCATCCATCAGCTTCATTTGGCTTAGCATGGTACATAACAGGATTGGTGTGACAACCTACTATTTTGCAATTTATCTGTGGCATGATTAATCCTTAACAATTTTTAAGGCTTAATTAGTTCAGCTATAACCTTATCTCTCTCTCAGCACTTTAAGAAACAGGAACAAATCCTACCTCCAAAGGACAACTCAAGTCACTGAGTTATACACTGAGAAGCTCTTTAGGGGCTGGGTTGTAACTAATCATCCTCTCAGACAATAGAGCAGGCAGCAGAACTGCCTGACAAACTCTAGTGAATCCCTGCTTGTGCACTCTGCCATTGGACAGTGCATCTGCTGGCACTTCCATGCCATCCTTCTAACTCAACTCCCCAAATTCACTTTAGCAACAAGGGCAAATAGCAACTTGGTGGGGTCTCAAAATCTTTCCCCACCTGTTCAGAAGATACACCTGTTCCTCTCTTTCTAAGGACCACCACCACTTGGGTGGCTGGAGATAAAATCAGTCCCACACAAAAGGAGACACTGGAAAATGTGCACTGGTGTTGATTACATTAATAGAAATATACCATGATCCATAATTGATGGGTTCCTAGGAAGCTCACATGAACTGAGTGACAAAGGGAGTTACACCAGTGGAAGTACCTCTACCATACAAAAGGGCCTTTTTGAATGTTGACAGTGCAGGCTAGGTTGTTAAGGTGAGACTTTCATGAAGGAGGGTGAGGGTAATAAAATGAAAAAAAAATTGCCATTATTATGGAAAGTCACTAGCTGCTCTGAAATTAAGGCTGCATTGAGAATTGCACTTAAAGGGGGAGTAAAAATGCCTCTTTCTTTGATACTATCAGTACTGCCTCCATAGCTGTATTCTCAAAAGACATCCTCATTGATTCTGTGGGCCATGGACTGAATGGAGAAGTTTGAGCATGGCAGTAATAAAGATGGAATTAGAAGAGTGCCCACTGGAGAGGAAACAGATGGAGATGAACCTATCATGTGCTTCTTTCCCTATTTCACAGTAATAATGATATTTAATTTCCATCACCCATTGCTCTTTTTTCCCTGATTACACAAAACAAACTTCATCATCTTCCTCTGCCTAACACTACTCACCTACTTAAAAGAAGAAATAAGCAAGAATATTTTCACACAAAATTCTATGAAGTTAGAATTAAAGATGGTCACTTGCATTTGCTATCAATGCAAGCACCAGAAAGAAGGGAAATCATCATTTAAGCAGTGTTCACCTCCACTTGAACTTCAGCCCTAAATTCTTACCCGCACCCCCAAATCTCAACTCCATCTCTTCAATTAGGCTTTGCATCTGTCTCTGATGCAAACATCTTATGGACTTTACCACTGCACTCATGTCTATAGAACATATATATCAATTTAGCTCTATGCAGGGGGTCAAGATTTTGCATGTCATTGTGACTGAGAGGAACCAGATGCATGCATTGTAGATGACTATGCTGGACCAGAATGCAAGTTTGCTGTGGAGCTAAGGAATCCATGAGTATATCTGATTACCATCATCTTTGGCTGCTATAAGATATACATTTAAGATGGGTGCAATGCAGGCAACAACTAGGCACCCACAAGAAATATATACATTACAACATATAAACCATGTGCTGTTCATAGGCTGCCTCCCATCTCTATGCTTCCTAGTGGATACAAAAGTATTAACATACGATTTCAACTCCTAATCAGTAGACAGAAATCACTCAATATTTGCTTTGTAGGTGGACAGTATTTAAATAGCAAATATTTTACCACTACACTGTACTTAATATTGAATTAAATGGTTAGTAATTAAAATGTATTTAAACAGTGAATTAGAATCTAAACCTAGGCAATACTGCATACCCTCAACTCCCTTTGAATGCAATGGAGACTGTGGATGTGCACTACCTTCATCATTTTGAAAAGTCAGACCTTTTATGCCTTGCATAAGCTAAGGCACCCTCAGTACAGCCCTGGCTGAGTTCTCTCTAGTGGTCAGTCACTAGACTGCTGAATTAGACTAAAACTCTGAATCCTGTGTGCTCCAAGCCTACCAGGTGTCAGAAGTGTCCACACCCTGTTTCAAAATTCAGACCTTTCGGCATATTCGACAGTACAGAACCCCTCTCTGGTACTAGTATGCATCACTTGCATAGTACTCTTTCTAGGGAAGTGGGACCCATGGTTCTGCTTCCTGAGGCCTCAAGACCAGAACTGACCCCAGGTCTCCACAATAGCTTGAACACACCCTCCTTAGAATTCCCTCCTTGTGGTTACTCTGATTTAACTCTATGGGACAGTGAGAGAAAGCAACAGAGACTTTGCAAAGGCACTTAAAAATCACACTCATTTTACTCACAGACATATCCCATGAGTTACAGGCTCCAGATACAAAATAACCACCAACACCTGCAAAACCTTAAGCGTCTTCACCACTCAGAGTGTTTTGGTGTCTAGAGCCTTTACAGGTCCCAGGATGCTTCTAATAAACAACTTCTGCTCAGCCTACTATTCCTGAGTGATCCATTATTAGCTCCTGCCCACACCAGCTCTCCTGGTCTGCTGCCAGCTAAAGGTGAACCCAGGGATTAAAGTATAATTTGGTGGGCCCTAGAACCCTCCTAAATTAGCAGGCCCCCCTCTGGCATCCCAGCTGCTGCCCCCCAAATGCCTGCCCCTCACCTCAGCCACTGCTTCCAACATGCCTACCCACCACCCCAGCTACTGCCCCCCCCCCCCCACCCCCCCCCCCCACCTACGGCCCCCCGCGCCCGGGTCACCACTGGTTCCCCAACCCTCCCCCCACCCCCCCACCTGCTGTGCCACCTTCCCCCACTGCCAGAGGCCGACCCACTGCCCCATCCCTTCTCACCCCCAGGCCAGCTCACCTGCCTCCAAACCAGGGATTTCCCTGACATTCCCCCCACACCCTCCATGCACCCTCCCTAAATTTCCCAACACCCACTCAGTTGTCAGCTAGTAACAGGGTCTCACCAAATTAGTGAGCACACCTTACCCCCCCAATTTCAAATCCTGGGGCAAATACTGACCCAACTCCCCAAGGCCCTTTTTACCTGGTCACCATGTCACTGCGGAGCAGCCCCGGCCTGAACTGAGGCTCCAGCCTGAGCCTGCTCTCACTGAGCATGCTCAGAGGCTCAGTCAGAGCAGGCTCAGGCCAGAGACTCAGCCCAACCAGGGCAGCTCCCTGCCACCCCGAACGCGCTGGAATGGCTTTCCAGGGCCTACTATTTTTAGAGACTCAGTGTTGGGCCCCTAAAAATAGAAAACTGGTCTGGAATGCTGCTTTCCAGGGCCCACTATTTTTAAATTTCTAGTTTTAGGGGCCCTTGAACACTGAGCCCCTTAAAACAGTGGGCCTTGGAATGCAGTTTCTGTATGTTCTGGTCTACTTTAACCCCTGGGTGAACCCATCAGAAAGGAGGAGCATATGAGGTTTTCTTCTACACCTTATGGGATTCCCAGCCCAAGATGGAGGCTATAGTGCAAAAGTGATGTCTACACATATCAAAATAATGTATACAGAACATAATGGCGTTTTTTGGATTGCTACAGACATATTACTTTGTCACAAGCTCCAACTGTCATAAAATAATTTGCAGCACATCATGAGCCACTGAAGGTATGTTTTAGAAACATCTCTGCCTCTTGAGAGTCACAGGGCTGCCTTAAACATTCAGTGATGGCAGCCAAAAGACAAGCTATTTTCACTACATATAGCAGGTGAAAACCCTTTGTGAACACCATTGGTATTACATATATAGAACTAAATGCTTTCCTAGTTTGTTTGATTTACAGATAAAAACACTGCATATTTCTCCAGCTGTGCTCCCTTAGCAGATTGTGACACACAGCAATCTGTCTGAGACCAGCTGTTAGTTCACATGTAGTTTTACTGGCATCAGTGTGAAATACTAGCTTGCTACATGAATAAAACATGTTTCCTCTTTGCCATACCCTATGAGTAATATTCATCTAGCTGATTTACTTCTGAAAGGAGCAGAGACTGCTTCTGGTTTTTAAATAAGTTTCCTACTAATTTAATTCATCATCTAAGACTAACTTTTCCTCAGATATTTTAAGGGGCTGAAGAGCACTTTTCCTGAATAAGAATCCATATTCTCAGTTTGGGATGTTTGAGATTTTCCCTTTCTAAACTGAATTCAACTTGAAGTAACATTATTTCAGGAGACAAGAGACATAATTTTTATTCTGAAATATCTCTATATTTCTAAGCACCATTTTGAAAAGCAGTCATCAAACTGTGTTTGAGAATCCCTCATTTATCACGCAATTAGACAAATACATCCGCACCTTCCTATTTTTCAGGCTTCTGTACAGATGTTTAGAATTATGGATTGTGAACACACAAGGCAGTAGCTATTTGACACTTCAAAACTTTCCAAGGTGGGTGTTCAGTTCTTCTTTACATCAGACCCTGTTTCGTGTCTAAATTTGACTTTGGCGGGCAACTTACTATGTGAGGGAGCTTGCAGTGTGACTCTTCATTGTCTATCATACCTAGAAATGAGGAAGGGCATCAGTCTCCAGGGCTGTCAACTGCATCTGTAATTCCAAAGACTTTATCAGCCTCTTCCTTGCACTGGCTGTGTATCAAGAGAAGGAAGGTGAACTGTAGTTCTCTATAACTATGGGGCCTTTTTCTGTTCCATTCTCCCAAATGTGTACATGAAAGAGTTCCTCTGAGGCACACATTGATTCTTTGGATGTCTCCGAGTGGAGGACACTATCTGGGTTCTCTGTCTCCCCTCCAGATTCCCCATTTTGACCCTGTGGATGTGTCTCTCTTTTCCTGTTTCTTTAGTCTTTGTGTCCCGATTATTTAAGTTCTGTATTCTATGGCCACTCCCACAAATTCTGCAGCTTTGGTGGATTCTGCTTACCATCCCAGGATATAAATAGAGTGCCTTTTTTCCAGCACTTACTATTCTCATTTTTTTCCATATGCAAACTGGGGTTGTTGAATAGCTATTTATGCCACAATACCCATTTCCCATTGGTGTTTGTTAGAATATGATGGACTGTGTTGTCACTTCTGGAGCCTTGCCAACAATTATTTTGCCAATCTGAGAAGTGCATTATTCATTTATTCTTAAACAATATGGAACATTCTTGCATCTGTGTGTGCTACAGTACAAATGAAGTAGTAAAACTGATGTTAAAATTAAAAGCTGACTTAGATTGCACCATCAATAACTCTGCCTTTCAATATAGAAGTGGAGGAGAAAATACATAGCATACTACCTTTTACATCTAACAGACATCTTGAGAAATACTCATCAGCATTGAAGATGAAAAAAGTCACTGTTTATTTGAAAATGCTCTAACAAACCTGCAAGTAAACAGAAAGATCAGCAACTTTTCTTCTTCATGGAAAATAATTCATAGGTTTATTTGATTCCATTAAAAAAAAAACCCCTTCATTCTGTCTCAATTTTGAATTGCTGTGCAGCTGATGAGATTTTATTTCTTCATCAACGATAGGCTCACCACTCTTTGAAAGGATTTCAGATAGTTTCCACATATACCATGCATTAGCTTTCTTCACTTCTCTGCCATGACTAAACTTTCAGATCAATTCCAAAAGGAATCACTGAAAAACTTAACAAAATATGACAACAGTCTGGTTGCTGGTGGCTAGATTGTGGTATTCTTACCCATAAAGAGTTGCTGTTTTTCCCCAAGGAAAGCAATGGAACAACTCAAAAAAAGTAAGAGTGGAAGAATTGGGCTTTGGATGTAGGGTCCAGGTGTACACATGCACATTGAAACAAACCCAAAATCATATTTAATTTTGATCTCATGCTCCTTTTAAAGTCACAGGCAGTCACAGACAACTGGAGCTCTCATCTTTATCCACACCCTCTCTGTCTCTCTTGCAAATTTCTGAACTGATGTTAAAGACACATTAGCAGAATACCCTTTCATCTGTCTTACAGTGTGGTTTATATAATAGCATTAATTTATGTCTCTCTTGGCTCTATAATATTCTTCTTGATCTCTTTCATTTCCTTTCTTTCCTCTGCCAGACAGCTAAGAATGACACCTCCTTCCCAAAATGCATAAAACAAGTATCCAAATAAACAGCATCATTCAGTTGAGCCTCATCTGTCCCTGCTGTTACTAGTGCAGCATTTGATGGGCAGGTCACACAACTGCAGCTGAATCTAGTTCCACTTATGTAATACCACCAAGGATTTTACATCCTGTTGTAACTATCAAAATTACATCTGAACAGCACAGCTAACAAGAAAGATCCCATTGATACTTTTGTTTGAAGCTTGAAGTTAGTACTTAAAAATACTTAAATAAGCCTCCTTTGAAAAAGAATATAGTGTCAAGGCAAATATGACTAAAATACCCTGTAGATGTCACACACCATCATGGAAGCAAGCCAATATGTCAATAAATTCACTCTATTAGTGTTAGATGGTTCCTTTGGTGTGATTTTTTTTTTTGTTGCCTCCTCACGGAAGGTAAGTAGGTGAAAAACTATGGCAGAAGCTGAGGCAGCAATGGTAGATACTCAAACAGAAGAGACAGTGAAGATGACGGTGTGGAAGCTGCAAGATATACATGATCTTAGATGGGGTACCTCAAAAAAACTTTGTATGCGTGAAGTTCTGACTCATAGAGCTGATGGATGAGAAAATTTGAGAGTTAGAGATGCAGGTGGAAACTGGCTGAGTTTAGAAGGGGATCTGAACAGTTGATGGGGAGGCTGCAGGAGAAAACTTGGACCTGCAGGTGGAAGCAGGAATGACAGGTTTTGAGGAGAGAATACCAGGAGAGGAAAGTGGCTGGTGGAAGCATGCAACTGCCAGAAGCTGGCAGAAGATGGGCTAGTGAAGGAGAAAGAGAGCTCAGAAACAGGTCTGCAGTGTTAACAAATGAAGAAGGGACACAGTCGTTGGTTACTGAAGGTGGGAGTGTGAGGAAAAAGTGGAAAGCGGCTAGTCCCATACAAAGAGGCCATGAGCTGATAAAGATACCACCAAATAAGAGCCCTAGGAGGATTCATGAGCAGGTGCAGAGAATTGCAAAGAAAAATTGTAGAACTGATGACTTGCAGCAAGAAAGAAGTGGGGATAGACTGCAGAATTGCAGTCTCCAGGAAAAGGCAAATCCATGTGACTGGAAACTCCCTGCTGAAAAGGACAGACAGCCCAGTAACATAAGGTGGTCCATGGAACAGAAGGGTATGCTGCTTGCCGGCACTAAGATAAGGAATGTCAGTCTGAGGCTGTAGAGGACTCAAATGGCAGTGGGAAAGAATCCTCTGATTGTCCTTCATGTGAGGACAAACGATATGGCTAGATTCTCACTGGAACTTATCAAAGGAGACTATGCCAGACTGAGGAGGACTCTCAAGGAAACTGAGGCTCAGATGATCTTCAGTGGGATTCTGCCTGTCCATAGAAGAGGACAACAAAGGTATGAGATTCTGATGATAAGGTGCAAGATTCTGATTTGGGCAGTGGTGCTATAAAGAGGGCTTTCAGATGTGTGGTCACTGAGAGGCATTCATGGATAGAAGACTGTTCTCTGGCGACGGATTACACCTGAATAGGGAGGGAAACATACTCCTGAGAGGGAGGTTAGCACAACTGATCAAGAGAGCTTTAAACTAGGGAGTCAGGGAGATGTTTTGGAGATGCACAGATGACCTCCATGCCGGATATAAACATTGAAAAGCAGGTAAATGAAATACACAAGGACACAGAGATGGATAGCAGAATGGAGGTTGGAAAGAAAGATAGTGTAAATACTGGTCTAATGGAAGATATTGGCAGTCAAAAGATGGTGACAAATCGGGTAGGGAATGTAAGTGAAGCCAAACAGCAAAACTAAAGTGATTATATACCAATGCAAGAAGCCTGGGTAACACAATGCAGGAACTGGAGTTACTGGTAAAGGAAGTGAAACCACATATTATAGGAATAACAGAAACAAGGTGGAATAGTAGTCACAGCTGGTGTACAGGCACCAAAATGTATGTGCTCTTTAGAAAAGAGATATACAGGCAAAGACGAGAAGTGGCACTGTATATCAATGATGAAGTAGACTGTAAGGAAATTCAAGGTGATGGAATTAACAAGACAAAGTCTGTTTGGGTAGAAATTACATTGGGGAAAAAAGCTGCTAGAGTTTCTCCTGGGATAGTGCTTGGGGTATGTTACAGATCCCCAGGATCTGATTTAGACATGGATAGGGACCTCTTTAAGGCCTTTAAGGAAGTAAATAATACTGGGAACTATAAGATTATGGGAGACTTTAACTTCCCAGACAGAGACTGGAGAACATGCGCTAGTAGAAATAAAAGGGCTCAAATTCTGCTGGATGTGTTAGCTGATAAATTCCTCCACCAAACTGTTACTAAACCAATGAGAGGGAACACCATACTAGAATTGGTATTGGTGAGTAGTGGTAGGTTTACCTAGGTTTGAGTGACAATAAGCTAATTCAGTTCAAACTAAATGGAACGATAAACAAAAACAGATCTATAACTAAGGTCTTTGACTTTAAAGAGGCTAACTTCAGAAAATTAAGCAAATTAGTTAGGGAAGTGAAGTGGACTAAAGAACTCACGGATTTAAAAGTGGAAGAGGCTTGGAGTTACTTCAAGTAGAAGCTGCAGGAACTATTTGAAGCCTGAATTCCTAAGAAGGGGAAAAAATTCATAGGCAAGAGTTGTAGACCAAATTGGATGAATGAGCATCTCAGACAGGTGATGAGGAGGAAGCACAAAGCCTACAAGGAGTGGAAAATGGGAGGGATCAGCAAGGCAAGCTACGTCGGAGATCAGAACATACTACATACTATGTAGACATACTATGTCTGCACTGGCAAATTAGTCCCGACTATGCAAGCTGAATGGATCCCATTCTGTAAGTTCACCCATCTTCGAAGCATCTGATGAAGTGGGATTTTCTCCCATGAAAGCTCATGTGAAAAATAAATCTGTTAGTCTTTAAGTGCCACACGACTCCTTGTTTTTTTGCTGGACTAGACTAACACGGCTATCCGTTTGGAAATTGAACTAATAAGCCATAGTTAGTCCAAACTTACCCATGGTTAGTTTGAACTTACCAGGAACTGCTTACTTTGGACTAAGAAAGTCTGAAATAAACTTTCTGCTGTAGAGATAAAATGAGACAAGCAAACAGTAAAGCAGACCTGGATCTTGCAAAGGGAATTAAAACCAATAGTAAAAGGTTCTTTAGCCGTGTAAATAAGAAGAAAACAAAAAAGCGAAGAAGTGGAAATGCTAAAAACTGAGGATGGGTTGGATGTCAAGGATTATCTAGGCATCACCAAATATCTACATGAGTACTTTGCCTCTGTTTTTAATAAGGGTGATTATGAGCTGGAGGATACGGGTAGGGTAGATAATAAGAATCAGAACATGGAAGTGGGAATCACCAAATCCAAGGTAGAAGCCAAACCTGAGCAGTTTGATGGGACTAAATCAAGGGGCCCAGATAATCTCCATCTGATGATATTAAAAGGAACTGGCACAAGAAATTGCCAGCCCATTATCAAGGATTTTTAATGAATTTGTAAACTTGGAGGTTGTACCATATGACTGGAGAATTGTTAATATAGTTCCTATTTTCAAGAAAGGAAAAAAAAGTGAGCCAGGTAACTACAGGCCTATAAACTTGACTTCGGTAGAATGCTAGGTCTTGGAGAAAATTTTGAAAGAGAAAGTACTTCAAGATATTGAGGATAACAGTAACTGGGATAAATTATAACATGGCTTTACAAGAGGTAGATTGTACCAGACCAACCTGATATCCTTTTTTGAGAAGATACTGGATTTTTTGGATAAAGGAAATATGATGGACCTAATTTACTTAGATAGCAGCAAGGAATCTGATACAATTCCACCTAGGGAATTATTTGTTAAGTTAGAAAAGATGGGGATTAATAAGAAAATAGAAAGGTAGATAAGGAACTGGTTAAAAGGGAGACTACAGTGGGTCATACTGAAGTGTGAACTGTCAACCTGTAGGGAGGCTACTGGTAGAATTCATTTGGGATCAAAGACGAATCTTATTTAACTTTTTATTTACTGACCCTGGCACAAAAAGTGAGAATGTGCTAATTAAGCTTGTGGACAACACCAAATTGGTGTGTTTTGCCAATACAGAGAAGGATCAGGATATCACATAGAATGACCTGGATGACCTTGTAAACTGGAGTATCAGGAATAGAATGAAATTTAATACCAAGAAGTACAAGGTTATACATCTAGGGAAAAACATGAAATTTTCCTGTAAGTTGGGATGCGTCAGTTGAAAATGATAGAGGAGAGTCCTGGTTGATAATAGGACGACTATGAGCCGCCAATGTGATGTGGCTGTGAAAAAAGCTAATGTGGTCCTAGGGTGCACCAGAAGAGGTTTTTCCAGTAGAGTTAGGGAGGTGTTAGTACCATTATAAAAGGTGCTGGTGAGAACATATCTGGAATATTGTGTGCAGTTCTGATCCCTCACATTTAAGAAAGATGAATTCAAACTGAAACAGATGCAGAGAAGGGCTGTAAGGATTATCCGTAGAATGGAAAAGCTTCCTTATGAGAGGCGACTTAAAGAACTTGGCTTGTTTAGCCTAACCAAGAGAAGGCTGAAAGGAGATATGATTGCTCTCTATAAACACCTCAAAGGCATAAATACCAGGTAGGGGGAGGAATTATTTGAGTAGGGCACCAATGTAGACTCGAGAACAAATGGATACAAACTGTCCATCAGAAAATGAGCTCAAGAAATTTATAGAGGGGACAGTATGATGGGATGACCTAGTTTAGCAATAGATTGAGTTTTGACTACATTGTGGTGGATATGCCAGTGGACTGAGAAGGGAGATTGGATGAGGTAGATTCTGAATTATTACAGAGGATTCCTTACTGGGTGATTGGCTGGTGAGACTTGCCCACGTGCTCAGGGTTTAACTGATCAGCATATTTTGGGTCAGGAGGGAATTTTACCCTGGGGCACACTGGCTAGAGCTCTGGGGGGTTTTCTCCTTCCACTGTAACACAGGACATGGCTCACTTGCTGGTGGATTCTCTGTATCATGATTTGAAGAGTAATAATGCAATCACAGGATAGAGGCCAGACTAGATGATGATATTGGTCTCTTCTGATATTACAATCTATGAGTATGGGGTTTTAGACCACCCAGAAGAGGTAAAAATATTGACTCAGAAGACACAGTGTACAAAAGTACAAGATCTAGTCTGATACTGAGAGAGACAAGTTTCAAAGTGGTAGCCATCACAGTGTACTTTGCAAAACAAACAAGGAGTCTTGTGGTACTTTTAAAGACTAACACATTTATTTATCGCATGGAAGTTTTTGTGGGAGAAACTCCCACTTCATTAGACTCTTGAAGTGGGATTTTCCACACGAAAGCTCATGTGAGAAATAAATGTGTTATTCTTTAAATGTGTCACAAGACTCCTTGTTTGCTTTGAGAGAAAAACAGACTCAGAGAAGAATGGAGTAGAGGTAAAGTTCAGTTTTCTTGGGAAGAAAGCAAGACAAACTTCCGAAGATAACATTTTCTTACACTTATTTTTAATTCTTTAATGCAATCTGGGTGGTATATGTACCTGCATTTGCTGACGTAAATAATGCATGGCACGGACATGGATCTGGTTCATCATTTTATACTCTTATAAGAAAATATAAAACTATCTGATCTACTGCTGCTGAGTTCCATGGCTCCACTAGGTTTCTACAATTCAGGACCTCCTTTCCCACATATTTTTGAATGAATCATTCACCAGTCCAGAAGTGAGAAATTTCCAGTCCCTGTTCAGTTCCACAACACGATAAACCACATATCGATTTGATATCAGAGCAGCCAAAGGTGGTCTCCCCCATCTTACCCTTCATCACATCTATGCTACAAGTAGGTAAATGTTCTGATAATTTCCTAATGAGATCACTGATAAAAATAATCAAGATACAATACTATTATGATATCTAGGCACTAGATTCTGCTCTTCTAACTCTCAAACAGTACTAGCTTTTTCCCAGGAAAGCAACTAGACTACTCATGGAATAAGAAATTACTCAGCTTGAGTAAAATAGGAGAATTAACTTTTGTTTGGCCAGGATATACATTTCACACACATGCCCCCACTTCCCCGAAAAAGAAGTCTTGAGCTACAATTTTTTCCCCACTGACATGCTGATTTTTTTTGTAGAAATATCAGATAACTGCACGAACTTGAGAAGAGTTATAAAATCCATTTTCTCTCCAACAACTAATTTACTGAAGTTCCCAGAACTCTCCCAGTTTGTTAATTAAATGGTGTATGAAAAAAATAGTACTAATTTAGTGCTAAAATAATTCCGCATCTGCACAATGAACTGCTTGGCAATCTACCAGATATTACATTTTATTTAAATTTCCATGTTACAATGTTTCCAATACCCCAGTGTGGTGTTTCCTCTTTTCCATTTGCTCCCTAATCACACACAAGCTCTCCGAGTTCCTCTTCAGTTGAATCTGCTGGTTCAAGTGTCATTTTTCAGTTTAGATTGACTATACTGTACATGTGGATCCTAGCCAGGCTGAAATTACATACAATAGTGCCATATAGACTATTAGGAAAATAAGACTAACCTACATACATTTGAAGTTTTCAAGGGGTCCAACCACTGTAAGTATACTTCTTCACTTTCATTATAACATGACTAACCAGCTCACATGTATACCAGCACCCCTTTTTTCACAGACAAGCTTATAAAAGGTAAATCCATGATAATGGGTGTATTTCCTGACTTCAGCAGACAGTGGCTTCTAGGTTACCACATTTATTTTAGCATGTTTAACCAAGCACTATGTAAAATGACAGTAACAATTTTCTACACATCAGAATTCATTTTCCTTTTCTTTTGTAAATAAAAGTGTAATGTGAAAGCCAAAAATGGTTTATTGAGCATGGGCAGAGATGCAAAACCATTCTCTGAAGTATTCCTAGCCTCTCTTTGCCAGAAGCTGGGGACTGGTGACAACGTATGGATCACTGGAGTATGTGTTCTGTTTAGTTTTTCTGAAGCACCTCACATTAGCCACTGTCAAAAAACAAGGTACTGGGCTAGATGGATCTTTGGTCTGACTCAGCACAGCTGTTTGTATTTTATTATAAACCTATGAGCGCTCCCCCCCGCCCCCGCATTGGTTTTGCCATCAGTTGTGATTGTTTTCACACAAATCTAGCTGAAGACTGTTTTTTATAGCCAACAGTTCTCTCTTCACATCTGGTTTCTCTTGACGTTGATGCACCAAATAACTAACAATCACCACCACTACCAGGCTACTTCACTCCTCCTCAGTAGATTGCAAAGGACTTTATAAGGGATACCAGTATCATTAATTCCATTTTATAGATGACAAAACCATAACACACAGAGGTGAATTGACTTGCCCAGCATTGTACATTACATGTAACAAGCTACACCCATCTCTGATGCAACTCTATTGTTTTAATCCTGGACAACTACAATACAGTTATGTCAGGGAAGAATGTGACCTCTTTCTTTTAAGTGCTACTTTTGTACAGTTAATTATAGTAATGTAAGAATATTCTAACACAAAACTTAACTCCATTTAAGCATCAAGATTAACTTTGAAATTAGGTCTAGTATTATTTACTTTGAACAAAAAGCCATCAGATATTTTCCGTACTGTGAATGAAAAAGAAAAGATGTTTTTCAAATTCCAGTTGATTTTCTTTCTCATATACAGCAAATACTAAGCCTCTAAACAGCTTTGGTAAAAATAAAATTTGGTGACATTTGCTTGTGATTGGAACTGCAGCCTTACTAAAAACATCACAAAGCAACATGGCTATCTGCTTACGCAACTATTGCTGTTTAATGAAGATCTTGCAAGGCTTGTTACTGCAGAGTTTCACTTCTCCTCTGCCTTTTGCTTAAAGTCAGGTTTAGTAATAATATTATAAGATATTGTTTTGCTTGGGACACTACAGGAGCATATACTCAATGATCTAATTGTTCTGTTCCCATTGCCAAATACATTCTGAATCCTAAATGCTATGATCCTATCACATGGTACTCAAATTCAAACAACTAAATTGACCTATAGTGCAATAGCACTCAAAAGCCCTAATTCCTTATCAGGTCACTTCTAGCGAGTTAGAAGGGTTTCACACGGAACAACATTAACTGACAAGTGGGTCTGAAAAATACCTGAAAATAAGAGTTCTATGGCAGAATGAAGTTTGTGATGTTCAGGGTTTGTAACTATTAGAAAAGTGTGTGGTCTCAAAATTAGACACACATTTGCCTTGTTGAAAACAGGAATCATTAAAATTCATCTGGGAAATAAAGTATGAAGTTTGGTAAGCATATAATTATTTAAAAATCTTGAACTACAAATTTAGTTGCTCTTTGTTGATCACTGACTTGTTCCTAAATACCTCTGATAAAAGAACTGAAGAGTACTTTTTCATCTCTTTCTTAATGGTGACTAGTGATTTTGGGTGCCTAACTGGAGGCACTGTAGTTTCCTGGCATGGGCCAATAACCACAACAGCACACAGGCACATTTAGGTCTAAATTAGGTGATAATTATCCTCAGATACAGCCCAGCCCAGCGCCACCCAGCTTTGGAAATTTCAGGCTACCAGTTAGGTCTACATAGGCTGTTACATACAAATACTGTGAATCTTATCAAATCCTGAGTTGCACTTTTCTAGGACTTGCTTTTTCCCAGAATATCTTTCTGAGGAGTTGCTGGTCCTTTGATACAATGTCTCCCCTCCTCAAGCAGTCGCATCTGTGTGTAATGTCTGTGGTGTTCATCCAAATACCCCTACTAAGTAATCTCATCTTTTAGCTTCTCTAGCTTTTTAGTATTTCTGAAGGAACCAGAGTCTCATAAACGCCATGAATTTCACTAAAGTTTGGTGTTTACTCTCTTAAATCCTTATAGCTACACACTAGATTTGAGCCACCTTTAAGTTCACCCTCTCCTCATTTGTTAACTATTATACAAAATACTCTCTCTACAAACTTTCCTCCTTTACAACTTTTAAATGTTCATCTTAACCCTGTAGTTCAGAATCAGCTCATTTATGATAATAGTGAAAAAATATTCAAATTAGCACACACAATCTGGGAATTTCTTTCATGATGAAACAATCTCCAAACAATATCATACCAAATAATAATCTAGACATCATGCAGCCATTGTACTGGCCCTCTAAGGAAAACCACTTCCAGCCAGGGCATGCTGCACCCCCAGCACCATTACTTCCAGCACCTATCATTTTTTTAAAATAAAAACAAAGCTATAAAATCATAGACTTAAAAAAATATATAGTGACTTAAATCAGTGTTGCTATTTTTATGTGCCTAGTCAAATTTGGGATTGGGAACCTTTTGCTGTATACTTTCTTAAATGTTCTAAATTTATAAAACCTTAACAGCTTAATTAGTTTTTGTTTTTGTTTTCCTCCTTTACATGGGAATTAGGTATAGTACTTATGTCAGCTAAATTTCTAATTTACACTTAGGAAAAAATAACTCCTAGAGGTTTCAGGTGTCTAAGCAGTCCCTGGAATCCCTGGATTAAAGTTGCCCCACCCTGGAGTTCTGTAGATGCCCTTTCCAAAGTAGAACAATGGTTTCCTTTATTTCTCCCTGTGGTGAACTCCCATCCCAGGGCTCAAGTGAGCTGGAAGGCACGCTGACTTCTGGCCAGCAACACTCCTGGCACCAAGGCAGGAAGGAATGCAAGTGAGCATTCAGCTTAGGCTTAGGATGGAGAGAAGTTACTTAGGTACTTACAAGGTTTTTCTGCTGGGATATGAATCTTTTCCCCCAGCTCACCTCCTCTCATGTTACTGCCTACACCCCTCCTTCCCAAACTTCCTGTGTTATTCCCAAGCTTTCTAGGGTGGTCTCTTTGATGTAATTCCCCCATGCTTGGATCTGTAGGTCCAGTCACTCCCCCAGCCAGCCAAGGAGGGAGAACCAGGCTGAGTGGAGTCATCCTATTGTAGCCCCCATCGCACACCAACTCAGGTCTTGATGTTGGAGATGCATATAGGCTGCAGTTCATGTTGCGAGGAGAGTGGGGAGAATAGGTGGAATGGAGGAAAAGGGAGAAGGATGTCAACCAGAGACTCATGCAGCAACTGTGGTGAGGGGCCTGGGGAAGAGGAGGCAGGTCAGGAAGCTTGTCGTCCCCAGAGGAAGCTTCACAAACCACCTGAGAAGTCTGGCTTTAAAAACATGCTGGACACCTAATTTGTGACAATGCATTTCCTTTAAAATGGCAGGTCAGGCACTCAAAAACTGAGGCACTCCACTCATTATTCACCTCTGAAAATCTTGAACTGAGGCATTAGTACAAAGAGAATTAAGGGCCTGCTTAAAATTAACCACATACTTCAGTGTGTTGCTGAGTGTTAAAGTGCTCAAGAGCTTAGAGACATCACATATTTATATTTCGCAGTTAAGCATCAGGGTTGGCTGAGCATCAAGTCAACAAAGAGCAGTTAAACATGTATTTTTTTGTTTGGCTAAACTGGGATCCTAATTCCCATGGGAGCTGAGCACCAGCAACACCCACTGAACACAATGAACCCCATTCACTCCTCAAATGTTAGTCTTATTCTTCATTTGAATAAATAAAAAACAAAGGAACACTAGGTAGTCACTAATTACATTATTATGGTTTATATTTTGTTACAATGTTGTGTCCTTTTTCTTCTCACAGATATTTGTTAGGATTTAGATATCAGCCCTCTGATTGGTCAAAGTTTGAGATCCTGATGTTCCCTAGACTAGAAACTGTGCACCATGATGCTGATGTCACACTACTGAATATTTATAACTTGTTTCTATAAAACCTCTTTTGGAATAAGGGGCTGACCCTTTTCACCCCAGTAGCAAAATTGTTTTGAGCTGTGGAAGAACAAGATACTTTGGTAAAGAAGATATATGAGAGGCCAGACACCATTACAACTCAGATTGTAGAGACCACATTCCACACTGAAAGGAAAACAGTAGGAAGTAGCTGAGGGTGGTAGATGTTGACTCGCTGCTTGGAGTTGACCTACTAAGTGGTTGATTTACACAGAGACCAAGTTGGGAAGGCCTTGGCCTCCTTACTCCCTTTTTAAAATATTGAGACATCTTGACCAAGAAGGAGATTGGAAATCATGTGCTCTGAGCACTAGGACTGCCAGCCTTTTACATCAAGTTCATTAATTCAAGAGCTACTTTATACACATTGACCTCATCTATATTATAGTTGAGCAAGCTTAAGATACCATTTTCAAGAATCAATTCTTGACATCATTTTGGGTAAGAAGGCTTCACTGGTTGAGACAGGTCAGGGTGGATGGAACATAATTAATGTTTTCAACATTTATGGAAAACCATTTTCTCACCTCTGATGGAAGGTGCTGAACTGTTCTTATCTAATCTGCCTCCTGTTACTTCTGATCTAAACCAATGACCTTCCTTAAATGATCATTATTCAATGTTTTGCTCATCTGAAATACAATTGTTTCTATTAAATAATTCCTGTGAGAAAAGGAGACTGGTGTTTTAAAAACATGTTCTTTATATGCAAGTTATCTTTGCTTTTGATTACTATTGATTTCTGCATCTTTCAAAGCACTTCACTTCAAAAATTATTTCTCCTCAGCTGTTTTATGAGACAAGTTTTGTATTTCTCCAGTTTGGCTCTTAGTATAAAGACAGTTATTTAAGACACAGACACAAAACACCTTGCAGATTTCATTTTCAAACTTTCCTACCTATCTGACTTTCCGGACCAAGTCTATTACAGTCAGTGTTGCAAGTCTATTTCTCAGTAAGTGGAAAAATTACACTATAAGATGTTTATTATAGTGGTCATAAAAACTTATCTTTTACCTTCAGTTTTTTTCTGTGAGATCTGATTTTTTTTTGGCCCTGATAAACAAAAAAACTTTCATAATTTCTGTAGATTGTTGTTGGATAATTGGTGAGGGCTGGTCCACAACAGCTGAATGTAGACATAATCCATTGTACCTTAGAGGGCACTTTTTTTTTTTTTTTTTAAGTGCTGTACAGTTGGCAATCAAGGATAATGTGTCAGAGTAATCCATATCACACCTGCCCAGAAGAGAACAAAATCAATACTACTATTCGAGTCCATTCTATGTTAGCATGAGATGAAAGAATTTTGACATCTATGCAGGACCCAATTTGCTAACATGATTCACACACTGTCCAATAGTATTGTCAGCTGATATACATCCATTAAGATCAAGAATAAAAGCCAAGGCCAGGGCCATCCCTAAGGTAGGGTGAGTGAGGCAGCTGCCCAGGGCCCCGCACTTTCAGGGGCCCCGCAGGGACACACCGCTGCCCCCCCCCATGCCAGGGACCAGTTGAGCTGGCCAAAAGGGCAGCCTGGTTCAGTGTTACCAGTCTGCCCCCCACCTCCCCGTCACATGTGCTGCTCTTGGCTCTCTGTCAGAGCAGTGGGGAGGAGGCAGCAGGCAGCGAAGAGCTGGTCTCACTACTCCCACCCCAGTTGCTCCAGCACAGAGCCGAGAGCAGCGCTCATGGCCGGAGGGGAGGGCAGACCAGCAGCGCCAAACCAGGCTGCCCTTTTGGCTGGCTCGCCCGTTCTCTGGCTTGGGAAGGCCAACGCAAGAGCCTGCCCCTCCCCTGGGCCGGCCAGCCCTGCCCCCCCAGTACGGGGGGGGTGAGTAGGGGCCCCACAGAGGGCAATTTGCCTGGGGTCCTGAATCCCCATAGGGACAGCCCTGGCCCAGACTGTTCTGTGTAACTGACATGTTTAGCAAATGGCATGCTTGTTCATCTGTTACATACTTTATGGAGGTTTCTTTGAGTAGCAGGTTCAGAAATAGTTAAGCAGGTAACATTTATATTAAAAGATAAGAGAATGGAAAAATATTCAAAGGAGCACTCACAAACACACTCATGGAAGTCTCACTAAATATCAAAACCTCACTATAAGCAGAAGTCAGTTAGAGTCACTAAGATCCAAAGGGGCAGCCATGTTAGTCTAGTTCAATAAAACAAACAAAGGAGTCTTGTGGCACTTAAAGACTAACAAATAGATTTATTGCATGAGCTTTCATGGGAGAAAATCCTATTTTGTCAGATGCTTTGAAGCATTTGTTAGTACCACAGGACTTCTTGTTTGTTTCAGAGTCACTAGTTAGATGATATTTTGATCTTAAGCACAACATCCATTAGGAAACTATCTTACTGCTCTTATACAAGCAAGAGATTCACAATGGAAATTATGTGCATGATTCTGAAGATAGGGTTTGGCTTCAAAGCATTTAACGTGCTCTTCCACTACATGTTCCATGAGCTCCTCAGAACCCAGATCGACTCTTCTTAAATGTCTACAAACTGCCTCGAGCAACACTGATGTTTCTTTAGAGAGAGATTTAAGTAAATAATAAACATTATATTATTGTCTTCTGCATTTACCAGTCAAAAACTAACCACCCATTCTTTTTTGTAGTACTCAGTGGAACCAACAAGAACAATTATACTCTGATTATTTGCATAGCAGTAGAGGGGATGGGATAAACTATAGGACCAGAACCGCTGATGCATTACTCTCCCAAAAGGCAATTAATCTCCCCCTCCTATTCTGCAGATAGATAATAATCCCTAATATAATTCTGCAAAACTATCATTTAATTAACCTTAAGTAAATTGTTTGTAAACTAACACTTAATTTAATAACAAACAGCTCGCTAACTACCGTACGGAAACTTACTTCTGGTCTAATTTCAATCTATGTTCAATGGTTTTGCATAATTTTCTTTTTTTTTTTCATCTTGTTTGTGGTGCTGAAGGGAGAAAGGTTGAGATCCTTTGACAAACAGAAGAAAGTCCATTTTAAGAACCAGATTTGCAGGTCTCTCTCCCCTCCCAGCTGTAAACAGCATATATGGTATAAAGGGGAAAAAAGAAAAACATACATGTATGTGGAATAAAAACAACAAATAATAAGGTTACCAGAAGCAGAAGATGATGGTATATAAATATTCACATGTAAACAATGTCTTCCCATGTACCCTCCAAAGAATGGCAGTATTGTTCATCTTACAGACTTCTGGCATCCTGGTAGAACTGTTATTCAGATTAGAAAAACAACAAGGAGTTGTGTGGCACTTTAAGACTAACAGATTCCTTGTTGTTGTTTTTTACTGGACTAGACTAACACGGCTATCCCTTTTGAAATATTCAGATTAGGCAAACAAGCCTTAGGCATAGTCATTATACTATAAAGTCTCTATGCCTATTAGGCATGCATGCTATTCCACATTAAATGGAGCAGGGGCAAGCCCAAGGCTCTGGGTAAAAGTGCAGTGCTGATTGCTTGATCCTAGAAATGCTCAGCAAGCCTCATTATCAAAGCTTGTTTGGGGAGGTGTTCTGCAGCATTACTCAAACTACTGACTTCATGTTAAGCACAATACTGCAAGTTATGTAAGGGTTGCTGTTAAGAAAGCTTTATTTTGCTCATCATTGATTAATTATGGGAGAAGGTCTCTTTCTGGGTTCCTTTTTACAGTCGCATTTCATGCAACAAAAAGGTAAAGCCTGATTGCTTTCTCCTTTCACTGGATGAATATAAAAAATCCCCATGCATGACAGCTACAACTATGCTGTGGATTAACCAAACTGTACAAACATTTTAATGGGAAGATTATTTCTTAGAATTGCGGCAACGATTATGCAAATGCTATCTATGGAAGGAGTAGTGTGTATATAATCTAATTCCTTTTATTTTCAAAGGAATTTAAGCCATTGCAATCGCCACAATTCATCCTACTATATTGTTGGACAAATTCTTATATTCAACTGTCTTTAAAGTAATAAATGGATGAGCATTCAATTCTTTTCCATCTCCAAACCTCTGGTTACTGAAGAAATTATTCACAGTATAATAAGCACTACACTGTTACTATCTTTTCTGTCTTCTTCATTGCAGTGGAACTAAAAGCTAGGAATATGCATGGTCCCTCCCAGAAAGAAATACTTTTTGTACCTGGATTTAGCTTAGTTGGAAACCACACACAGACAGACAGCACAGATAGGTAGAAGAGGCAATATGTAAATAAGTTTTCCATTCACCAAAGAAACTTAAAATATTTCATTTAAACCAAGTATGAAATCATTCCAAATAACTTGTGGAAAATTAATACTGACAGGCTAAATATGACTGTATTTATTTTCCTCACTTTCTATTTTGATTTTTTTTTTCAGCATGGTACCTCACCAGAGATTAAAATACTGTTTAAAAATACACTCCTTTTGAAGCATGGTCCTTTAAATGTTGAACATGACTGAGGCACATTACCTAGCAACCTCAGTCTATATTTAAAACTATTCAGATGTGTTAGAATAAATAGTATGAACTGGGCCTGGCTAAGCACAACTAACATTTATTTGGTCCTCTCAGCAGATGTGTTGCAGTTTTCAGCATGGTTAGAGTTACCAGACAACAAAGCATGGAAAGGAGGACTGGGAAGTACAAAAAGGAGGACATTGGAGGACACACGGAGAAAATGTAGTATTAATCCAATATTCTTCTGTTCTGGGGGCCCCTGGAACACTTCCCCCCTAAAAATAGAGTGTGCCAGGGCATTCCAGCATACTTTAACCCCTGTAAGTAAAAAGCTAGAAAAAATCATGCATTTTTAAAATGTCTGTCAGATGGAGGACATGAAGGTAAAAAGGAGCACATGTCCTCCTTTTGTCTGACATCTGGTAACCCTAAACATGGTTCAAGGCAGATGTATAATTACACTCAAATTTCAGCACATGAACCCTACTACTATTACTGCAGCATCTAAAGCAGTGGTTCCCAACCTTTATCAGGCTGGGGACTCCTTTTTAACAAAACAAAAAAATTTGCGCCCCACTCCCCCCCCCCCCACGCCTAATTATATAATCTGGCCCACGCAGGCAGACTCTGGCCTGCATCACTCTATCTGTGCCACTGGGACAGACGGCGAGCAGTGCTGCTGCCGCCATGGTCTGCACTGCTGGGGAGCCGAGCCACAGCAGCTATGGCCCACTGCCCTTGCCCCTGCCGGGGAGCTGCCGCTGCCCCATCCCCCTGCAAGGATCCAGCCATGAGAGGAGAAAGGCAGCCCTGGCGGGGAGCATTGGTGCTGTAGCTGGATTCCAGCCCCAGTAGGGAGAGGCTCCATGGACCCCTGCAACATGTCTGCAGACCCCTGGGGGTCCCCCGACCACAGGCTGGGAACCACTGATCTAAAGGTGTGTTATAGGTATATTACTTGCAGTGCTAACAAATCTCTCAATTTTATCATATTTTGTCTCTCCACATTTTGCTGTTTTCTTAGTGTCCCAGCTCTTAGAGGCCTGTCAATATAAGAGAACCTAAACTTTCTTTAAAAATGTTTCTAACCATCGTGGTTGTAGAGAAAAGCATGAAAATGTCAACTGAGTACTCCCTAAAGGTTCAAAAAAAAGAAGGCAAAGACAAAGAACAAACAATATTTTGGTTGGGTGCTTTCACTTGTTTGTTTCATATATTTCATTATTTTAAAGCCAATCTTACAATTTGGCAGGGCTGATTCATGATTTTTTTAACACTTGGGGCTGGTGACTAAATCTCTCTCTTTGATATGTCCTCCTGGATGTCTCGCCATCAACTTAAACACAGCACAGTGAAAACTGAACTCATCTTCCATCCTAAATATTTTCCACTTAAATCTCTCTACTTGCTGAAATGCCATCATTCTTCCTGACACTCAAGACTTGAATTTGGCAGCCATCTTCCTGTGCTTCCACTCTCTTCTGTTTATATGCAGTCTACATTCAAAACTGGCTGCTGCTTTCCCCATTACATTCTCAAAATCTGACCTTTCCTCTCCATTTAGAGAGTCAAAATTATTACCCACATCCTCCTCATCTCCTTTTCTGATTTCTGCAACCATCTCCAGGAGGACTTCTCTAACATTGTTACCTGTTTTCACCAGGCCACAAAAAAACACAGCCAGCAAAGTTCATCTACCTCAGTTGTTGATGTTTCAGACCGAACACTCCACTCTTGGATTCTCTCCTCTAGCTGCACATCTTTTGGACCTCAGCTTTTAGTGCCTTTCCCAACAATGCTCGCCCAGTTTTGTCGTCCTAATTTTTGTATTACACAGAGTCGCTACTCTTCTGCTCCACTAATAATGCCATTCTTTATTCCCATTTGTCAGCTAATCAGACAAGCGTCAGCTTACATACAACAAATCACATAAGCAATTTAATCTTTCAGCACACTTACAAAGAGGTAAAACTGACATTAGCACAAGAGAAATTTACACAAATTTATTGCTGTAAAACAGTGGTTTTCAGTAATTTATATTTTTCTTGTGCCTTTTTTCCAGACATATTTTGTTATGTAGTGTGAGAATGAATGTGTAACTTAAGAAAGATGAGAATACATGTTTTTACAAACGCAAAAAGTTCAGTTATTTGGAAATAACACCTATTTAGAATTAGCTATAGTCCTCAAACTAATTGTTCGAAGTATGTCTTCACAAAGAATCGATAAAACACATTTGACATTTATCTATTCTAATTATGATAGATAGTTCTTGTAACAATTTTTTTTTTAATTTAGGTGCTGTAAAAGCTTTGTTTCATAAATTAGAGATTTTATATCCAAAGGGACGTTGGCCAGTATTCAAATTTAGTGAAGTATGGTCTAAATTCTAATGCCAATTTTAGATAGAATTTCAGAAAAACTGTAATTTATCTCATTTTTATTCTTATAGTGAAAACAAACATGGAAACAGAACCTCCCAAAACAAGCAAGGAGTCCCGTGGCGCATAAAGACTGAGAAATTTAGTTATTGCATGAGGTTTCATGGGAGAAAATCCTACTTTGTGTTAGTCTTTAAGCACCACGGGACTCCTTGCTTGTTTTGCTGAACTAGACTAACATGGCTACCCCTTTCCAATTTGAGAACCAACCAAAATACACATGGTGCTTGATACCACAAATTCACAACATCTGAGTATCAGTCATATGTTATGAGTGTTTTCAACAGCTTACTCAACGATCTACATTTATGATGTTTTTTTTTTCAATAGGGATGTCTGAATTAATGCATTCATTATTATTTACAAATTGCAAATGTTAGCATCACTGGAGTAAGGGTATGCCAGAATTTATATAGAGAGCCTCAATAATTTCTTCCATTAAAATACAGGCTCTCAAAGACTCAGCCCACAAAATAATTTTCAACATAGTCAATTTGGCCATAAAATAATTAATAACCAAATATGAAGAAAAAGCCTTGAAAATGCTTTTCGGCTGTTGCCTAATTGAAGATCAAATTTTATTTACAAAACTAACAATTGGACAGCAACCAGCTCATAATGCAGGCAAAGCCTTTCCAACATTTAGAAGGGGGGGGGAGTAAAATAATTGACATATTTAAATCAATAAACCTCATACATTATAGTAGGCCTTGGTATCTGATTTTGCAAGACCTCCACTTTTCAAACCTTCATTTAAATCTATAAATGTTCCACACATAGAGTGCTTGAGGTTAAAGCCCTTAATAGAGCAAAATCTCTTTATGTGCCAGAGACGTACGAGGACTTAAAAGACCCTGAGTCTAGGGGGTTATTTTTAATAGGCAGCTAAACAACCTAACACTATGTGCCACAAGTACTACTGTGGCTAACACAGCAACAATGCTCCCTTGGCTGCTCAGGTTCTACTTATACCCTGACCTTAAGCAGTTCAGTAGGAAAATTACAATATGAACAAAGAATAACAGACATCGGGGATCAACACATTATACTGGTTCTTTACGCCACTCCCGGCTTTTCACGTGACTCAATTCTACTCTTTTCGGTTACTCTTGAGACATCTGAACACTCTGCTCATCTGGACATTCATCAAGGACCCAGTGGGCAGCTATAGAGTTAGCAGAGATGGGGCTGACTGTGCAAGAGAGGGAGCAGAGAATAGCAGACACTGAGTAAGTGGACAGGAAGTCAATTCACTAGAACAATATTGTATCTTAAAGATTTTTTTGGAAGAGCCTGTTTCTAGCACACCTTGAGTACCTTATTTGATTACTAAACAGGGAAAATATTAATGTATGTTTATTTTACCTGAAGTTAATCACAGCTGCTTTCTGACATTAGTCAGAGAATCAACTAGACACGGGCTTAACCCACTTAGAACCCAGTCAGACATTGGGGATATCTTTGGATCTGATCTTTATAAATAAGGCCCATGCATTAGAATTCTGCACAGCTGGAAAAAAAAGATTTACCAATGGGTTATAGGGTAAAAATTATCACATTAATAGGTGAGACTGCTGTTGTGTTTAATCCAAAGGCAGCTGCTGTACTAGAACACAGTGTTCCACAACTTCACATGGCTCTGATAACCTAGCTGAAGAAGTCAATAGATGAGGGGAGGACAGAAGAAAGTGGCATCAAAGTGAGCAGAGGAGGAAGAGTTGTAGGATAAAGTAAGGTGAGAAAAAGGCTCAAGTAGAAGTATGAAAACACGAATAGGGAAGAGATGGGAAGATATTTTTAAATGGGTCACTTTTGTCATTTTGGGTAAATCAGTGAAGGCAGGGACACGACCTGAGGGAAAAGAGGGTAATCTGACTTTTTATTTTTTTATTTTTTTGTCAAGAGGAACCTACTTTGAATTTGCTGTATAAACCATTCTGCTGCCTTTTGTTCAATATATATTTAGATAGATAGATGTAACCATATACTCTTACTGTAAAAACCAAACCAAGAAACCAACAATTCTGAAATCAGAAATCCTCTGGCAGCAATAGCAGTAGCTAAGAATTTAAACTAATAGAAGCAAGATCAATATACCATCCATGACAGCTGTTTGTTTATGTATAATATTTTATCCAAAGCTGTTATTAATTCTGGGTTGGGAACTTGGGATGCTTGACATTTTAATAGCTCTGAAAGGTAGAAAATTCTCCTATTAATTAAGCTGTTTTATTTTACTTGCACTGATATTTCAATGGAGCTTAGAACATATTAGACCTGAGAACAAAAATGCTTTTAAAAATGGACATATCATGGACTTTTGAATTATATTTACCTCAAAATTAGTGAATAAGTGTCTTGGATATAAAGAACAGTGGTGAAGAACTCAAAAGAATGAGAATATTTGAAGAAGGAAAAACACAGCAAAAGACAGTTGCAATGAGAGGACAATGTTCATGTCAGTTATATAAACCTCAACATTAGTATATGAATGAGGACTGTGCAGGTTGTGCAGAGACTCACTCCCCTAGCAGGGGATTTTCTGAAGTAGCATAGAAACTGGATAGCTATGAATAAGATTGTTTTACCACGACTATTAAATGAAAAAGTTATAAAGCAAATTTTCATTTGTTGCTGCTTTACAGACAAGGCCTTGAGTACTGACAAGTGAACACTGCACGGAGAAGATGAGAAAGAGAGGAGCAGTCCACCAAAATGAGTTGGCAAATATTATGAATGTTATATTGGGTTTTAATAAAAATGTTAAGTATTTGGTGTGAAGATCTGGGGGAAAAGCCTAATATTTTTTTCTGTTTTATGTTGTACTTAAAACGTGTTGCAAAGACTCATTTTAAGAAAGTTATGTTAAAGCAACCAATAATTTCTACATATCTTTTTTTCTCCCATAGCTCACATGATGGATATTACAGCTTTTCTGTTTACTTGTTTTTACATAAAAGAAAGAAAATGCTTTCGCCCATCACGAGGATGATCTTTGCTTCCTAATGCTGGGATGGAGTGTAGAGCATGCTTTCAGAATAGGGGATTCTGAAATATGAATTCCATTTGGTAATTTTGCTTTCCTTTTCCCCTCACCTCCCTCCTATATGCTGTTCTCCACTGTTCGAATCTGAACAACTGCATTGAGTTGCCGTAGCAGTCTCACCTGATCCTATCACTTACACTTCCCTGTATTGATTTTCGTCCCATTCATCTGTACTTCTTTGTCCTCAAGTGTCTCATGAAGCAGGCTTTTCTCCCACAAAAGCTCATGCAATAAATAAAGCTGTTAGTCATTAAAAGTGCCACAGGATTCCTTGTTTGTTTTGCTGAACTAGACTAACACAGCTACCCCTTTGGAACTTAAGTACCCACATGGGGTCAAATATTATTTGATATTGGTATAATAAGTAGGGTGATCTCCTGAAATACCCTGAATAGCCTTACTGAATTATATTTAATACCTTCAGAGTCTATTGTATTAAAATTAAATGTTTATGTGTTATTGTGAGATTTTATGAAATTTATTTGGATGTGGCAAACTTTGGGAAATGTTATGAATGTCAAAAGATTTTTTTAACATAATTGTCAAAATTTAAAATTAAGTGGGTTACCCAAGAACACACTAGGAAGCTGTTATAACAACACTGCACACTAGGGGTCTGTTATAATAACTTTTCTACTTATGAAAGAACTTAGACATCTGCAGCTTTGCTACATGGAATAAACCCACTGTCTGGCTGATTAGCTATTCATAATCTCTGCAAACTAGGTAAAACACTGACTCAAGATTCATGGGGGTTCTTGTTCTCACCAAAGGGTGTTATCAACAAAACCACAGGAAAATTCATGTGTGAGGTTTGAAGGACTGACTCCTACCAGACCCCATACTAGAGTTGGGACAATCTCCGGTAAGCTTATTAGCATGTACGTAGGTTCTTGTTTTTAACATGTTTTCTCAGAAATGTTTTCAGTTTAAGAACAAGATGTGTTTTCTTAAAAGAACCATGGGTAGATTAACTGTAGTAATTACATTGTTAATCTTTTTTAAAGATAAGGATAAACAAGCCTCTTTGAGCAACAAATCTGTTGTTGTGGATATCACAGTTCAGGCAGGGAATTCTTCCATCTCAAAGTTCCTCAGTTAGAAGGGAGAAGGGCGATATCTCCAACCAAGGCAACAGCTGGGAAGCCAGAAGTCTACAGGATGAAAAGAAAATTGATTCCATTCCAGGCTTTAAATGGATAAGAAAATAAGGGTCATGGATCAGATCTTCAGCAAATGTAAATCAATATCTCTATTAAAGACAACAGAACTACACTGATTTACGCCAGCTAGGGATCTACCTCTCTCCTCACTTCTAAAGCCCTGACAACTTTACTGAAGGTGGACTAGAATAACTCATCAGATGTGATAATACATATAAAATGAGGAAATCAAAATGCATACCTGATGTGCTGTTTTTATACATAGAAATTGGCTGCCTTTGAATAAGAACCCTTTAATGTATAGCCAGGAAGGAAAAATAATTATTAAAGAGTTCCAAACTACATGATAGTTCTAATTAGTTGGATGCAATAGGATTAAACAATGAAAATTTAGGAAGTTTTCATAATTTTAACTATTTATTCTTGTAGCATTCATAAAAATGCCACTTCTATTTTTATTTCTTATATCCCAATCTCTCAAATTCAGTCAAACCAATCTAAAGAAAAATCTTATATGCCTAGGACACCAACTCTGTCTTTTCTGCATTTATCTGCCTAGCAGGACAGTGAAGTTAATTGAAACTGCATGACCATAGGAAGCGTAGCTGTTAGAACATAAATTTAGGAACAGATTGTCTTCAGGCAACAACTCACAGGTCCAGTAGTTTCAATTAAACATCAAAACAACCTGGAGATTGTACGATGTCTTAATTCTATAAATCAAAGAAGAGCAAATACTTCTGTATTCAAAAAGGGTAACATTCAGAGGTGAATCTAAGTGACTCTAAGGTCTTCACTGACAGTGGCAAATTCACTGCCATCAGTTCGAACTTCCTGATCAACTGTTCGGCTCTGTGAAGCCCAGCTCAGACAATCAGGAAGTTTGATACTGTAACACCACCCCAGCAATTGGGTAGCAATTAGTCAAAAGGAGGCCCCCTCTCTTTGACTCAGCACACTGAAAGTGTCCAGAGTAAGGGATTCAAATGAGGTATGCAAGTTATTTTAAGTAACTTGAGTATCTCAGTGTGAATGCCACCAAAAAGAGCAGGCTGTGTAGACCTGCCCTAAATAAGTATAAAAATGGAATGTGAGTTTCTGTAACTTACATTTTATCCATGCCCCAAAGCATGCGTGTGAGATCAGTATTGGTTTCTTCTTTAGACTCACATTCAGTTGCTGTATCATTCTATAACTTTACACCTCATTTCACCTCCCTGCCTAAAGAAATTTATCTGATGTAATTCATATGTCAAAGGCCAACTACGTATAGAAAAGAAACCAAACTAACAGGAGAGTGTAACGACAGCAGGAAGTAAGGGCCTGAAAATATAATAGGCTTTCCCCTACTTTAAATTATGCTTTCCCTTCTCCTAGCTCACTGGCATATAAATTGCAGGTTACCATCCCTATATGCATCCTTAAATGTGCAATAGCTCAAGTTAGGCAAACCCCTGCAGGCATTTACCTCTGTGGAGTTCATGTAGCATTGGGGTCTAAGGAAATGTTAATAGGTCCAAGGGAATTAAATTGAATGTAAGAGGGCATGATATGCATAATCCTTCAAACTCCGTTTGCATTTTGCCCCACCTGTCTAATTTGTTGTCATATGGTTGCATTGACAACCTTCAGGAAAAAAGACAGAAACAATTACTTAATTTACAAATACTTGGGCTGTGGGGTTATCAAAGATCACAGCAAGACTGAAGTCTCTAATAGACACTGACATTTTTCACTCCTTATACTTCTCCACAATAGCTTTCTGCATCACAATGTTTAAGCAAGAAAATATAGAAAGTACACTATTTTCAATGTGGGTAACATCTAAGTGCTTCCATTTCAAAGCATGACTGACTGACAAGATAGATACAATCTATGAAGGCAAAGATGTTTATAAAGTTCTTGTAAAAACTCCTTATATCTATTAGTATCTCTTTTGAAAATATAAAAATGCACACACAGTAGAGACAGAAATATAAGTGATTCTTGATTTGCTCATCAAGTGGCAGTATTTTGATGCAAAAGAAATGGTTAATTGTGAGAAAATTCCTATCTGTTTATGATACTTCAGACTCCCATAGTACTTCTTGAAGCAGTAGTGATACTAACTCCTGTAACTGGCCAGGTTCTAATCTGGGTAATTATGTTCTGATTGTATAAACTACCTTGGTGTTCATCTTAATTTCCTTCCCTAAACTCTCATGTAATGTTGCTGTACATTAATACTGTATAAAAAAGTTCCAAAGGGGTAACTGTGTTAGTCTAGTTCAGCTTAAAAAAAAGGTGCCACAGGACTCCTTGTTAATATTTTTAAAAAGATACTGTGTTTTACACAAGATATGGCTGCATTTCTGCTGGTAGCAAGAGATTAAGAAGAGATTAGGCAATTGCTGTATCTCTTTCAGTATAAAACTTCTGTCTACCACCACAATACCTGACCATCTTCCAATTAATATTTAACAACAACAACAAAATTTCTAGATGATTTCACAGAGTCTCTAGCTTGCCCCATTTTTCAGACTATTAAAATTGCTTGGGGTATGGTTTTATATATTAGTGGTTAAGAGCGACGCCCTTTGATACGGGAGACTGGGGTTCAAATCCCGGTGGGTACCTGTCTACCTTCCCAGTAGGGGTCCTTGGGCAAAAAGACCCCCTAATGCCTCACTTGCCTACCTCGAATATGAGAGTGACACGAACTAGGAGAGTCATGCCGGCTCGGACGTCGCCCGGATTAACAAGGTCCGCGCCAGATGCTGGGGAACCAGGACAATCTGACGATAAGTGGGATACTGGAACAAACCATGCATGGACGAGACAAGAGAACCTGGAATTGATGGAATGCTACTACAACAGTAGACCTAATGAGAGGGGATATATGAAATGTATGAGGGGACTATGGATGGACAAAAGACCTACATCCACACTAACTGAGAAACAGCTAGTTACCCAACGCTTCAACATAGTAAAGAGGCAGCTGCTCTCACAACTGCAGATAGACCAACTCCACATTACCTCCCAGACTCAAGAAGACGACCCAGAAGAGCAACCAGATGTGCAGCCAACACCTGAAGCTGGAACTTCACTGCCACCCTCTCCATTACAGAGCACAGCAGCTGATATGAGGCATAAGATCATGGATAAACTAGCTACAGTCAACCCTCGAGACTGATTACCAAGGCTCGTGGGAGAAGTACCATCAGCTAGTATACTAGAAGATGCCAATAGAGCCCTAGTGACAATTCCTACCACCACCATAACTCAAGCCAATGAACTGGTATACGCTAAAGCCTCTGTAATCCTGGAGATGCTTGGCTACACAATCAAAAAGAACAGCAGTACATAGCCCCCCCCCCCCGGAAAATGAGTTTGGAGGATAAGATCAAGGCAACCCGGAGAGAAGTTAGCCAGCTGGTGGAACTACAGAAGGGTGTAGAGATTAAGGGTAAGACTCGGTTACTGAAAAAATACAAGGGCTTGACTCCATCTGAAGCCCTAGAGACTGCTAAGCAAAGGCTCACAGCACTGGCCACCAGGCTAAGGAGATACATTAGAGAAGCAGAGGCCAAAAAGATAAATGCCCTGTTCTCCAAAGAACCATCCAAGGTGTACTCCCAACTGCAGTGCAACAACACAACAGCAGAGCCACCAACAGCAGAAACTGAACAGTACTGGAAGAACATCTGGGAGAAAGAGAAGACTCATAACACCAGTGCAAAGTGGCTGCAGGACCTGAGAACAGACCACAGCAATCTCCCGGAACAGAGACCAGTCACCATCACAGTAGCAGACATCCAACAGCGGGTCAAGAACATGAAGAGCTGGACAGCACCTGGCCCAGACATGATCCACACCTACTGGCTAAAGAAACTAACAGCAGTGCATGAACGCCTAGCAGCACAGATGAACAAGCTGCTAGCAGCAGGCTCCCACCCAGACTGGCTAACACAAGGAAGGACAGTGCTGATCATGAAAGACCCCCACAAGGGAACAGCACCATCCAACTACCAGCCAATAACCTGCCTCCCAACAACATGGAAAGTCCTATCAGGCATCATAGCCACCAAGCTACAGGACCACATGGGCCAGTACATGAGCACAGCTCAGAAGGGCATTGGGAACAACACCAGAGGCTCAAAACGCCAGCTGCTCATAGATAGAGCAGTCGCTCAAGACTCAAGGTCTAGACAGACCAATCTGAGCACAGCCTGGATTGACTACAGGAAAGCCTATGACTCAGTGCCGCACACATGGATCTGTGAATGTCTGGCGCTATACAAAGTCAACAGGACACTAAGGACCTTCCTCAAGAACTCAATGGGACTGTGGAAGACAACACTGGAAGTCAACTCAAGACAGCTTGCACAAGTGGCCATCAAGTGCGGCATATACCAAGGTGATGCGCCATCCCCACTGCTGTTCTGCATTTGCTTGAACCCCCTCAGCCAGATAATCACAAGGACTGAATATGGATACAAGTTCAAGAGTGGAACTACCATCAGCCACCTCCTCTACATGGATGACATCAAGCTGTATGCTAGGAATGAATGAGACATCGACTCGCTAATCCACCTGACATGGATCTACAGCGAGGATATTGGGATGTCATTCGGACTGGAGAAGTGTGGCCGGATGGTAGTAAAGAGAGGGAAGGTAGTCAAGATTGATGGGGTGGAACTGCCAGCAGGCCACATAGCAGACATACAGACCAACTACAAGTACCTTGGCATCCCACAGTCACATGGGAACCATGATGAGGAGGCAAGGAAGACAACAACATCCAAGTACCACCAAAGGATAAGACAGGTCCTGAAGAGCCAGCTCAATGGGAAGAACAAGATCCACACCATCAACAGGTATGCCCTGCCAGTCATCAGACACCCTGCCAGTATAGTGAGCTGGCCAAAGGAGGACATGGAGGCCTGGAAGCTCCTCACAATGTACAGAGGTTTCCACCCCAAATCCAACACCCACAGGCTGTACGCTAGCCGGAAAGATGGTGGGCGGGGTTTGGTTAGTGTCAAAGCCACTGTCCTGGATGAAACCCAGAGCATCCAGGAGTACATCAGTAAGATGGCACCCAAAGATGACCTGCTGAGAGAATGCCTGAGGCAGCAGCAGCAGACATGGGAGGAAGATCAAGCAGAAGTAGTGCCATGGCAAGACAAGACCCTGCATGGGATGTACCATCGACAGATAGCTGAGGTGGCTGACATTGGGAAATCCTACCAGTGGCTGGCAAGGGCTGGACTAAAAGACAGCACTGAGGCACTGATCATAGCAGCACAACAACAGGCACTGAGCACCAGATCCATTGAAGCAGGGGTCTACCACACTAGACAGGACCCAAGGTGCAGACTGTGCAGAGAGGCCTCAGAGACAGTCCAACACATCGTGGCAGGATGTAAGATGCAGGCAGGAACAGCATACACTGAACGGCACAACCAAGTAGCTGGCACTGTGTACAGGAACATCTGCACAGTGTAGGGGCTAGACCCTCCCAAGACCAGATGGGAGATCCCACAGAAGGTCGTGGAGAATAACAGGGCTAAGATTCTGTGGGACTTCCAGATCCAGATGGACAGGCAGGTACTGGCCAATCAACCAGACATCGTGGTAATAGACAAGGACCAGAAGACAGTGGTGGTGATAGATGTAGCAGTGCCAAGTGACAGCAACATCAGGAAGAAGGAGTATGAGAAGCTGGAGAAGTACCAGGCCCTGAAAGAGGAACTAGAGAGGATGTGGAAAGTAAAGGCCAAAGTGGTCCCAGTGGTGGTAGGAGCACTCAGGGCTGTGACTCCTAAGCTGGGGGAGTGGCTCCAACAGATCCCAGGAACAACATCAGAGCTCTCTGTCCAGAAGAGTGCAGTGCTAGGAACAGCTAAGATACTGCGCAGAACCCTCAAATTCCCAGGCCTCTGGCAGAGCACCTAAGGTTGAGGATGACACATACCACCCATAGGGGTGAAAGGGGATTTTTTTTTTATATAATCATTTACAGAGCTGAGGATCAGGCCCTTGAGGTTTTTAATACTGTTCTACCTACTTATAATATCCCTCTACAGACTACTGTATTTGTTGCCATAGATACGGTCTTTTTTTTTTATTCATTGCAATCAACTATTTTAGATTCTTAATCTTGATTCTTCAATATCAATTAATTAAAAGAATAATTAAAAGATACAAAGGAATGATTCATATATTTTGAGGGCAGGGGAAACTATCCAACTATTTAGAAGTGTTTGTAAATCTGGGTTCAGTTTTTGAAGCTTAGTTTCCTTTCATTTAAAGCCCTGATTTCTATCAAGAGAAATCCAGTCTTAAAAATAAAAACATGTTTTTCTAGTTAAATGGAAGCCTGTGTGTTTAGTGAAAGAAGCAAACTCCCTCTTCCTCAAATCCTTGAGACTGTGGGGGTGGGGAGGACCTAGGCTGGCAGAAATGGGAGTACTCTATGCCTGTAAACATACTCTGCTAGATCATGTCCTGTGCCACTCTGGGCTGTCAGTGACCATCCCAAGAGCAGGGTGCTGAAAGGAAAGCAGGAGTAATCTTTGCTGTCCAGGCAAGGAAAGGATGTGTCCAGCCCAGTTCATTCAGTATGTCCCATAGGTTGTCTTTGGTGCTTCTAAACTACAATTGTCCTCTCCTGGTAAAAGCCTTGGGGAGGGCAGAGGCACAACTATTGTTTAGACTTTTCCGAGCATGAATCACCATGGCTAAGATGACCTTACTAACCTAGAAAGGCTCTACATCTGCAAACCCTCCTCCAGCAGAAGTGAATCAAGCCAACAATACATTTGTATTGTAATATTTATTCTAATAAGCAACCTATCTTTTTAATTTTTGCTCTAGCATAACACTACTATCCAATACCACCACACACAACATTAAAGAACAGTACATATTCTTTGCTAGAAACAAACAGTAAGTGCTAGGAGCACATCCGAAGGTACAAGCTACAAAGCTGTTGTCAGTGAAAATCATCTCCATGGTGGCAGTGAGATAAGGCAGTAATGTTATGCTGTTGTCAAAATCACATTTAGTTCTGCTCGAATGAGATATTCCAACAGCTAGTAAGATTTTTTGCTGCCCTTTTGCTAGGAAATTTTAATGCACCAGAGCATGCAAATTGCATTTTTGCTATAAAGTTGTTATAAGAACTACTCTAGCTCAGCTGGAGGCCTTAAAGTGAATAGACACCTTGTTTTAATGAAACCAGTATGCTTTTCTACATGTACTTCAGAGCTTTGCCATGAATTTGTCTGTTTCCTCTAAAGCTTGAGAACTGCTGCGAAACTTAGGACAGAGAAGAGGCAATAGTGAATATGAAAAGCTTTTGTTTCAAATTTTCATTTTAATCCTGATCTTAAATCTCTAGTTTATATGATCTAACAATACACAAGGCACTCATCTATGCTCTCAATGTTGTGTTCAGTTTCGAATTCATTAGGTAATTGGAAATTATGTCCTAAATCTTCAAAAGTGACTAACAATTTTGTGTGCATCACATTTTAAAAGTGCCCCCCCTTGTGGTGTGCCCAATTTGTAAAAACTTAAAAGGACTTGATTTTCAGAGGGCAGATCTCAGCACTTTCAGAAATCAGTGACCTTCAAGGTGTCCAAAATAAGGTACATCACAATGGAGATATCTGACATCAAGTCATATGTGAAAATGTGGGTTTTTGCTAGATTCTGAACCAACTACACTCTGAGGTTAGTGTGCAAGTTGCCTTTTAGATAAGTAACCAGATTTTGTGATTTGCACTTAGAGTTTCATGGAACCTGAGCACTTTCAGAGGATTCTGAGCAAGACTATTATCCCCCAGACACATGTCTCTACAGATAATGAACTTTAATAGAACTTCATGATAATCCTTTGTCCTCAGCTGTCTCTGAAGTTGCCTTACATATCCTCTTTCCCTGCTTCATTACAGATCATCTTCACTTATAGGTCATCCGCAAACAAAGTGAAAGTGCAGTCATATATTGTAGCAGTGTGGGAGGAAGATAAGTTTCATTGCCTAAATCAATGCATACCCAAATTCTTCAGCAGGTGATGTCTTTTGAATTATTAACAGACTGGTTATTCCAAGTGCCAAGGCATGGTGGCTGACTAGAATGCTTTTCATTGTGAAGGAATTTCTACTTCTTTGCAGAAAAATGACTCCTGTTCAAGCTAAGATATCTACCTGTCTGTGGTAGCAGGGCAGTGTCTTGAAGGAACAAACATTAAGTCCTCTCTACTTGAGTTTCACCCACTAGCACTTCCTTCACTACTGGAGGAGGTGAATGAATTCTGTACTAAAATCTGTGACTTAGATCTACAACTTTCTGGCTGGCAAGACCAGCAAGGAAGTATTGAGTGTGTTAATGCTGGACATTGTCCAAGATTCCCTCTAGGGAGAGTAGTACGAGTTTGAAGGAAACTCATACACCATCTTTGATAAAGAAACTACCCCTTGACATTGGCAATTTGATAACACATTGACCAGTTTAAGACAGCTTCCATAGAATGTATATGCTTCAGACCCTTGTCCATCTGCTCCAGGATGACCAGAGAGCAAGTGTGAAAAATTAGGACCGTTTCTTTTCAAGGGGGAAAGGGAAGATAGCTGTGTATGTAAGACCAAGCCCCTAATTCCAAGATGGTCCATATAATATCATGATATCTGGTCACCCTAATCCTGTCATAAACAGTCTAGACATGGCACAGAAGTTGCACTTGTTGTACTTTGGTCTTTTCCTAGCAATGGATGATGTTCAGATATTCCAGCTAATCTTATTAGATCTAGCCTTTTATACCACTGGTTATGAAGTGTTATTGATTAGTTTGCAGTTGTTTATGAAAATGTATGAGAACACTCTTGAGGAATTTTAATCTTCCCTAGTTTTGTTGAGACACCACAGGGTTTCCCTATTCATCCTTCTCATAGACTCTAAGGTCAGAAGGGACCAATATGACCATCTAGTCTGACCTCCCGCACACTGCAGGCCACAAAAACCTCACCCACCCATTCCTACAATGAACATCAAACTCATAACAGATATTAAAGTCCTCAAATCATGATTTAAAGACTTTAATACAGATAATCAACCAGCAAGTGAGCCATGCCCAATGCGACAGAGGAAAGCAAAAAACCCCCAGCACCCAAGCCAATCTGCCCTGGGGGAAAATTCCTTCCCGACCCCAAATATGGCAATCAGTTAAATCCTGAGCATGAGGGCAAGTCCACAACAGCCAGTCAAGAAGAACTTCTCTGAAATAACTCAGAACCCACTCGATCCAATGCCCCTTCTCAGGTCACTATCATACCCATCACGAGTAGTAAAAGACAGACAATGGCCAAGCTACACTGGCCATCATATCATTCCCTGCATAAACTTATCAAGCTCTGTTTTGAAGGCACCTAAGGTTTTTGCCCCCACCACTTCCCTTGGTAGACTATTCCAGAACTTTACTCCTTTGATGCTTAGGAATCTGCATCTAATTTGAAGCCTAAATTTTCTGACGGATAGTTTGTATCCATTTGTTTTTGTGTCCACGTTACCGCTGTATTCAAATAATTCCTCTCCCTCCCTTGCATTGATCCCTCTAATGTATTTATAAAGAGCAATCATATCTCCTCTCAGCCTTCTTTTGCTCAGACTAAAGAAACCAAGCTCTTTAAGTCGTCTCTCATAGGAAAGATTTTCCATTCCATGAATCATCCTTGTAGCCCTTCTTTGCACCTGTTCCAGTTTTACTTCATCTTTCTTAAACACGGGTGACCAGAACTGTACACAATACTCCAAGTGAGGTCGCACCAGCACCTTGTATAACAGTATAACACCTCCCTATCTCTACTGGAAATACGCCTTCCGATGCACCCCAGGACTGCATTAGCTTTTTTCACTGCCACATCGCATTGGCTACTCATTGTCATTCTGTGATCAACCAGTATGCCCAGGTCCTTCTCCTCCCCCATCACTTCCAGCTGATGCATTCCCAACTTGTAAGAAAAATTCCTGTTATTTGTCCCTAAGTGCATGACCTTGCACTTCCCATTGTTGAATTTCATCCTATTTCTACTGCTCCACTTTACAAGGTCATCCAAATCATTCTGTATGCTATCCTGATCCTTCTTCGTATTGGCAATACCTCCCAGCTTCGTGTCATCTGCAAACTTAACTAGCATATTCCCACTTTTTGTGCCAAAGTCAGTAACGAAAAGGTTGAATAAAATGGGTCCCAGGACCAATCCTTGGGGAACTCCACTAGTAACCTCCTTTCAGCTAGACAGTTCACTTTTCACTATAATCTTCTGTAGTCTCCCCTGTAACCAGTTCTTTATCCACCTTTCTATTTTCATATTAATCCTCATCTCCCCCAATTTAACTAATAATTCCCTGTGTGGAACCAGGGGCGCCGCTGGGGCAGGGAGGGACCCGGGGCACGGGCACGGGCCCAGCCCCTGCCCCCAGGCAGAAGGCCACACCACCTGGCCAGGAATAGGGCCGGGGGAGGCCGTGCCACCATGGGCAGCTAGGCCGCGGCATGCATGGCCTGGCCTGGCCCAGCCAGAAGCGACCGCTGGAGGACGGGCCTGCATACGCAGACCTGGATCCTGGGGACACAGCCGCGGCTGCCGGTGGCCAGACCCCTGATCCCGCAGCGGCACGGCCTCCCCCTGGCCGTGGCCAGCAGGCCCCAGATCCCCGGCTGGGGATGGGGCCGCTGCAGCCATGGCTGGCTCAGGATCGGGCCCTGGATGCCCGGCCCGATTGGGCTGGAGATCTGGGGCACTGGCGCTGGGACTCAGGGCACGTGCCCCGGTGTGCCCAACGCCAGCGACGCCACAGTGTGGAACTGTATCAAATGCCTTGCTGAAATCTAAGTAAATTAGGTCCACAGCATTCCCTTTATCCAGAAAATCTGTTATCTTCTCAAAAAAGGAGATCAGGTTGGTCAGGCGTGATCTACCTTTTGTAAAGCCATGTTGTGTTTTATCCCAGTTACCATTTTCCTCAATATCCTTAAGTACTTTCTCCTTCAAAATTTTCTCCAAGACCTTGCATACTGCCGAAGTCAAACTGACAGGTCTGTAGTTACCTGGATCACCTTCACTCCCTTTCTTGAAAATAGGGACTAAATTAGCAATTCTCCAGTCATAAGGTACAACCTCTGTGTTCACCGATACTTTAAAAATCCTTGCTAAAGGGCTGGCAATTTCATGTGCAAGTTCCTTCAAAATTCTTGAATGAAGATTAAGTGGACCCCCTGATTTAGTTCCATTAAGCTGCTGAAGCTTGGCTTCCACCTCAGGTATGGTAATGTCCACTTCTACGTTCTCATTCCCATTAGCTGCCCTACCTCTGTCCCCAATCTCACCATCACCCTCATTAAAGACAGAGGCAAAGTACTTATTTAGATATTCAGCCATGCCTAGATTATCCTTGATCTCTACCCCATCTTCAGTGTATAGTGGTCCAACCTCTTCCTTCAGTGTTTTCTTCTATTTATATGGCTGAAGAACCTTTTACTATTGGTTTTGATTCCCTTTGCAAGGTCTAACTCTGCTTGGCTTTTGGCCTTCCTCACTTGATCCCTACATGCTCTGACTTCTAAAAGGTAGTCCTCCTTTCCTATCCCTCCCAACTTCCACTCCTTGTAGTCCTTGTGTTTCCTCCTAATTACTTGTTTAAGATATACATTCATCCAGCTTGGTTTAGAACCCATGCCTGAATTTTTTTCTCTCTTCTTTGGAATGCAGGCTTCAGATAGTTCCTGCAGCTTTGTCTTGAAGCAGTTCCAAGCATCCTCAATGTTCATATCCATGAATTATTTGGTCCAGTCCACTTCCCTAGCTAATTCCCTTAATTCTTTGAAATTACCTGTTTTGAAGTCAAAAACTCTGGTCACAGATTTATTTTTGTTTACCCTTCCATTCAGTTTAAATTGGATTAGCTCATGATCACTAGAACCTAGGTTGTCCCCTACAACTAATTATTCTATGAGGTCCTCACTACTGACTAATACCAAATCTAAGATCACATCTCCTCTTGTTGGTTTGGAAACCACTTGATGGAGAAATTCATCTGCTATCACCTCCAAGAAAATCAGGGCCCTTTTATTGTTGCTAGCGCAAATCCTCCAGTCTATATCTGGGAAGTTAAAATCTCCCATAATCACACAGTTCCCAGTAGTGTTTACTTCCTTAAAGAGTTCTCTGTCCATGTCCAAATCAGATCCTGGCGGTCTGTAATACACCCCAAGCACTAATCCAGTACCAACTCTAGTAGCTTTCTTCTCCAATGTGATTTTAGCCCAGATAGACTCTGTCCTGCTAATTTCATCACTCTGAATTTCTTTGCAATCTATTGCATCATTGATATACAATGCCACACCACCACCTTTGCCATTACATCTATCTTTCCTAAAGAGCACAAAGCCTTTAAGGCCCGTACACCAGTTGTGATTACTATTCCACCATGTTTCTGTTATCCCTATAATATCTGGTTTCAATTCCTCTACTAGTAGTTCCAGTTCCTCCATTTTATTACCTAGGCTTCTCACATTGGTATATAAACATTTTAGCTTTTGCTGTTTGGCTTTGCTCACATTCTGTACCCGAAATGGCCTTTTATTACTTCTGCCAACATCGCCCACCAGACCAGCGTTTGTGCTTCCCTCCTTTCTAGCATCTATACTGTCTTTTCTGAATCCAGGTTCCTGCCTCTCAATGCTAGTATCAGGCATAGAGATTGTCCACGCATCTCCCAACCATCTCCCCACACTCCTTAGTTTAAAGCTCTCTTAATCAGTTGAGCTAGCCTCACTCCCTGAAGTCTGTTACCCTCCCTACTCAGGTGAAGTCCATCCCTAGCAAATGATCTTCTATCCATGAACGCCTCCCAGTGCCCATACATCCCAAAGCCCTCCTTGTAACACCACGGCCTGAGCCATCTGTTAACTGCCAGAATCTTCTCACAGCTGTGTTGTCCTCCTCTAGGGACAGGCAGAATCCCACTAAAGATTACATGAGCTTCCAGCTCCTTGAGAGTCCTCCCCAGCTTTGCATATATTATCAATAGGTTAATAAGGAGGCATGGGCCACAGTGATATTATAGAATCATAAGGTTGGAAGGGACCTCATGAGGTCATCTAGTCCAACCACCTGCCAAAAAAGCAGGGCCACTCCCAGTAAATTCTCCCAGCCAGGGTTTTGTCCAGCAGGGCCTTAAACATCTTCAAAGATGGAGATTCCATCGCCGTCCTAGGAAGCCCATTCCAATGCTTCACCACTCACCTAGTAAGAAAGATTTTCCTAATATCCAGCCTCAACCTCCCCAGCTGCAACTTGAAACCATTGCTCCTTGTTCTGTCATCTGTTACTACTGAGAACAGCCGAGCACCATCCTCCTTGGAGCATCCCTTCAAGTAGCTGAAGTTTGCTATCAAATCCCCCCTCAGTCTTCTCTTCCGCAGGCTAAATAAGCCTAGTTCCTTCAGTCTATCTTGATAGGACTTGTGCTCCAGCCCCTTGGTCATTTTTGTTGCCCTCCGTTGGACTCTTTCTAATTTGCCCACATCTTTTTTGTAGTGTGGAGCCCAAAACTGGACACAGTATTCCAGATGTGGTCTCATCAGTGCTGAATAGAAGGGACTGATCATATCCCTTGATCTGCTGTCAACACTTCTTCTAATGCAGCCCAGTATGCCATTTGCCTTTCTGGCAGCAAGAGCACACTGCTGATTCATATCCAGCTTCCCTTCCACCATGACCTACAGGTCTTTTTCTACAGTGCTGCTACTTAGCTGATCGATCCCCAGCCTGTAGCAGTGCATGGGCTTTTTTCCATACCAAGTGCAGGACTTTGCACTTGTCCTTGCTGAACCTCTTGTGATTTCTATTGGCCCACTGCTCCAACTTGTCTAGGTCTCCCTGAATCCTGTCCCTGCCCTCTAGCATATCTACCATTCCCCCCCAGCTTGGTGTCATCCTCAAACTTACTGATTGTGCAGTGTAGCCCATCATCCAGATCATTAATGAAAAGGTTGAACAAAACTGGCCCCGGGACCAACCCCTGGGTCACACCACTCGTTACTGGTTGCCAACTAGGCATGGCGCCATTGATTCCTCCATGCTGAAGTCATTGATCTAGCCAGTTCTCTATCCACCTTATACTCCACACATCTGACCCATGCTTCCTTAACTTGCTGACAAGAATGTTGTGGGAAACCATATCAAAAGCCTTGCTACAGTTGAGGTATATCATATCAACGCTCTTCCAGCATCCACAAATCCAGTCATCTCATCATAGAAGGCAATGAGGTTAGTCAGGCATGATTTATCCTTGGTGAATCCATGCTGATTGTTCCTGATCACTCTATTTTTCTCCAAGTGTTTCAGGGCAGATTCTTTGAGAACCTGCTCCATGTTTTTTTCCAGGGATTGAGGTGAGGCAAACAGGTCTGTAATTCCCCAGCTCCTCCTTTTTGCCTTTCTTGAAGATAGGCACTATATTTGCTTTTTTCCAGTCCTCTGGCACCTCCCCCATTCACCATGAGATTTCAAAGATAATGGCCAGTGGTACCGCTATCTCATCGGCCAACTCCCTCAGCATCCTCAGATGCAGTTCATCCAGCCCCATGGACTTGTGCACACCCAGCTTCTTTAAGTAGTCCCTAACATGATCTTCCATCACTGAGGGCCTCTCTTCTTCTCTCCAATCTGCCATACCCAGTGTAGTGGGCCAGGAGCTGGCCCTGCCTGTGAAAACTGAAGTAAAAAAAAGCATTGAGATCTTCAGCTTTTTCCTCATCCTCCATCATGAGGATACCTGCCCCATTCAGTAAGGGAACTACACCATCCCTGATCCTCTTGTTGTTTATGACATACTTGTAGGACCCCTTCCTGTTATCCTTCACATCCCTTGCTAGCTGCAACTCCAATTGTCCTTTGGCCTTTCTGATTTCATCCCTGCAGTCCCACGCAATATCTTTATATGCCTCCTTAGTCATCTGTCCAAGCTTCCACTTCCTGTAAGCTTCCTTTTTTATGTTTTAATTCAGTGCAGAGTTCTCCATTAAGCCACTCTGAGTGCCTTCCACATTTGCTGTTCTTTCCACTCATCGTAATCGTATCTTCCTGTGCCCTTAGCAAGGTTTCTTTAAAATACAGCCAGCTCTCTTAGACGCCTTTCCCCTTCAGATCAGCCTCCCAAGGGATCCAGCCTATCAGTTCCCTGAGGGAGCCAAAATCTGCTTTTCTGAAGTCCAGGGTCTGTGTTTTGCTTCTTTCCTTTTTTCCTTTAATCAGCATCTTGAACTCTTATTATCTCATAGTCACTGCTGCCCAGGTTGCCATTCACTTCTATATCTCCAATCGATTCTTCTCTGTTTGTGAGCAGCAGGTCGAGAGGTGCAAGGCCCCTAGTTGGTTCCTCCAGCATTTGTACCAGGAAGTTGTCCTCAACACTTTCCAAAAACTTCCTGGATTGCCTGTGCACTGCTGTATTGTATTATGTCTTAGTAGTTCATCAAGTGACCAGTAGAAATCTGAGCAATTGTTACTGTGCTGTCCCAATAACCAGTCAGATTCAAATAAAAGCAAGAATAAACTTTATTCCAGGTGTCCTGCTGGCATCGCTCTAAGATGCTTGTCCTCATGATTCCCACTGAAGCCACTCCACTTTCTCCTCCAGACTCCTGTCCCTCGTCTCTTAAAGGAGCTGTATTTCATAAGCAGCCATTCCCAAATATTACAGTCACCAGTCAGCTCCAGCCAAAGGACTTGTACCTGCCATGCATTTCTCCAGTATCCAGGAATGTCTGTCACATGCTGAATTAGCAGCTGAGATAAGGACTACTTTGCTAAATCTACATCTCTTTATGAATCTTATCATAGGTCTGGAATCTTCGAATGAGTCCCAAAAGATGAATTAGTGGACAAGAAATGCAATTTATCTCATGGATGTCACTGTAACATTTGATCTCTTTATAATTTATATCTGTCTGTATCCACACATTGTATAAAGTGTGATACACATATGCCATAAATATATAACAATACACAGACAGGCATAGATAGTGAAGTTAAAATGTTATCTGAGCCTACTAGAAGGCAGCTAATTGTATTCAGCAGGTTACAGTACAATGTATTCTCCAGTGTTCTCTTAAATGCTCTGCTTACTCTACATTAGTCACTGTACTTTATCTATAAAGAGGATAAACAGATTTCAAGTCATTATTCTAGCTATATATGTTGTTATACCCTTGAAATGAAATTAAAAAGCAAACCAAAAGTTCTTACTAACACACTAATAGAACTATCACAAAGCCATCTCTTTTAAGCCACATATTGCTTTAGGAATAAAACAAATACTTCATTTGATTTCCAGATATGGACTTATTGATTATTTTATCCTGTGTGCTGCAGAGAGCCAGTGGACCCTGCTCTGAAAGTGAGCTGCAATTGGAAGAGAAAAGACGATTTTTTTTCCTTTTCTTTCTTTCTTTTTTTTTTTTTTTTAACCACTAGAAAAGGCATAATTGCACTTTGGAAAAATTACACAGGTTACCAATGAGAAATTATACAAAATTATGAGACAGCTAAGGCAGAAAAAAAAAAGCACAACTGCAGCAAAGGTGACAACTACTAAAAGGGATCTCAAAGATAAACTTAATGAAATGTCAGTGGCATGAGCATCATTATCATTGGTTGGTGGCTATATGGGATAGAAAATGAGGGTTTTTTGCTTACTGCACCATGCTGATCATTATTTTGTTAGCTGAATCACAGAACAATCATTTGGAAGGCTCCACAAATCAGGCATGCACAGAATAGATCCCAATGGAAAAGCAGCACCTATAATATTAACAACACCTTGTGACTCTCTGTAACCACTATAGATGGTCTTACTCCTATCTTCACTCCTTTTATGGCACTGTGAAAAATACTGTACAAGTTATGCCTTGTCGAGTATCATTTGAAAACTGATCATTATTGTCCTAGTCAAATACATGTGTGGGAACACTGTGTGTAAAATTATAAGATTCTACTGTGTGATATTACTAAGGCATATTTCAAGTCTGGAAAGAAGTCACAAACCAATTCTGTCAGGAAAAAGGTTGGCCAGTGCTTCAGCCAGGTATCAATGGAATCAAATGGACCATCACCTGACAAAGTGGCCATTCTTTTTCAGGAAAGAAGATGTGGTCAAAATTTACAATTTGACAAAACAGAGAGAGAAGGGGAATTTGGAGTGTGTGCGTGCAGCGGGGGGGGGGTTTCCATATACACAGACTTTGTCTCCTCAACTAAAGATGATTCTTAAAGAAGAGAAAATCAAAATAGGATAGAGCAGAGGCCCTAAATTCATCCTCTTTTCTCTCTACCCACAATGTGAACAAAACTTCAGGAATAAAAGAAGCTTCACCGGACTGGAGGAGGGATCCTGTGTGAGAAATTCAGGCAGTAAGACTGATGAAATGTGATGAGAAAGACTTTGATTTGAATTCTTTTATCTTTCTAATCTAGGCATTAGTTGCATTTTACTTTTGTTTTCTTGTAACCTATTCTGACTTTTATGTCTCGTTACTTATAATCACTTAAAAAGCTATCTTTCTATTGTTAATAAACTTGTTTTATTGTTTTATCTAAACCAATGTGCTTGGATTGAAATGTTTGGGGAAATCCATCTGAGTTAACAGGATTTGTGCATATCATTTCCTACCACTATGACAGACTTTTATTTGAGCTTATATGCATCGCATAGGAGAGAGCAGGGTAGCACTAGACATATGTTTCTGGGAATGGAAATGGTGTTGCTCTGCATTATAATTCAGGAGTAGCTGGCTATAGCACTCAAACAATATAACTAGGATTGTTTTACATATTGGGAGGACATGCATGAGCAGAGGATGACTGGTAGCTCTTACAGTGAAGCAGTGTAAAAGGCAGACCAGGTTGGTGGACTGAGGGGACAGAGCTGTTCATCAGTACAAAGTGCATCCTTGTTAATGTTACCCCTACCCCCAATAAAATTCTAATTTATTGGCATCTTTTCTATTTTCAAAGAACTTAGCAAAAGCAAAACCTGCTTTTGGCCTCCACAAAGTCTTCTAGCACTGTAGAATCTCTACTACAATAATCTAATGACTCTTTCCCATTTCTAATTTTTCTCATCCTATACACAATGGACTCGTGTCTCCCAGTTGATGCATTGCATATATAGATAACAGAAAGAAAGAAATCTGCACATATTTTTTTCCCAAAAGGGACCAAATCAAGCCCCTCTTGTTGGGGCAGTTTCTGATAAACAATAAAAATGGAAGGTTTCCTGGGTGGGTGAAGTTTTGCATGGGAAGGTGGCACTTGGATCCAGCAGAGGACTCTCACATCACCTACATGCTGTGGGGTTGTGCACAGTGGGGATGCTACACATCCCATTTTTCTGAAGAGTATCTTATTCATTGAAAGCAAGCCCACTGGCTGCTGCCAACGCAGCACATTCACAGGTTTTGTTGAACAAAGAAGATGCAAATTTAGACTTCCTCTCCCAGCTCCAGCGGGGGCTCCCACCAGTGCCAGAGCACTGCCGCCACTTTGTTCCCCTCCCAGCTCCAGTTGAAGCTGGGCTGGGAGCAAGATGGAATGGCAGCAGTGTTCTGGCCCCAGCATGAGCTGCCGCAGCCAGGCTCCCTTCCCCTCCCAGGTCCAGCAACTGCTCAGGACTGGTGCAAGCCACTGCTGGACCTGGGAGGGAAAGGGAGAGCAGCAGTGGCAGCTTGCTCTGGGGCCAGAGAGCTGCTGCCGCTCCTTCTCCCTCCCAGCTTCAGCTGGAGTTAGCAAGCAGAAGTAGCAGCACCTGTGTTCTGGCCCTGGCACGAGGTGCTGCTGGACCAGAGCCAGGGAGAGGGAGGGAAAGAGGCAGTGGCAGCTCACACTGGGGCTGGAGTGCAGCCACTGCTTCTTCCTGCTCCCAGCTCCAGCTGAGAGGTGGTGGGATGGAGTGGAGTCCAGCTCCACCCCTTTTTCCAGGGAGGGGGCACTGGCCATGCCCCCTCCAAGCCCCACCTTGAATGGTCATAGATGGCATGTGGCCCTTAAGCCAAAAACGTTGCCCACCCCTGTTCTAAGGTTTTGAAAATTCTGCCCAATACCCCCTGTTTGGCGTCTACTGATGAGTGTTGGTTCTGTATTCTATACACCCGCTGCATACAGAAAGTGTCTCCATTACTCACAAGCTCATTCCTTCCTCTTCCTTCACAAACTCTGAATGCTGTTTAAATGACCTCTCTCTAATCACAGTATATTAACATCAAACCAATCCTCTCTCTCAGGATTTTATATACCTTGATGACACTCCTTTTATTCTATTTTCCCCCAAAGCTTCAGAGACCAAATTTAGCTAATCTTTCACAATTTCCAGACTGTGAGTTAGTGGTCTCTGCTGCAACCTAATCTCAGCAATGTCCTTCCTCTAATAAGGTCACCAGAACTGCACAAATTATTCCAAATATGCTTTTATTATTTCTTCAATTTGTGTCAGTTATTTAAAATCAATTACTCATTCTCTATTTACAATCCAATACCAAGCTTTGCCTCTTCTCATGATGACATATACAATCTGCAGATGATTTTAATGTATTATCTGCAATCACCTTAAAGCCATTTTCTTAAGGAGTAGCCTATATTGATCCTCCCTTTCAGGTTATGGAGTGTATGATTATTTTTTAATCTTAGTCTCCTTGCCGTGGACTTATCTTCAGAGCCTATAATCTATCCAAATCAATCTGAATTTGTCTGTATTGTAGAGGTGTTTAAAAGCATGAACACTCAAAGATTATGAGTCACCAAAAGAAACTTAGTGTTTTTTCTTTTTTGGGGGGTGGTGGTGGTGGTGGTAATAGTTTTTTGTTTTCATTTGTTTGTCTTTTTAAATAAATCCTCTCCAAGATTACTTATTTTCCAGGTAAACAAAATCAGTTCTATTAATGAGCCACAACACTTGTCCCTATTCCCTAAGTTTCTTGTCATTTCTTGCTTCCAAACAATATCATATTTGCATTAATTTGAATGCTTCTAGTGTACCTTTAAAATTTTCTGGTCATAGCTCTTGTGGCAGCAAATGTTAACAGGGAATCTCAGTAATGAATCCCCTATAAAATAGTCTTATAATAATTAAATAGGAATGTAGCCAATAGGGTTCTATAAAAATTTAATGAGGTTTTACAGACAGTACCCTTGAAAACCTGCATAACTTAACAGTGATAAAATAAAAGTCCAGAATAAGGTGTTTTTTATTTAGGGTATGCTTTATACTGTGTCTGGTTCCAACTGTCTGTGCTTAACATAAGATTCATGGAACCCCACCCAGATTCTCACATATGCCTTTAGATCACAAGATCACTACCACAATAAGCCCTGAGGTTTACTCACCCTCCAATACCTGCATTTTTTTCTTACAGTGCTAATCAGTTCTTAAAAAAAAAAAAGTGCCAGTACTTGGCCAGGGATGCTGGCAGCAGAAGCTGGGGCTGCATCACTGTAAAAAGAAGGTACCAGTACTCAGTATGCCTAATTACCATAAAAAAGTGCTGATACTCAGTACCCCTAAGTACCACCACAAAAAAAGCCCTGGTGCTAATAATGCTGCTAATAATGCTGCTTCTGGGAAGACCTTGGCTTGTGCACTCATGTCCACCTTAAAATGAATAAAAGTCAAGTTGATGGTGCAATCACTGTCTGCAACCAAATCTGTCCATCATCTTTGTGAAGAATTATTCTGAACTAGCAGCGCTCTTCTCTTTCTAGTTCACACTGGGCACACATTACTGGCTCCCACAATCTCTTCCAAAGAGATGTCATTCATTACACACCGTGCATCTTTTCTCATATGTCAAACCGTGTTTTGTCTTGCAAGTGCCAGCCCAGAGTGTGTGGGTGTGTGTGGGTGGGTGGGTGCGTGCGTGGGTGGGTGTGTCAGATCTCAATGACAATCACATTCTTTTATCAGAGACTAAATTAACTGCTCAAATGTGCTGTTCATTCTTAGATCAGCCACATGTCTACAGGTATGCAAAGTATGTCTATACTGCAATGTGCAGGCTTGGGAAGCTCAAGAAGAAGCTATAAAATTGCAATGTAGATGCTCAGGCTCCAGCTAGAGCAGAAGCTCTTGGAACCCACAAGGGGGTAGCTCTGAGAAATGCGGTTCTAGATTGACACCTAAGAATTACACTGCAATTTTATAGCTCCACAAGCCCAAGTTAGCTGACACAGGCGAGCCATGAGTGTTTTGTCACAGTGTAGACATACCCACAAGCTCATGTATGGCTGCACCTTTTATTTTTGTACTATTTAAAATGTGTATCTCATATGTTTAATTCTCACATGGCATACATACTCTTCATTTCTCTTTAACACAGTTTTACGGTTAGCCTCCTCTGCCTGACTTAACTGGAAACTGTTACACACATCAAGTACTTCAGAACAAGCTATTGTCAGAAATAAGATACTTTCTTAGTCTCTTCCTTTTTGCTATCATCCTTTGTTTGCAGACAAAGAGTGAACTGCAATTTAAACCTTCTCCAGTCATTTTCTGTATTTCCAAAGAATTTCAGCTATGGCGGGCCTTTCAATACTTCAGTCTTACACTCAGTGTCTTTTCTTAGTTCCTTTTTGCTCCTGATACAATGTGGTATTCAGTGATCACTCACTGCTTAAGGAGCTCAGAAGAGATCTGCTTTATTGTGTGTCTGGTTCTAAGAGGCTGTATATAACAACAAAAGCCTCATAGACAGAATCTGGGCTGATCACTATAAATTTCAGCCCGGTCAAAGGCAGTCCCTAGCACCATTCAAGGGCTTGGGGGAACCCAGTTGTCTGGCACATGAAGCAGTCTTTCATCCCCTATTAAATCTGCCATTGAGTGAAAATATTTTAGAACAGATTACAATTCACATTTTATGTGCACTTATGTAGTAAAAGACAATTGTTCAAATATCTACAGATGGCAAAAAACAAAAAAGACAAAGCAAAATTAGTGTGAAATCATTCTTAAACTTAAGCAAATCTGCACAACACACATCTGAGATATTGACCCAGTTCTAACTACCACCACGAATGGGCACTTTATGAAGATACACAGACTTGGGACTACAAGGCTGGAAAGAAGCATCATAGTCATGTAGTCTAACCTCCTGCATATTGCAGGCCACAAAACCTGACCTCAACACTCTTCTAATAGACATATAACCTCTGGTTGAGCTACTGAAGTTCTTAAATCCACCATTACACCTGCAGGTGACCCATCCCCATACTGCAGAGGAAGGAAAAAACTCCCTATGGGTCTTTGCCTATTTGTCCCATAAGAAAATTCCTCCCTGACCTCAAATATGGTGAGTTCCTGAACATTTGAGTAAGACCCAATAGCCACACAGCAGGGAAGTCACTCTCTGTGATAACTCTTAGCCCTCCCCAACTAGTGTCTCATCATCAGCCATTAGAGGATATTTGCTGCTAGCAACTACAAATCAGCTAAATGCCATTATAGGCAACATCATCATGCCACCCCCTCCATAAACTTATCAAGCTCAGTGCTGAAGCCACTTAGGTTTGATTCTGCTACTCAGGGGAGTCGCTGGCTGGGGGAGGGACCTGGGGCACAGGCACAGGCCCCACCCCTGGCCTGCAGGCCCCGCCCCTGCCCACGGCCTGGGCCAGGCGCCTCCACGGGCAGCTAGGCCCCGCCTCCCTGACCAGGGACAGGGACGGAAGCAGCCGGAGGAGGCTGGGCCCCGGATCCCTGGTGGGGGACAGGGCCGCTGTGGCTGCCAGCGGCCAGGCCCTGGATCCCCAGCCAGGAATGGGACTACTGCGGCCACCAGTGGCTGGTCCCCAGATCTCTGGCCGAATTGGGCCAGAGATCCTGGGCACTGGTGCTAGGGTTTGAGGCACGTGCCCCCGAGTGCCCAGAGCCAGTGACGCCCCTGCTGCTACTGCTCCCCTTTAAAAAGCTGTTGCAGAAGTTCACTCCCCTGCTGGTTAGAAACCTCTTCATCTAATTTCACACTCACTGATGGCCAGTTTACATAATTCATACTTGTGCCAACACTGGAACTTAAGTAATCTCTCTCCCTCCCTGGTATTTATCCCTCCGATATATAGAGAGCAATTATATCTGCCTATCAGCCTTCTTTTGGCTTAGGTAAACAATTCAAGCTCTTTGAGTTTCCCTTCCTCTGATCATCTTTGTAGTCTTCTCTGCACCTGTTCTACTTTGAATTCATCTTAAATATGGGAGACCAGAACTGCACACAGTATTCCAGATGAGCTCTCATTAGTAACTTGTATAATGATACTGTGCTTTGCTATCTCTAGTGGCAATACCTCTCCTGATGCATCTTAAAACAGCAATAGCCTTCTTCAGAGCTGCACATGGGCAGTTCATAGTCATCTTCTGAACAAACAATACACCCAGGTCTTTTTCCTCCCCTATCACTTCCAATAGATATTTCCCCAATTTCGATTACTCCAGTTTTCAAGGTCATCCAGATCTTCCTGTATCCCTCCACATTGGCAATACTTACTAACTTTGTATCATCTGCAAATGTTGTTAGCACATTGTCACCTAAGACAACTTGTCTTTTCACTCAGAAAACATTCTCTGAACATTAGTTGGGAAATTACCAGGGTGAGTTAATAATCAATGAACTTATGTTTCTTGCTCCTCTCCCCAAATAGCCCTACAAACAATTATTTGCTCTCTCTGAAAGCTGTTATACAGGTATAGTACACAGCAGTATGGATGCAGCATCACTTATATGAACAGGTGCAGATTATTAGCTGTAGAAACCTGCATTTTAATCATCATTTCCATAGAATCATTTATAAAATCATGTGCTGTTTTGACTATACTGAATGCCTTCTGAGATGTAACAAACCTTGCTTAACTTTCATATGCAGGCTATCTACTTATTCTTCTCTCTAATTTGTATTTTTCACCCTGAAATGAGAATATAAAATACATGCTAATCCTTATTTTATCTCATCTCTTGGGGTGTCAAGTTTCATCCAGTGGGAGGATTATATTCCTGATCCTTTCATCCTACCCTTTTTTTTTTCCTTCAGTGATAAGAAATTTGGAGACAGGTATGACAGTTAATCTATACTGTGCAAGCTCTGATCAATGCAAATTAAATTTAATAAAGCTGCTTCTGTCCCCCTTCTGCACCAACCTCGTTGCAGCACCACACATAGACCATGCTCTTTATCATCTTATTTATCTGCTAAAACTGTGCACTCAGCTTCATTCTCACTATAACAGAGCTTGGGTGACTATAGTCAGGCGGCAAGCCAACAATTCTACAAAATTCACAAGACATCACTGTACAGAATTCTAACAGCAAAATGGCTTTTGTTGACTATTTTCATAATTACAGACCCATGGTAATAAGATAATAACCTTTTTGCATTTAGAATTGAAAACTATAATGCAACATATTAAGGGCTTTTTAAAAATTTATTCACATATATCTATCCAGTCATAATTCTATGCACAAACCCCTCTTGAAATAAGAATAAAAAAGAAACTGGTAATTTGTTAGCAATGTTCATAGAAGGAGCTCAAAGCACTTTACATACAATAATCTTCACAGTACTGTTCTGAGCCAAGTAGTATTATTCCCATTTTACAAATGGGAAAACTAAGGTATAGTGACTATATTTTGGAGGAAGTATATTCAACACAAGATGTCACTATTAAAGAAAAGAACTCTGACATGTTGATTCCAATCCTATCACTATGTTTAACAGGCTTGGTTTGCGTGGGTCTGAATCACCTACATCTAGATTTAAGATTCAGATTGGAATGAACCTAAAAACTAACAGTGAAACTTAGAGAAAAATTTCACTTCAGCATGAAATCATAAAGTGATCTAGGCTTGAGCATGATATGAACAAATACATGTTCATACACATGGAATTTGTCATGCTTCTGTCTGTTACCTGAGCAAACTTAAACATATATATGCATCTTCAACTATTTTAAAAGCCTTCCCACCATAAGAATGGTGCTCACAGTACTGAAACCTGCTCCCTTCCTCTATTGACCAAAAAATACAAAGGATGAAATTAACTATATACAATAAATGAAAAAAATACACTACATCAATGGAAAATTTGACAGATTCTGCTAGTGACTTCAGTATTTCCATTCATTTTATGTGACCATAACCACTATGGTGATGAACAGCTGTATAAAACCCTAAAATAAAGAAATTACTATACGATCTATGTTCAGTTCCCCACTTAGATTTTTGTTTCAGATTTTTTTAAATCTACTTCCTATGTTCCTCAATCATAAACTGCAAGTTGGGTGCTTCATAAATGTTAAACATCCTCTTTCAGTACTATATCTACCCCATTTCTAGTTCCATGAAATTTATTCATTATCAAAAAAAGGAAACTTCACTCCTGACACTGTTGGCCTAGGTCTGAGGGATGTATTACCCAGAACTTGATCAAGCTACTAGCAACTATATTGTGTGCATTCAGTTACCGTTAATTATGAAAATTAAATGCCACATAGTTAAGACTTAATGGGTATGTCCACACATCATTTAAATTGAAATAACACTGGTTATTTTGATTTTAAAAAGATTAAGTCCACATGACGTTTTCTTGTTTTGAAATTACAAGCTACTTCATTTCGAAACAAGAGACGTTATTTCGAAATAGCTTAAACCTACTTTAATTCAAATTGTCTGTTATTTTGAAATGGTTATTTCACCATTGGTTATAACACCATTCGGATGCGTTATTTCAAAATAACCATTATTTCGAATAACACTTTTGCCCTTCTCCTTCCCAGGGTGTCTTCCTTTTTATATACATTGGGTGAGGGCATGGCCCAGTGAGGGGGCCGTGTTGCCACACCTCCCACGGTGCCCCTCTCCTGATTCGAAATAGCAAGTCCTGTGTCTGGACTTGCTATTTCGATTTGAGGATTTTGCTTATTTTGATTTAAGTTAATTTGAATTAAGGAATTTATTTCAAATTAACTTATTTTGATTTAAAACTTAAATCGAAATAAGCACGCACGTGTGGACATAGCCAATCTGAACATGAAGCGCTTCTGGAGGTAAGGTCAATGCAGGCTTGTAGTTTCTGCTAATGAGAAGGGGAGTAGGGGAGAAAAGTCAGTCATTTGAGGCTGAAAGAAAGGATGAGACCTTGAATTTGGGCATTTTTGATACAAAAGCTTTTTATTACTACTATTGAAAGTAATATTTTGTTAATCATTTGTTTACTGACATTAGAAGTGGTAACCCAGTAGAATCACTATGATCCATGTGTTTTGTGATACTTATAAAAATGTTAGATAATAGAGCATACTTTGGAGCAGTTCTCTGAAGCTGTCCTGAGAAACTTTTTCCTGACACCTTTAGCCCCTGGTGGGGAAACATCAGGCCAGAACTGACCTGCTGCAAATTGCTCAATGCCATCTCAAAATCTAGGTAATTATTTGGGGTGTCGTAAACTTATGTCTGTGTGTGCTTAAATCCAATAAACAGCAGTTTTAGATAAGAGTATGCTTGCTTATATTAATCTTCATTGGCTAGAAGCACTGAATTCCCATTGGTTTGTTCTTGACACCGCCTGAACTCATGTGAAACAGTTAAATTATCACTGCTTTGGGGTTTGAAAACCCTGGGTAATGAAAATTTTATTTGAAAGTGTTTTACATAACTTTAATACAGAATTTATATATAGAGACAGAGAAAGAGAGAGATGAATAACAAATATTAGTGGGGGGGTTCTGAACTACAGGTCTTTTAACTTTGTGGATGAAGGCACAATAGCACTTTATTTTTTGTAATGAAATGAAGAATTTAAAAATAAAGAAGTGAAAAACAGAATTACACATTTGAGATATGATGTCAAGCCCTGAACCAACAAAAATCCATGGGCCTTTAGAGTTAACAAATAACCCTTCTCCTTCCATGGTGGGAAAAGATGTGACACTTCATCCAGTAGCACTACTGAGGCTGACTTTCACTGGAAACAGATCCCTACATTGGTATTATTGTCAAGGCTGACATATGTATCAGATAACTTTTCATTGTCACTATCCCTATGTATTTTTTATTTGTTCAGCTAAAAGCCCAGCTGATACCACCTTTGTGAAGAACAATAATCACAAAACACACCTAGACTAGATCTTTACCAGATTTGGATTGTGCATAAATCTAGGCCAAAGAAATGTTAGTGTGATGGACCCTGAAATCCTAATACTTCTGGATTAATTTGGCATTCATGGAATAAACTGCAAAAGTTGCCTGCTCTAGAAAGACCACCTTTAATGCACTTTAACTTAGACCTAATTTAATTAACAATAAATTGAACACCTTCTAACAAAGTCCTGTTTATAATCAAATACCAGGCAAGGGGACTAGGAGCCAGCACTTGACAATCTAGCTAGCATATGCTGTTCAACAGTTGAATTACTATTGCTGTCTACAGAAGCATATATTTTTGCATTCCGTTTCCAAATCAGATGAAACTGTAATTCACAGAATATTTAAGTTATCAAAACTATATATCATTTTTTCAATGAAAGCTAATTATTCATAGCTCAAAGTTTTCAGCTACTATGTGCCACTCATGTTCAGAATACCTAGATCACATCATATGTACATGTGTACTTTAATGTATTGAGAAATACATCCTAACTACTGACAGCTCATTTTAATATCTGAAACTATCTTTCTTCTCTCACTCCACCCACCAAAAGAAGTAAATGAAATTAATTGCTTCAATATATTCAAGATCATTGATTCTGATGGAGATCACTCCAGTGACTGACTGCCTAAGCCAGGTTTGTGCAACCTGTGGCCCAGGGGCCAGACTCCAGCCCACTACGGGCTTTCATCTGGTCTGTGAAGTGCTACCGCAAGAGCCTGGGAACTGGCGCTAGCTGGAGCCCTTCTCAATTTATCGTCATACTTTGGCTTGCCCCTTCACACAGGCACCCTTACCCTCTGTACACAGTGCAAGCAAAAGCAATGCCAAATATCACAGTAATCATTATTTTATTAAAGTTTATTTTATCTATCAAATATTTTTTCACCAGACCCCAACTGAGAAAAGAATTGCAATGTGGCCCCTCACCCAAAAAGGTTGAACATTGCACTTGCCTAAGCCATGGGAGATTCCACACAATTATGTTGTAATCCCCTGAGCTTCCATAGGTGTTCACTGCAACTTATTTTCATTCACGTGAGTCTCTCTCAGCTCTCATGTGATGCATATCTGCCAAAGCTAATCTTGATTAGACCCACATGATAGAGACCTGTTCACGGATTAATTAACCCTTGTAGTCCCCACACAGCATGTGGTTTAGTCTTTAATGGAACAGAGATGGTCTGGAAATTTAGACTTAAAAACAATGTTTCCAGATGAAAGCAACTATTTGGAGTTAGGGAAAAGGAAGTAAAAATGCAAAAACATGTCTATCACCACTCTGAATTTCCTGCACAATTTATTTTTTAAATGTTTAAGCTCTTATAGGCTCGGGCTGTGTTTAATTGTATTTTGCAGGAATAAGCAAATTACTGTTAGTTCAAAACAAACAACATCTGATTTGCCTAGGTATCAGAGCTACATAGTTCAAAATAAAAGTCAACAAAAGTTGTGAGGACACAGCACCTATGAAAATCAGGCCCCTAAAAATAATATTTGCCTATAGTTCACTGTTTCAGCAAACATTTCTGTAAGTAAACTCACCCACTAGAATGTTTTGCAGAAAGCAAACATGAAAGAAGCATGAGTAGGGTTAAAGGGAGTTAGTTTAATAATCAGAACTAATATTTATCAAAGTCTTGACATCATAGAGAAATCAAGGTACTATTCGTTTTAAAAATAAAGGCCTGAAAGCCTAAAATAAAGACAATAGCACTCTAAAATAAATATTCCACTATTTTGTGAGATTAGTTTTAACTAGAGAAGAGATTTGCAGGGGTTGATACAATTTTTCAGATCAGGTTCACAAATGAGTATCAGCAGAAATTCTCTGGTATTCAAGGTGGGGCAGGCTGGGCAGGGGAGTCCGACCGTCACAGCCCAGTTCCAGCATGGAGCCAGAAGCGGGTGGGGGGGAAGGGGGATGCAACTGCCACCTGCTCCCCATGGGGAGTTGGTTGGGGAGAGTGTGGCAGCAGACCAGTCCCTGCATGGAGCAGGAGCTGGGAGGGGGAGGGACTGCAGCTTGGTGCCCCTGGGGTGCCTTACCAAGCTAGTGCTGTCCCACAGGCATACGGGTACATGTCTGCGCATTTGTGACCACTTAGAGGTGTGCATTTTAAATGTAGGGCTGCACATGAGTGCCTGAGTCCCACTTATGTTAATCTCTGGGTATTTGCCTTAGTAGCACTATTTATACACACCCACACACCCCCATTGGACTCGGGGCCGAATTAGAACTGAATATAGTGTTTCACCTATACCCATAAGTTTGCATTGGACATATTTCAAAGCTCCCACAGTACTAATTTTAATACTTTTATGCATTTATAATTCAGTTTCAGGCTCTAAAATAACCTGAATAAGTTACCGAAATATTTTAAAACTATGTGGTTACATTAGAAACAGAGAAAAAGCAAAAAGGACATAATATCCTTGACAAATATAAATTAAACAAAGAATGGCTGAAGTCAAAAATAATCTCATTGAGGTTTCTTTTTTGACTTATTGCAGTTGTTCTAACAAAGTAAAATATGAACAGGAGTTTTCCAGGCCTCTTAGTGTACAATGTACAAAACCTGAAGACCTCATCTACACTGAAAGCAGTAAATTCACCTCCATCAGATCAATCTTTCTGGGTTGACTTTGCTGTCAGTTAAGACCTGCTAAGTCAATCCAGAAATTGACTTAATAAAACCATTGTCTCAAGTGGCATAGCACTGCATCCAGGGGAACGTATTTCCCGTTGATGTAGCACAGTTAAGATGCTGCACTGAAGGGGATACAGGAAATGGAAAGGACTCTGCATAGCTTGTGTAACTCTCATCAATTGCCACCTAATATGGCTGCCAGTGTATGCCACGCCTAAGGTTCTAAATCAGCTGAACCATGTCAAACAAAGCTACCCACCAGAAAAAATATTTGTCTTTCTCCCAAATTGTAATTTCTCTCCCAAAGAGAGAATGCTCCCTTCTAAGCTGATGATGCAGCTGAGCAAGTTTCCTTCTGGTTCCCTGATCTGCTGCCCATCAGCCCCCCAAGTGTATCCATAACTTGCTCAGTTCCATCATTGGCTCAGAGAGGGAACACTGCATAGATGTTGTCTTTTCATTCAAACTTCAGTAAATTAATAAAACTAATAAAGATGTCAAACTGAACTACTGTGAACAAATGTGAAACAATGACAATGCCGATCAAGCCTCCTCTACACCTCAGTTTTTGACACCTATTTTTGTCACATTTCCAAAATACATACACAGAGTCAAGGTCAACCTTGAAACCAGCTGTTAGATATGATTTGATGAGCACTGAACTTGCAGATAGTGCAATGGAGAATGGCTCACCAAAGGTGCAGCTCAAAGCTGCTGATGTGCTGCTCATGAATGTCCAGGGATGTTACTGATGCTGTTGCAGTACCAGGTTACACAAGTGTCTTGGGCCATTTTCACTGGGGAAGCCTTTTTCTGAAGCCTTACTAACGTAAGTGGCTCTTTTGTCTCAAACTGCCAATGAAACTAAAATTTAGACCACAAATTATGGCGCTCAAGTGGTATTTTTATATGTATGGTGGATCTAGGATGTTGTCTTTCACTGTGAAGAACAGAGCATGTGAATAGCAAACTCTAATATCTTATTGGAAGGTGTGTGCATAATAGTTAGCACCCAGGAATTAGTCATTAAGATTTGATTGTTCTGTTGCAAGCTCTGCCCATTAGCCCTTTACCTGTTCAAAGCACTGGCCTCACTTAAGCTAATTTCCACATCTCTCTGAAGTAATGCACTTTATAGATATGGAAACAGACACAGAGAAGTTAAATATCACACACAGTACACACCAAGTCAGTGGTAAAGCCTGGATGAAAAGCCAGGGTCTGCTGGTTCCCAGCCCTGTGTTCATTTGACTAGATCAGAGACAGGGGCAGTAATAATTAACCATCATACTGAGCCACTGGGAGATCCTGGGATAGAATGTGCTGTAGAAATGCTATTAAAACTGCTCTTTTTCTGAAAGAAGGGCTCTTCCTGAACATGAGGAGGAGGGATTCCCTGCTGTTGCATATCAGTTTAGATTTGTGAAATGCATTGGCGTGAACACTGAAGCTTCCAACGTGCCTGCTTGCCGCTTTTCAAACTGCAGTTCATAATGCTCTCTATTTTCTCATTTCCTTAGTCATTGCATATAGCTTATCACTCCTTTATGTGTGGCAAAGGCGTTTTTGGGGACTTACAACCCTAAATCTTATGCATTGTCATTGTCAGGGAATCCAGACTTCCAATGTCAAAATTGGGATGTGAGGGCTCTAGAAGGAGCCACATTTCCTTTTTTATATTGTGGATCTGTAGAAATGCTGTCTGTCAATAAAGTAGCACAAGGTTCAGATCAGGATTGTCCATTTCCCTGTTTACCCTGAGTCGTGGGTGGATTTATTTATTGTTATGTCTGTGTATCTGACAGCACTGAGTTGAAAGGGAAACAAGACATGTTTTCTTACATTAGCCTTTCTGAGCTATCTTTAATTATTGCCAGAGTGCTCTGGAGGCTGCTCTTTCACTTGGTGGTGAAGATCTGATCCCATTCTTGGATGGCCTTGCTTCCTGCTTCCCCGCAGTATAGACCAGTCCCCCTGCTTCTGCCTCTGCTCAACCCTTGCCTTCTCCCTCTGCAACACCATCACCCCCACTTCCCATGGTGTGGACTGGTCCCCTGCTTCAGCTTCTGTTTTACCCCTTCTTTCCTCCCTGTAATCCCCCTGCTGTCAGTTTCCCCATGGTGCAGTTTCCCTGCTTCTGCCTGCCCGACCCAACCCCTTCTTTCCTCCCTGAAACCCCACTCAGTTTCCCCATGGCATGGTCCCTGCTTTTGCCTCTGCCTGACCCCTTCTTTCCTCCATAACCACCCCTCTTCCCCCTTAGCTGCTCCTCTTCCCCCTTCCCTGGCCAGCTGGAGATACATGACTACAGTCAGCTCCCACCCTCAACATGCACCTGACACATGCTCAGGGTGGGAGATTTTAAACTGTCCCAGCCCCAGCCCTGGGCCAGGTAGGGCCTGCAGCTGCTGGGCCTGCACAGGGGGTCAATGTTGCCTGCACTGGTGAGTGGCAGCAGCTCCACCACCGCTCACCCACAGAGTTCAGAGGGGACTTTGGTTATAGGGTAGGCACAATACTGTCTTATGCTAGTTACAGGAGAATGATTCTATAGCTGGGAACTCCATCAAGACTGAAATAAGTGCCCTAATGGCAAAGGGAGAATCCCAGCTGCCCAGGAGACACACAGCATTTATTTAAACCCTGCATGACAGGTCACTCCCAGAATCTGGTCTGGTGTGCCATTGTGACCATCCTCCCCCAGTCGCCACTCTGGAGCCACAACTTACCCTGCTTTGCCAGGTGACTATTTTACTCATGAGTCAGTCCATGCCAGCCTCCTGCATGTAACTGGTCCCAGGCAGCGGTTGTGTGCCCTCTGGCCACCTATGGGATGTTCCCAGAGTGAGCATCCCCAATTCCTCAGACACTCTCCTGGGAGCTCCCACCCTAAAGGGATTGGACTTGTTCCCCAGTCACCATGGACTCAGAATTTTTTCCATCCATTTAACATTTAAAGGGATGGCCCCAGCCTCTTTGATTCACATCCTCTAAAGTGCACACAGCTTTAGATAAAACAAACACTAGTTTATAGATTAGAATATGATTCAAGTGAATATATAGCAAATCAATACAGTCATTTAATGAAGGAGCAAGGATTTACCACAAGCAAATAAAAGATATAAAATGCAAGATAACCTGATAGCATTATTATGAGTTCCAAAAGGATAGTCATGTTAGTCTAGTTCAGCAAAACAAACTAGGAGTCCTGTGGCACTTCTAGGATATGCCTATATTTACAAGTTATTACGAATTAAGCAGGCTTAATTCAAAATAACATTCCCTGGCCAAGGAGGCATTTTATTATATCAAATTAAGCAGTTTCTTAATTCAAAATGAGGAACCACTAATTCACTATAATAAAACCTTCTTTTACTTCAAAGTATCACTTACTTCAAAGTTATAGGTTCCAATTAAGCCATTTTAAGCCGCAGAATAGACTTGATTTGAACTAATTTCCCTATTCTTTTGCCTGCCTTCCCCTACTTCAGATTGCATATTCTAGTGAAGACTGTATACTTCTAATTAATAAAGCCCACTTTATTTTGAATTAGAGAGTCTTCACTGGACTCCTAATTTGAAATAACAATTTAGAAGTAGTGCTAATTCAAAATAGTAACTTTGATTTAAATTCAAAGTAGTTATTTCAAATTAAGCAGTTTGAATTAATTTTGTAAGTGTAGACATAGCCATAAAGACTAACATACTTATTTATTGCATGAGCTTTTTTGGGGAGAAAATCCCACTTTGTCAGTATCTGATTAAGTGGGATTTTCTCCCACAAAAGCTCATCCAAAAAATAATAAGTGCCACAGGACTCCTAGTTTGTTTCACTATTCCAAGACTACTCTTTAATGTATTCTCCTCATTCTTACTCACAAGACTGACTGTTGGTGGTGTTCAGCTAGCCCAGGACCTCCTAGCCACATGGGTAGGCCCTGTCTCTTAGGTTTGCTAAGAAGATAGTTTTTCTCTGGCAAAAGCCAGCAGCTTCTCTCTCTCCCAAAGTGTCTGCATTCCTTTTAATTTCTCCCCCTCTTTCTGTGCTGCTGTGTAATTTCCTTTGTTCCACCTAAACTGGGCAGCTAAATTTGCATTGCCTTTGTCATGCAACTGTCCAGCCTCAGAAGTCGTTCCAAGGGTCTGATCTATGTAACATATCTCATATATATACGCATACATGATGCTGCATAGAACATGATAATATAACAATATGGTAGACTTGCAGTGGTTCCCAACCTTTTTGAATATGAGGACCTTTTTCAAATGTCAAAAAATTTCATGGACCCCCCAAATGATAATAGCTGTTATTGGGGCTTGACTGCAGGCAGCACTCCTGCAGAAGGCCCCTGCCTGCTCCCAGGGGGTAGGGTCATATCCAGGGTGTGGCTGCTCACAGCAGGCAAATACAATTCATTTAGAGCAGAGGTGTCAAACTCATTCAATATGGGGGGCCACATTGGAAGGCAGGACATTGTTGTGGTCTGGATGGGCTCCCCGACCTTTTCCCCATACATGTTCAGAGGGGCATGGTCTCCCTTTTCACCTCCCCAACCCCACATGCCCTCCCACACCTCCCCTTTCCCCTGCCCTGTGGGCCTCCCCTCCCCACGCAGGCTCCCTGATCCCCCTCTTCCCCTATCTCCTGGTGGCAGGCAAAACAAAACAAAAAAAAAAAAAAATCAGTCTCAGTCACAGGCAGCCAGGCTGGACTTCTACTTCACCCCCTTGCACTGACCACTGTCAGCCATTCAGAATGCTGGCCTTTGGTTGGCTTGTTCCTATGTGGGCCCCAGCCACTTTTTCCTTTATTTGTGATTCGTCGAATCTGCTGTCAATCAAATTAGCATGCTGACTGACTGACTGACAGTGAACTGTTGGGATGAGGGGCAGTACAGTGGCTCTCCAGAGCTAGCCTAGCCTGCTGTAACTGAGATGCTGATTGGTTAGCAAACCACAGCTGAACGGAGCCAAGATTGGCTAGAGCACTTCCTTTGTTCTCCTGTGCTGTGACTCGGATCATGTCAGTGAGTCAGAAGCATGCCTAGCCCTGTCGGGGCGAGGAACCTGTCTTTGGAGTTTGCTGCTGCGGACAACTTCCAGGCACAGCCCAGGCAGCAGTTCCACTGGCTGGTTCAGCACTCCTGGTGGGCTGGATCCACTGCTGTAGGCCCTAAGTTTGACATCCCTGGTTTAGAGCTCTCTCCAACATAGATCAATAGCTGCCAGTGGCGAGGGCCGGATGTATTCACAGACCCCTTGCAATAACTCCACAGACCTCAAGAAGTCCCCGTATCACAGGTTGGGAACTAATGTGTTAGAGCATTCAAAAGGGAACCTTGCATGGCATAACTGGCATCAAACCATTCCATTACATTGCAAAAGTGAACAGAAAAATTACACAGACCACATCCCACTGTGCATCATGTGACAGTCAGGTTCTAGATTCCAGGCTTTAAAACTTATTTTTGTGTAGAAGAAAAGCTAATTTAAGTCATTTTAAATGTTGTTTTAAGCTTATTGGGCTTGATTCTGAACACTAGTTAATCTGAATTAACTTCACTCATTCCTCTGGATTTGCCCCTACTTTCTAGTAGCATTACAGGGAAAACAATCAGGCCAATTATTTTAATTTTTCCTTTACCTCTGAATCCTGCATAGTTGGATTCCTGGTAACGCAGACATCTGGTGTTACAGGAAGAATACAAAAAATAGTCCCAAAAGAGGTCTACAAAAAATAGACCGAATTACATTTAAAAATCTCTCCAACACATTTTTAAAAAAAAAATCACTTTTCTGAAACATACGATATATAAGCAATGTCACTATTGCTCCCCAAAGCAAGATGAAATTGTGGAACAACACAGGTTTTACTCTAGAAATCAGTCTGAAGAGCAAGGAACAAAACCCTTTGTTACTGTTCATGTACTGGCTACGCACAATTTGGGGGGCTTAACAGACTCCTGACTTGAGACAGGGTAGTCTAAGGAATTTGGGATTACTATCTGTTGGAGCAGCTACTCTGGGAAAGTAATCTCATGGTAGGCAGATACTTACATGCAGGGAATGCAGCTGAGGCTCAGGAGAACAGATGACAGCCCTAGAAGGGATGACACCCCCAGACGCACATATAGTGAAACAACAGAAAACAGGGTGACCAGGCTTCCATGCCCCCTGTGAAATGTGATGGAGACAACATGAGCAGACAAAGCAGAAATACCTAATTCTAGTATAGCAGTGCAAGGAATGTGGCAAGGTGAAGCATTTTAGCACTGTCAGCAAGAGTAAAGGAAGATCTCAAAGATTCAGGTAGATTTGTATGGTTGGGAGGGGGGAGGCACATCAGACAGCTCTGATGATATTATAACTCTCTCTTTGAGAGAACAGAATATGAGGCTCAGGCCGTCAGGGCAGAAAAGTACCAAGGGACAATACCAACTTAAATGAAAGCAAAATGTTAACATGGAAATGCCCTGTGCAAATTCAGCTGGATAGCTGGGTCTTCTGCAATGCAACTCAATGGCCATTACAAAGAACAGACACAATCTAATTATGTCTAATGAGAGCATAAAGCAATTCACAGGAAAATGTGTCCACAAAGTAACTAATCTGAAAAAACAACAGACAATACTAAATGAAATTTGTGGTGGTGTATGGTAAGCACAACAGACCCTGCTTGCAGAAAACAGCCATGCAACCCCATGAATCTGATCAGGAGTCAGCATCAGAATTTTATAGCTGCAGTGCAAAAAGCATGGACAATGAACACAATTTTAACAGTGTATGGGAATGATTTTAAAGGTGGTGGTGCCTTGAAAGAAAGTTGCAACTTGAAGCAGACCCACAAGGGATCCTGCATACTTACCACAAAGGAAAATTCCAGTGTCACTATGGAATCCAGGATATCAGGAGCCTGAAAGGCTATAGAGCAAGGATATTGTGACACTGGCAGAGCTGGGATAATCAGTAAGATGATGGTTAAAAATAAATAAATAAGAGAAATCAGGCAAATCATACATTGGGGTAGATCCAAAGCCACTGAACTAGAAATTGAAAAGATGCCACTATCCATGTTTCATAACTGACGACATCTCACTAGAACTTCGCAAAGCCAACATATTTAGAATCTGTGATATGAAGATTCAGTATTAGCCCATAACCCTGGACAAAGTCCAACACACTGACAGACTTTGCAGTACACACCATGTGGTCAACATTTGGTGCATGTGTTACCAGATGGAGATTAGATATTATCCATGACAGTGTTAACTTATACCTAGAGCAGGATGTATATACCCAAGATCAACTAAGTTCAGGGACAGGAGTAGGACGTCAAATCTTTTAATATGCTGTATTAACTTCCATTTTCAATAGAAAAAGTGATGGAAATCAAAGAGGAAATAGACAAGAACCACCAACCATAAGAAGTCAAGATAATCAAATTGGCAGGGTACCAGGTGACAAAAGCCAAATACCAGTAGGAGCAAAACCATGTTTTCAAAATAAAGATGAGCTGGGTGTACAGAATGAAATCATATTTCAAGGACAGAGAGCTGTTTCTGTCAGCTGATTCTGTAAGGATGTCATGCAAAAAAATACATGCTTCACACCGGGGCATCGACAACTACCTGACAGATTTGACTGCTGCCTAGAGGGCAACTTGTCTTTATTATATTCACTAGCAATGCAAGGAACCTACAGACCTGAATACTGTAAGACACTATCTTCAGCAAGCTAGAGCAAGTCTTGAGGCTCATAAACTCTGAACAGATAAAATGCTCCAACAGAAAACTCCAAGTATTGGAGAGCCAAAAACAAGCTGTTTAAGGAGAATATCTAAACACAGGTACATGATTCAACAACAAGAGTGTCATGTCAACATGGCAATAGTGGCACTGGTGTATCATATTACAAAAGTTACATCCCACCCTTGAGACAGTAGGAAAAGGCGACGTACTCTTTGGGAGGTGCCAAAATGACAGCAACTGGTAATGAAGGGGAAAATTATGGTGAAGATGACGACTAAAATTGCATGATGGTTGAGTATCTGAATATACAAGTGTACATTCTACAATATCTTACTAAGTTGAAGCTTTCTGACTACACTAAATGTATTAATAAACTACTTCTAATTCTAGATGAGTTCCTATACTGTGAGTGTTTTAATAATGCACATTGAGGTTGTCAGGTATACAATCCTGGCCCTGATCTTGAGACAAGAAACTGTCAACCTTCAAAATGACAACTGACAATTTTTAAGTAAGCAATATAATCTGTAGATCAGGTTACTAAAAAGTGCATTTACTGACTGTGAATGAATGTACAACTCCACTCCTTGATAAAAGTGAGGACATCTTTCCTTCTTCTGATAACTACAGGCAGAAAGATCCTTATTGTATATGCTGCTCATCCTGTCATGGAAAAATGGGGGAGCATATTAAATTACATTCAAGGAAGTTAAATATCAGATTACTATCAACTTCTCTTCAAATTTTCAAGAGACTGATGCCCAGCCCAAAATAAGGGCGGTAGAAAAAAAATCAGTAATTAGCAAACTGAAAGCCCAATTTGTGAAATACAATATTTCAGATACTTATGTCACTGATTTCAATTTGAAGAATTCAAGGAATTTTTACACAAATGGGTATTTGACGACCATGTTTCTTTCCCAGTATACTTATAGACTAATGACAGAGTGGAATCAATGTTACACTAAATGGTTTTTTTTGGTTCAAGTACTTTATTAACATTTTTTGGCAAAGAAAATGACCCATCACTGTGGGGTTGGGGAGGACTCAAAACAATCCAGAGCAGCTCTTAACTTTTATTTTTTAACAGATGGTTTATTAATGGTGAAGCTGTGAGAACTAGAAAGGACCTACCTTGATTTCTGAATCAGTATGGTTCAATATGTAGGATGAGAAGTTAGAAAAAAAATTCTTTTCTCGTAAACTCAGCAAATTTGATCTGACTTCCAATGAGAGTTAAGGTCCTAATTACTTAAATCACTTTTGAAAATGGAACTGCATCCCTAAATTGCTCTTTTGAAAGTTTTACCCAATATAGATGTCACTCTGCATCACCATTTCTGTACAATCACTTTCCAAAGCACCTTTAGGCTACATTTCCTTGTTCTGGTGCACAATAGGCCAGTGGGTTTCAAAATTTTTTCCTTGGGACCCAGTTGAAAAAAATCATTAATGTCCACAACCCAGCAGTTACATCTTTGAACAATACATTCCAGTCTTTTGTTAGTGGCAGCAAGGGGTGCTGCGACCCAGTGCTTGAGGGTCTGTGACCCAGTACTGGGTCATGACCCTAAGTTTGACAACCACTGTGTTAGACCATTTTCTAGCAATTAAATAAGTTGTTTTCATTGAATGAACATTTCATCTGAACAAATAAATGTTCAGCCTTTATGAAGAATTGAGTGCTTTCTAAAATGCTAAAATATTGGATGAATGAACATTTCTACCCCATGAACGTCAAATAATAAATGCCAAATATTCTGAGGCATACGTGTAAGATGTCCTGAAAGTAGAATGCCTTTGTGAGAATTTCAGCCAAACTTGCCTTTATTTTTTCTAATTCTTACTTCTTCAAGTTGAAGGATATTGCCTGTACTTCCCTTGTTTCCTGAGTATTACTTAAAGTAGGAATCTATGAACAATACAAATCAGTCATTCCCCGCAGCAATTCTGTTAGCTAAGCTAAGAACATGATACCTATAAACAGAAGGTTGCTTATATTTGGGCAAAGCTTCACTAACACCCCGCATACCAACCAAATGAAAGATACTGATAACAATCATTAAAGGCATCTGTTTAATGCAATGTACACATTACAGGTATGTATAGTGAAATATGTTAAAAGGTTATATTTTTTCATGAACCCAATTTACCCAAAAAGAGAGAGAGAAAATAGTTTTACAGTGCCTTATAGCAAATATGAAGGGGAAAAGGGGCTGGAAATAAAGACATTCAATATTAAAAAGCTTCATACGAAGCAGATTAAAACAGTTTCTTGCTGGAAGAACTCTTTTGGATCCATGCTGCTTATCTAATGATGAAGCAGTTGAACCAGAAAGATAGATGGAGCCTTGCTGGCATTTTCTGCCGACCATTGTAAGCATTGTAGATGATACAGATTCTCAGACATTCCTGGAATAGATTTCATAAGCACTGATTGAGCTAACTTTGCTCTATGCAGATCTCTTAGGAAAAGAAAACCTGGAAGCTTACCATGTGCATGCATGCGCACACATACACACACGTTTTTCTTGCATTTTTTCTGAACCCTGGCTAATAAAGCCATGTAGCAGAAAACGCAGAACTAGTTCTTACAAACTGAGTTCATGTTTGAAATTAAGCTTTCTGGGAATTGTAGTAGGATTTGGGCATTTTAAGATTTCATTTGGAGCTATAGAGGAAATGATGTTATGCTTTAACATTATTCAGAGTTACAGTCAATGCACACACTTTGAATTAAAGTAACTATTTCTATAGATGATCACCACCACTCAAATAGGGAATGGACATGCTAATTTCATTATGACGTGTTTTAAAGTTTTGGTTATGCTTTCTCACATGGTGTTCTTTGCAGACAGCTGCAACCAAAAAGTTTCCCTTTCCACAGTATCCTCTGAATCACTGGAATTGTCCTAAATTACTCTGGGGAAGCTCAGCACAACTTCCTACAGTAACACATACTTGATAGGAAGTTATGGTAAGGGCCTGATATAAACTGACAAAGCCAAGAAAGGCTAAGATAAAATGTGTCAACAGTTCATACCTTCATGTTACATCACCTTGTCTAAAACTGCAGTGCACGAAGGATGGTCTGAAATGAAACCCTGGGAATGATCACAATGTACCCTGTAGTCACCATCAGAGTTGCAAAAGGTGAAGTCTGTAGAATTTACCATTTCCAGACCGCTTACTCCCCCCCCCACCCAGACTTTCAGTTTTCTTTGTATTACATTAATAAGAAACAGCAATTTGCTTCATTGCTGAAAATAAGGAGACATTCAGGCATCTGAAAAATTACCACTGTGGCTACAAGACACAAGTCAATATGAGATTCCTCCTTAGATCTGGGAGCAAAGTTCTTTCCTAGTTTGCATTTCTTTGCTTTTATATATGCAAGTAAGTGGACCACATCCTCTGTGGCTGTAAACTTGTGTAAGTCTCCTGAAATTGGTGGAGTATGACTGAGGAATCAGCACCAATTTTCATCAGCTGAGGATGAGACCAAGAAGATTTTGTAGTGACATGCTGGGATTGGATATATAACATATACATACCATGGCATCTAGGATTTGATTGCAATATAATGAAGATCCATTTAAGTAATTACTTTTGCATAAATTACTGTGTGCTGGTATGTTCCAGTCTTTAATTGCTGAACATTATAAGTACCATGGTTACCAATCAAGGGGAGAGAAATTAAAGTCCTGGAAAGAGGAAGAAGAATTAGGTTAAATAAGGATACAGTAAGTTAGACCAATGAGAATGTTATTTTTATTCTGATTGCAACATGCACTTTGCATGCTGAACAGGAATTAAAATAGGAGGTGTCAAACTTTTTTTTTCCTGGGACCCCCCTCTGAAAATATTCCAACCTGTGATACCCACACCCCCTGCCATCTCATCCTTACTTCACCACCACTGCTGGGAGTTGCATTGTCTTCAGAGTGCCCAGCAAGCAGCTGTTACTCTTGTTACCCCTAGAATTTTAAACCCTTTGGCTATTAAGGCATTTTTTTTCACTCACCTATGGAAAATAATGCTATTCTTTCTGTGATAAATTAAATGTGGTCCACTTGCCTAAATGGGTTAAAACCCTCTATGGAAAATAGAGCTATAGCCTGCTGATCAAGAACAGACTTAGAACAATAAATTTTCCGAAAACAAGTGTTAACATTTATTTTGTCTACAAAGGACAATGAATTTAAAGAACTGAAAATATTTATCTCAAAAAAATCCATAACCATTTGTCACAGTGAGAGTACCATAGGATGACAGTTGCACAGAATGCTGCTTTTCTGTGTTATAATATTATAAATCACATAAGACGTTACTATTTACCTAGCACTCTGTAGCACATACCTTAAAATTCACAAAAACCCTTGGCACCTACAGCATTCAACAAATGATGATCAGTCGTCTGTGGAATGAGTGGAGATAAGCCCCTCTCAGTCACACGGCACTCATTCAGTCTTATTGAGAGGCAGGTCACAGGTACTCTTTTACTTACCGCATCTTACTCATTCTGCTCTGGTTCTATTCTGCTCTGTCACAGGCAACTGGATTGCTTCCTGTACTAAGCTCAGACCTAGCACTTAGCTAGCTAGCTAAGACATTCAGCTCACCAGTGCCTTATTGATTCTTTTGGCTGATTCAGTCTTGGTTGCTGGGTGCCAGTTTCTGGGGTCACTGTGCTCTCTCCAATGGCCTATGTCCGGGCTGCATCTGGGCTGTGATCTATGCTTCAGTCTGCTCAAGGGTTCTTCTGGATTCAATGTGGCAAGCTGGTGTTGTTAGGCAGACTCCAAGCTCCACAAACTGCTCCGCCAGATGGCTTCACGTACCTACTCTCAAGGGGGTGGGGATGTCCGTGGGGGAAAATGTGAGAAAACCCAAGAAGAGGAGGGAAGGAGCAAGGGAATGAGTCATAACGCACAGGAACATCTGTGAGGAGGGAGGGACCTTCAAGAAGCAGATCGGAGGTTTAAGGTGGAAGTCTTAACTAGGGCTTAGAATGGTGTGTATACAGGGGTCCTCCTTAAAAGACTCTGACAGAAGCTGTAACTCGCCAATAAACATGTTGAAAGCTACTTATGTTCCACTTGTTAATTGCTTCCTAATTATAGTTTTTCTTTGTAACTAAGTTAGTACTTCTATTGAAGTCTCCTAGAGATTAAACTGAGGCTTTTAGAAAGGGTTTTTCTATCAGTGTGCTTTCTGATATTTTCACCCATTAGTTCAAGTAATTTTGGGACAAAAATTTCTGGCTACACTCTGGCCACCAGCTTTGAAAGGTCTGGGTTGTCAACCATGCACATGGCTGACAGCTGTGGGCACAGAATAAGCAGGTGCAGACACCTCGCGAGCCCCACCCATAAGAACCCTGCGACCCATCGAGGGGTCCCAACCACCTGTTTGAGAACCTCTGGTTTACAAGAACTATGAGTGAAAACTATCTGTACTACAGCAGATGTAGCACATACCCACAAACACTAACGACAAAGAAACTTTTAGAAAAGTGACGAGACGCATGCAAGTATAACATTCTTTTCTTTGAAATGTATATAAAACGAATCCAAATAGCAATGTTACCACACTCTAGTTATGTAAAACCAATAATCTCCAAGATCTCTACCCTTCCCCAAGTATTAAAAACTCAGACGTCTCCTAGGCTATGTGCACACATACATCATTATTTCGAAATAAGTTACTTCGAAATGAGTTATTTTGAAATAAAGCCCTTATTTTGAAATAAGTTAATTTTGAATTAAGAAAATGTTAATTTGAATTAAGGGACAGCCTTCTTTCGAAACAGCTGTTGTTTTGAAATGGTTATTTCAAAATAAGGTCGTTTGGACATGTTGTTTTGAAACAACATGTCCAAACGACCTTCTTTTGAAATAACCATTGTGAAATAACAGCTGTTTTGAAAAGAATGGGGTTTAAGCTGTTCCAAAATGATGGGTCTTATTTCAAAATGACAGAGCCTGTCATTTCAAAATAAGAAAATGTCGTGTGGACATTCAGTTTTTTATTTGGAAACAACCAGTGTTGTTTTGAAATAAAAGACTCGTGTGGACATACCCCTAACAGCACAAGTGTAGTGCCGGTAGGTCTTTTCCATCTAAGCCCAGTATAGGTAGTCACTCTGATGATGGCAATAAAAGCAAAAGGTTTTCAGCCTTTTGGCCCTCTGCCTACACACCCCTGTCACCCAAGAAAACATTTCTTGGATTGAGAGAAAGAGTAGTAGCCATTATAGGCATCAACTCTCATTCCAAGTTTCAAAAGGAAGATTAAACCACTAGAGATGGTCCATATCTGCTGATCTTGAGGAAGAGGACTGTCTTCAGCCAATGTTACTTCATGTGCTCAGTTTATGTGAGCATGCTGAGTACAATCCAAGAAGCAACATGGGTTTTTTTTGGGGGGGGGTGCATGACCCCCCCACCTCTGTTAACCACTCAGCTTGCCTTTAAGATACAAGTGGCCTGGCAGGGGAGGGACAGAGTGATTCACTGGGGCAACCCACATATTCAATAGATAGTTCTGGGATGGCACCAATAGGGGCAGGAAAAACGCAGTGCAGGTTTTCAGACCTTTCATGAACCTTACCTGTTTCAGGGAATTAGGTTTAATGATGAAACCCATGCTGGTTTTGAGTGCTATTCAATTTTTATTAGGAACATTTTGGACAGCTGTTTTCTTAAGGAAGTAAAGTAAATCTCTTGTGGTAGTAAACACGGCATGACAGAGAAGGTCTGGCACAGATGTCAATCTTTGGTCATTACTGATATGATAGTTTCAGAAAATATTTTATTGGATGAGACTTTGGAGAGCCTGGAAAACCTGGGGTGGGCTTCCAAGGTCGATGGGCTCCAAGGGAGCTCTGCTGTGTGGAGTTTTCTAAATCTGTGAATGTAGGACATCTGGACATGCTAGCTCTGTGAGAATCTAACAAGACTGTGACTATCAGTGAGTATCTGTTGGGAGCACAGTTCATTTCAGTATGTCATATGAAAGTTTCCAAAAGCAATTTTTTTTAATTTACTTTTGGTTTTTGGGAAGCAAAATAATTTGGGGTTGTTCCAAATGAGTGTCATATGAACTAACAACAAAAGAACATGGATTTCTACATGTCCTCTTTGAAACTGCTGCAGAGTGTATTTTTATCCAGTTAAGGTTCAAAACCAGGCCTCCTATCCACAGTAGTATTTCAGAGGTGGTAAAAGAGAACAATGAAAACTGGCCATTTTTTTCTTTTCTTTCTTTCTCCTTTTTTTTTTCTTTTTAACTAGCTCTAGACATAACAAAATTTGCATCTAGTTTGCGTTTCATGGAAAGTTATTGCTTTGAGAGCTTATGAAGAGAAGCCAGGGAATCAGCTAAGTAAGAAACAGTGAGCGTCACTTTTCCAGCCACATTTTCATTCACTAGTACAATGTACGAAAGAATGAGGACGAGTAGATAATACTGGAAGACAATATTTGAAGTAAGAATATACCTCTGTGAATCTTTTAAATGTCTGTGGTTGAAGGAAATAAGAGTTGTATATTTATTTATTTGTTTTAAAGACTGATAAAATGGCTGAAGGACTCTAGCAGAGAGTAACAGTAAGAGCAAGGAAAATCAACTCTGCTCCATCATGTATCACACATCATCGTATCTGAAGGCCAGCTCTCGCCATCATTACTTATATTAAACTGTACATTACTCTGTTCACTGTACCACTGAAATCAGTAAGACTTTTCACAGACTGAGGAAGAAGTCAGTGAAAGTAAGGAGGGCAGAATCTAACCCCGAGTGTTTAAAAACCTATGAAGTAACACAATTATGTCATTTTCCTTTCTTTCTCTTTGGTCTTCTCCCTTTTAACATTTCTAACAGCTTAAATGCCCCTTTTGTTTGGTTATGACTAAGATACAATGGTAATTTATCGCATTAAATAAAACCATCTCCTAATATTGTCATTTTTTATACTAAATCCTGTGACGCACAAAGTTGTGTGTTAAAATAAAGTTGTTGAACCAGAGTCTTAGCTGGCACAAAGACATATGGCTCCTTCACTGACATCCATGAAGTTAAGCCAATTTATCTGAGTGGAGGATCTAGCAGTTTATATGCTAATCCTTCCTGTTACTCTACTTCAATTACTTGAAGGTTTGTCCCTCATAATTTACAGCTATATCACATAGGACATAGGTTAAATGTCTATTAAAGATTTCCTAAATGGGCGCATCCCAACACAGTCAATTACATATCCATTTTGTGAGTGTCTGGACCCATTTTGAGCAATTTGCAGAGGTACACAACAGCACAAACACAGAAATGAATATAAATTTCCTCAGAGTAATCTGTTTTGATTTGGGCCCATGTCTAATAAACGGTCTATCTTATTTTTGGAGGGTATAGATTTGAAGAGAGAATTTTTTCATCTCTTATTCTTTTTTCTTTGTGTGTCTTTCTGTGTAAGTTCTTTGAGGTAGGAATTCACCTGAGCAGAGAGAGAAAACTTAAAATCTTAATCAAGCTCTTAAAACAGGGTTTAAGTGTGAGCGCATTGATTCCTAAGTCTTATTTCAGCTCATGGCACAGAGGTGAAATTCTTCTTCAGTTCCCTCCATGTTCACGTTTTGGAGAGACTTTCATCTCTTCTTTCCCACAGTTGACATCCTTAGAGAGCAGACCCCAGGCTCGGCTCATTGTGTTCAGTTCAAAAGCAGAGGTACATATCATTCTGTGCATAGTTTCATTATTCAAAATGACCGTGAAGGGAGAAAGATAGGCACCTAGCCAGGAATTGATGCAATGAAGAGAGAGCAAGCAGGAGAGAAATACCACAGGAATTTGTAATTCAGCTGTAAAATGCCAAATTTCTTCCCAGACTCAAAATCTATGCCTAAGGAAATTAAAAAGGGGGAAAAAAAGCAAAAGGAAAAAAAAAACAGAACAAAACCAGCTCTTATTATTTTGATGTTACAAAAGGATGAACAATGGAATGCTTGGGTTTAGAAAACTGTTTTATGCTCCTCCCTCTTAAAATAGTTTCTTTTTTGACTGAAAAATTGTAGTGATTAGACACCATGGGGGCTGCATTCATTAAAGAGATTAAATGGTGCCTGTGCATATTTGTTTATATATCAGTGTGTGATGTGTGTATATAAATTTATTCCCACACAAGATACTTTATTAACTATAAATTGAGATTGCTAGACTACATATCCCCCCCATACAACTTGTGAAAAGACAAGAAAAACAGCTGAATCATTCATGTTGCTCTCTCCACACTCTACTCATTAGTGACTAAGGTATTTAAAATATTCCTTCACTCACCTTGCTTCTTTTTAAAACATCAGCTGCACCTCATTCCCTATCCACAGCACAGAAATCCCCATATTCCTACCACACAACTGGGAAGTTTGAACTTTGTTCCTAGTCACTGGATAGTTATTAATGTGCTTATGATTTTTATAAGAATGGCATGGTATTTATAAATGACATCATATGTACTTCCCTACATGGTTATATAATAGTGCATATAATTAAGAGATGTGTATTATCAGATTACATACTGATTGTGATATATGTTTCTCTGCCTTCAGGAAGATATGAATATGCCATCTGTGCCAGTGGTGTGAAGTTCATTTGCTAAGGCAGGCCAGATTTGACTTAAAATGTACATCAAGTGGGCTGTACATACCATAAATTAAAATATTAGGTTCTACACTCTCATGGCATCACAGTGTTGTGCGTGCAAGACTGCATTCCACAGTACTCCCTCTCTCTCTCGGGGTCTCTCTATACTGACAACGGCAAAATCACCACCACCAGCACAATCTTCTGGACGTGATTCAGCAGTGAGTCTGAACCTGCTGAATCGCTCCAGAAATCACTTCAGCAACTCCATGACCAGGACAGGAGCTGCTGAAAGCCGACTGTAAGTCTGTATCAGTGGCTTAGAAAGTTGTCAGCAGATACGCAAGGTATTTTACGTGCCTTGTGTATCTGCCACTGACCGCCACCAAAAAGTCCTGTAAGTATAGACTAGGGCTGACTCTGTTAGGGAGAGAGTATGTTATCATGGAGTGCAGTCTCACATAAATATGTACAAGTAAATAATAACAAATATGATTTGAAAATACATAAATATCTTCCTTAGTAGTCTGAATCCAAGCATCAATTCTTTCATCCCCATCCTTCCCGGGCAGTGGCAGACTTGTTGACAAACAGGAATACTGTGAGACCACAGCCTTCTTCTGTTTAGGAGAAAATGTGGTCTTACAGAGTACAGTCTAGCATACCTAGCACTCTGTGATACCACAAGACCTATACACTATCACAGCAATGCAGTGAACTGTGTATGCAAGACTGTGCTTCCTGATACCGTGAAGACCACTCTCTTTTTGTGTTAGAGAGAATGTGGTCCCATAGAGTGCAGTCATGGATCGGGTGGAAGAGGTTCGTGGGCTGAATGCGATCTGTAGGCGATATGTTTGTCACCCCAATCTATACTATTAATAATTATTAATAGTTATTAATTATAACTGACCTAAATTCTTTAGCAATTTTTTATGTAGAAATTAGAAAGTAGATTTCAAGTCTATGTATCCTTTATCTACAGTCTGAGTTATGGCTGCACTGTTATTCAAAATAATGGTGATGTGCCAGGTGCAGTTTTCAAGAACTCTCACCATTGGAAATGACTTCCAGAATGACTGACTCTGCTCACTGGTGCATCAAGACAGGAGGGCTAAGGGGAGGTTTTTTATTTGTTTTTATATACATGGATGCCTTGCCCAGGGGACACTGGACTATTCATGCACACATAGGAAGTACTTCTCTCAGTTTTAACTTTACTTCATGCCTCCTCTCTTCTGCACATCCTTGCTAATAACTTTCTATGAGAGGCCAACCTAAAGATAAATTTTATTATGTTGAGAAGAGCTAGGTAAAATAAACAGATAATAAGAAAAAGAATCCCAGTTTTCACTGATCACTTTCTCTACTTCTGAAATGCTGTTGTGGATAGGAGCCCTGGTGAGGAATGTTGACTAGCTCAAACCAATGCTCTATAGCAGTTTCAAACCAGACATGAAGAATACCACATTCATTTGTTAGCAGCTAATATGACATTCATCCAGAAAAATCCCAAATTCTTCCATTTCCCACAGATAAAAAATAAAAAAAGATTTTGGTAACTCCCACATACGGGGCTTTCTTAAATAAACTGTGCTCCCTGAAACCATAGTGAATACTGAGGGAAGGTGAGTCTTGTCGGTTTCTTGGTTGGCCCATAATATGTGAAGTTGCCTGGGGTTCACAGTCTAGGATAGTCCATGTTGTGCAGTGGCCTGACAGCTGGTATCCTGGAAGGTCATCCCAGGACTTCTAGGCTTCAGGTCTGTGCCAGGGAGCTTGGAAGCCAGGGCTGTCAGAGCTTCCTTTTGCAGATCCAACACCCTATATCCCAGAGCTCTAGCTACAGCAGGGTCCCTCCGGTTTTCAAGAGTTGCCAGGATCTCTTCTATGGAGAGGGAAGCAGAACCCTGGTTAGAGTTAAAGTTCTCAAGCTCCTGGTTACACACTAGGGAGTTTTGAAAACCTAGCATGACTGGCTGCTCCAGAGCTACTGACTTTCAAAGTCCAAGGAAGCAGCCTATTGACTGAACTAGCAGGAAACGAGGCAGGCTTCCCATGGAACTTTGCCTATGATTCACCTAAGGTTAGCTGAACCCAAGAAATTTCCATCTAATATTTCAAGTTCTACAAACCAACATCTTCTGATGAAATTCTATTTCATTGAAAAACTTCTTAGAGGCTCTATTAAGGATCTCTATTTTATCCCTTATTTGAAACATGGCATCACATAGAGTAAAACATCTTGTATCGCCATGCAGCAGCATTAGTTCAATATGGATTCAGGGGAAACATGCTATTTACGTTAATGCTACTATGCATCTGGGTTCTTCTGGGAGGATACCCCTTAAAGTGCTGACCAAGCAAGATCACCTCCAAGTGTATTGGGACTACACTCTATTGTCTATAAAAAATTTTTGCTCAAAAATTTGAGAAAAGGATACTGGAAACAAAACCATAACACAATCCAGTAATGGCTGCCACAATTTTATTTGTTAAAACAGCATTTCTATTATTAAACCATATTAAAGTGGAAACATAACATCTAAGCTCCCATTGATCTTTCAATGAGTGTATTAAGAGCTGCTGAACTCTCCACAAATACAATTTCCTTTCAAGTTCACAGATTGGTTCCAGATTACTGCACTATATACAGTTACAAATAGCATGCCTAGTATTTTTAGTGTTCACATTTAGCCATAAATATTTTTGTAGTCACAGATCTTGAGTGTACCTCACTTTCATTTCAGGGTAGCACAGAATAATCAGATGAGGTTATTCTCTTTATTTCAAGAGAATTAATGGTCTGATTGACTACTTCACTTGCCTCAGTTTAGTGCAGTTTTTATTATATTTTACATGTTACACTCAGGGGAGAGTTTCAACATCAACAGGATATAAATTTTCAGGCTTCCTTTTTATATGACTTTGCAGGTCATGTGCACCTGTAACCTATACAAGGACATTTCAGCTGTCAGTGTGAGCTGAGTGGAACAAATCAGGAGTTGTAGGCACTTTTCTCTCTGTTGTAGCTATTAAAAAAATCCTGGCATTATATCTTACTAGGATTAAGTATGATCTTTGACACTCAAAATAGATGAAAACATTCAGGTTATTTAAGAGATCCTTATTCATATTCTTATTAAAAACAATTGTAGCTATCTTATTTCAACAAAGCTCAAGGAGTATCAAGGATGAAGTCAAGAATTAGACTGAAAGTGATTGGCTTCCCTTCTAAAAAGGAGATTTGATTTTTTATTTTTTTTTTAGCAAGAAGAATGATTTATCTCCTAGTAACAACACCACCAACACCAACAGAGTTTATACTTCTGTGCTGAGACATACAGCCACATACTGGAAAAATCACAATGAGGTGTTTGAACATCTATCACTGCTAGAAATTTTATTGTAGTAAGCCATTGTTAAGAATGTTCTTTAGAAATCCAAGCATGGCAATGACTCAGATCCCAAGGCTCCTGAGTCTCAGCTGCCCAGGATTAGTATGCAGCATAGAGAACTAGCAGAGGTGCTGTCAGCAGAAGTTATGGTGTAGCAAGGAGATTCAATAACGGTTTGGCCACCAGGGAAGGCAGGGTAAGAGATAACACACTATGGAATAACATGCAGCTTGTTCACTTGCCTTTCCTGGAAATGTGCAAGGGTTAGAGGAGAGAGGAGTGCTCCAAAGGGAAATGCAGACTAGTGACACTATATAACTGATGGACTACTCACGAGATAAAACACACAGCTGCCCCCATTGTACAACAATGTTCCAGTCTGATAAAGAAGGTACCGCAAACAACAGCAGGCAAAAGAAAGAAAGAAGTTTTAATACTGAAATATTAATAGTGACAAAAGTATAGTCAACATCCTGGACAGCACCTCCCTGAGTAAGAATGAGAAAGGATAATAAGGCAACAAAGATGCATTTTGGACAATTTTAAACTAACCGAACTCAAGAAATTTGAAACCTTTATCTTCTTTACTGCACTGACAGCAGGAAGACAGATACAGAACCTGATTCTCCACTACCTTGCACCTTGTTTAGTCATTGACATGTACAAAAGCAGTGTAAAACAGTAATAGTATGTATTGATATTGCTGGTGATAGATGGATCCTGAAAAAAGATGGTCAGGTCAGGAGGTGGAGACAATTGGGACATGGAAATATGTAGTAGGAACCATGAGCAAGTGGCCTGAGTTCCTTATTGTGATAGAATTACTTAACCAAAATAACATGAGTAAGAGATATTATAGATAGAAAATACCTACTAGCTCACATCGGCTGAAACTGTTGCCCTTGCAGAATTAAGTACATTTTCCAGTGCTATAATCAATTCATTTGTAAAGCCTCAGACAGCCAAGACCAAAAAGCCAGAAAATTCAGTCTTTGGAAATCTACACGACTAAGAGGGTAGAAATATAAATATTTCAGTTGTTTGTTTTGTGGTTTTCTTACCATAAAGTATTTATTAACTCAGTAGGTAAGAAAACTGTTTCATATCCAATTTTACATAGGTCCACCCTGTAACAATTTTTAGAACACCAAGTCTCTATAAAGTATTTTAATAAACTTGCATCTTAAAGCATCCTAACAATTTTCCAGAAGTTTCACACTTTCTGCCATCTTTCCGTACAACTTAAAAGAACAGTTAACAATAGTATATGCTCGCATAAGTCTTTCCAGTTTGACTCTTGGAAATGCATTTTAAATGAAATTTCATGGCATGACTTTCAAAATCATGTAATCAAAGGCACAAAATACATGATAATGTACACACATGTAATTTGTTCACAAAACTCAGATATCTCACTGGCCATATGCTTACTAAGTCATTTGCCCACATTTAACACCAGGAATTTGTGAATGTAAGAATATATCAGGACTCTCAATCATATAGCCTAATTTTGAAAAAACTGCTCATTAATTTGTATGAACTATGTTGGGGAATTACAAGACAGCAATGCTTGGGTACGGGATAAATGTTGTCATACAGACTTCAGCAGTTTCAGAATATTAGAGGCTACCCTTGCTTCTGAAAGGAGGTGAGGCAAACAGTTTTCAACATGCACTCAAAGAAATGTCAATCAAGCCAAACTTAAGCGTGCTTAATACATAAGAAGAATTAATTCTGACATGAGACACAACTAAATATTCACAAGGAAAACTAAAGCAGGGAGAAGCTATTTCATACGTTGAGTTGCTGCCCATAATTGTCTAGCTTTACATTGTGCTAGCAATGAAGTTCATGCTTAACATCTTTATATAACTGTTAGTTAATTTAAAGAGCAACATTCTTTAGAAAACTCATTCTGTTAGCCTTTCACCATGGAACCGCAGAGATCTAAACTCAATAATTATGATAAATCATTGTTTGCCAGCTAATATTATATACAACAAATACTTTTTTGCTGTATGCTCTAAAAATGCTTATTTTAGTGTCGCTTTGCAAGCCAAAAAAGTACAGTATTTTTTTTAAACCAATGAAGCGGTAATAATAAGAGGTGTATATATAAATAGTAACTCGACCACTGTCAGCTGTAATATCTATTCCCTCAATGTATAAAATAAGATATTCACAAACTATATGTCCATAAATATAATTATGCACTTACATCCAAGCAGCGGGTTGCTTTATTGTCTGTAACACATAGCATGTCATAATGGAACACATTTTCTTAATGTACCATAGCAGTAGGTAATAGGGACAGACAGGGCTGGATTTTGGTGTTCAGAGGCCAAAGGCACTTTCACTCCGAAATGTGCAAAAAGAGGGGTAAATGCCATTTGAATTATGCCGATTGCCATGATGCACTTTAAACTATTCTAATGCTAAACTACATCATTTTCCTTATTTTTTCTGCTTTTCTAATTTTTTCCCTCCTTCGTAGGCCCTTAAAATTTCATAGGCCCTAGGCACTGTGCAGTGCCTAATGGGAAATCCAGCACTGGGGACAGAAGAATTCATTTTGCCAGATTTAACAACATACTCAGACTACATGTTTGAAACTGAGAAGGGCCCAGGAGGTGATGTTTGGATACACTTTAGATTTGCAGTAGGGTATGGTGGTCATTCTCAAAGCTATAAAGAGCACTAGGGTACAGGTTCAGCTAGAGATCTGAGAACATCATTAACTCATTTTGCAGTATTTCTGCCATCTTGAATAGTGACACTCTCACAAGATCAATTCTTCCAGTGATCACAGTCTTACTTAACATTAAGATTCCAAAAGTGGTTTATAAAGGACTAATAAATGTTCAATATATGTTTTTCAGTAAACCATTAAGCAATTGGTACAGATTATTAGAGACACACACTGGTCTACAGCTTACTTGTAACTATCTGTGATGGGGTGGATACACCCTGCACTAAACCAGTCCCTTATACCCTAGGGAAGGAGGAAGCCCTGCCCCTTAAGCCCAACTGGGTGTGCTAAGGCTGTGGTCCCAGTATAAAAGGCCGCAGTCAGCTCAGTCTGGGAGGACCAGCGAAGAGGGGGGATGTACATTGGAAGCTCCTGACCTAGAGGTGGAGTAGCCACAACCTTTGGGATACCCTGACTCCAGAAGAAGCCCAGAGGAAGATCTGCCTGGCAACAAGCACTTCTAAGCTATCGCTCAGGCATCCAGTGCGGCAAGCTAACCCTGAGGACTTGCAGGGAACCACCAGCAGCTACTCCAGGTAGGAAAGAGCCCAGAAGGCCCAAACGGGTGAGTCATGGGTAGAGTGGAAGACCAGTCAGTCTGGATCCCTGATGACTTGGTGCTGTAGACCTGGTACCAACAGGACCCTGGGATGGGGCTCAGTAGAGTGGGAGGGTCTGAGCCCCTCTACCTGGGCACTGCGCCCCATACGGGATGCTTTCTACTGACTCTGAGGTCGTGCTGCCCTGCTTGAGTGCTGCTCATAGAATTTACATAAAGACTCTGTTGCCACTAGGCAGTGCTGCCCTGACCTGAGGGCTGCTCATAGGCTCTGAAAATAGACTCTGAGGCCACTAGGCCATACTGCCTTGACTAAAGGACATTGCATTGTCATAGATATTGTGAGTTAGAGAGGTCATGGAGGCCATCTCCCTACTCATACCCATTTTGGCTTCCTCACCTGGGGTGCTAGGGAGGACTCACCCCTGCGACACCATGTATGATACTTTCTATTGTTGTACATATAGCCATCTATGTAATATAATACTCATGTCTGTAACTTACTTATAACATTGATCAATAATTTATGAATGCCACCTAAAAATTTACCCTCAACAGCAAGTGACACCAACATCTCTGCAATCTACAGTCACATCTAAGAGCAAATGCAGAAGATAAATTCCAATTTCAGATTTTAGATCCAAACATGACCCAAACTCCACAGCAAGTTTAGATACAGGGACCTGAATCTAGCTCCTGCCAACTTCTGCCCCCAAATTAAGTTTTTAATGTAGCTTCATATTAACGACTGATATTCTGGTTTAGACACATCACTGTATCTAGAACAGAGCTTGTATCCTCTAAGGTTTGAGTGCCATTTTGTTCAGGGAGAAACTGAATTTTAGACTGCTGCATTTTTTTTTAACTGTTGCTATTGCAAACAGAATATATTTTAGTCTCATGGCACTCCTTGAAGCAGAGCAAGAATTACTTTCAAACATATTTCTATTTAGTTATAAATAGTGGTATTTGATTTTGATCATTTTAATTACAAACATCTGAAAAAATGTAAGGAAATTATCCAATTTTAACAAGCTTCATGACTAATAAGATAAACAGATTTTATTTTATTATGATGCCAGAGAGAGAGATGCTTGAGATCTGCAGATACAGGAGATGAATTAAAGGAAATTTTCTCCTCTTAGTCCACATAATAGAGTGTTGCTGGTGTTCTCTACTGGTATCAAAGAGACAGAATATTCTGCAGATTCCACTATGAGAATTCAAGAGAAAAAGTTTTGCCCTACAATAATAATTTACAGAGGCTTGAATCAAGTTAAAAACCTACTGAAAAAGAATTTAAAAAATACACACATAGGATGGTTGGTTTCTTTTGGTTCTCTGGCATTTGTGTGTTTTCTCAGAAATGTGACAATAAAATGTCACCCCTTATCAAAATCATCTTGCTTCATGTGGTATAGGGAACATTTTTCCCCATGTGTTTCTAATGAAGCCTGAAATTAATATGCTCTGTTGGTCTAGTGCCCAATGCAGCAAATTCTTATGCACATGAGATTTTGCCAGATCAGCCCATTACACCTTTCTGCATCAGTATAATTGATTATGTCAGAATACATTCAGAAATAGGGTTAACACATTAGATTGCAGTCACCCCTACTGTTTCAGCAGCCACACAATACAATAGTTCTGGAAGATGCTGTATAAAGAGACAGTGTTCTTTGTCAAAAATGTATCAGGTATGTATATAATAATGAAAGTGTACATGGTGCTTGGTTAATAGAATAGTGTATTTTTAAAATTGTTTAGATATTCAGACTATGGAAAACATCCCCCTGTAAATTTAAGATTTGTGAGACCAAGTCCAAAATCTGCACTTAACTTGCTGAACAATGAGAAGTTAGTTGTTTTAGAACTCAGACTGAGAAAGGTCTTAACCTTAATTTCAAAAGATAATTTAATATATGAGGAAACTAAGAATAAAGTTTATATACAGAGTAAGACTTAAAATGTCAATTCAGTGATGTTAATTTTTGCCAGCTGGGGACCTGGTCCTTCATATTTAGGTAAAACAGAAATTATTAAGTCAGCTTCTTGTTGATTATAGTCATGCAACCTCCAGGTTTTGTGGTGTAATGAAAAGACTTTCATACTGAGTAGTTCTGTTCCTATTCGCTCAGTGGAGAACCTATTTGAATTTAAGCATTTTCAGATTCATTTTACATGCTAATTTCTCTTTGAGCTCTTCGTTCTAAAAGTCCCATAAACTGATACCTATTCAGAAAAAAGCAAACAAGCATAAACATCACCAGGGTTCATCAGCTGAAAATTTTCTCCCTCTACAATTTTAGCAATATTGACAAGCTGCTACTGGTTCCAGCATGTCTTGAGTTTTAAACCTAAGTAGCCTGACCAGGCATCTTCATTTTATGGGGACAGTCCCAATATTTGGAGCATTTTCTTTTTTAAGCTCCTATTGTCCACCACCCCATCCTAATTTTCAATATTTGCTATCTAGTCACCCTGGACATAAGGATGTTTTATTAGGTGACTTTTCTTCCTCAACCTCCCTCAAATGTGGGCAAAGACAAAAAATTGTAAATGTTTTGTTTTCTTAACACACATGATGCGCATAGCTAGAAATAAATTATACTTGTGGTACATTTAGTCATGCCAAAATATACCGACTTTCACTGATTCCATAGGAACATGGATTTACTCATACCAGCTCAGATCTTTAGCCCATTGAGTCTAGTATTCTGCCTTGGGCAATGATAAATACCTGATACTTCTGAGACATGTAAATAAAAACATGGTGAATTGCCCTGTTATACAAAGTTCTATTGGAAGAGGATACAGTATTTCTTATTTACCCATATGGCAGTCAGCTTATTGTCTGTAGCAGGCATGGCCAAACTGTGGCTCGGAGCCACATGTGGCTCTTGAATGAAAAAGCGTGGCTTGCGGAAGAATGTTTGCAAATCAATTTAGTAGGTAAAAGTATATGGCTATATGCCTCAGTGTGGCTCTTGAAGGTTTGATAATCAACTTGTTTGGCTCTTGAGTTCTATAAGTTTGGCCAACCCTGGTCTGTAGTGTGAGGTTTGATTGCCATTATCTTCACATACAAAACTATAGATGTCATAAAATTGTTTAGTACTTCAAAATATATATAGTTACAGGATGTATCATTTTAAAATAGAAACAAAGAACAGCCCAGTCTTCCAACAGCAAAGGAAGACCAGAGTATAAATAACTATGAGAACATAACTATCCCTTTCAACTCAAGTGGCCATCCAAAAATTCAGGACCTTCTACAGTGTTTCAGTTAGGAGAAATGGGTTATAGTTAATCATTTCTTTCAGGCAGTTCTGTTTAAAAGGAATGTACCAACTCCAGGTTCTCAGAACACATCAAGAACAAATAGCAGAAGACATTCCCTTTTCAGCAGTACAAGCCAAAACTTTGTATCCAGTGTTTCTTTACCTTTACCTCAATCATATAGAATCTTAGACTATGTGAAATCCCACAGAATGATAGGATTACAAACTGCGCTTCCAGGCTTTTTGCTTTGGTCTCTCTGTCCCTGCATGTCTCTCCATTTGTGCAGTTTCTGTCTCACACAAATAGAGTTACCACATACCAAAGTACGGAAAGGACAACGGGAGAGTACAAAAAGGAGTACAAATGGAGAAAATGTAACAATGTAATATTCTTCTATTTTTAGGGGACCCTGGAACAGTTTCCCCTAAAAATAGGGTGTTCCAGGGCATTCCACCATACTTTAACCCCTGTAAGTAAAAAGCCAGACAAAATCATGTATTTTTTAAAATGCCTGCCGGACATAGGATGTGAAGGTAAAAAGGGATGGAGAGATCCACATGACACTGCCTTCGTGTGTAGGTTGCCAGGTGTCAGGCAAAAGGAAGCACAGTTTGTAATCCTATCATTCTGTGGGATTTCACACAGAAGAGCAGTCAAAACACCTTTTTCATATGTGGCACTGTTCAGGGGCCCTCATAGATATCTTAAAGGAGGGGTGAAGGTTTCAATAATTTAGAAGAGTTTTAACTCAACCAACTTAATATTAAGAAAAAAAAGCTGTACATAAACAATCTCTGAATAGAGAAATGATACCTTTCATAAAGCTATAGTGATAGGCATAGAAATAAAATTAAAACTATGCTAAACATCCTAACTTTTATTAGCTGACCCCTTTTATAACGCACATAAACACAAATTTAAAAAAACAGCTGTTTACACAGCACTTACGTGATTCGACCTAACGCTTCGAAGGTCCCTTCGAAGTTATAAAACCTCCTGTAACTTCGAAGGGATCATCAATTCGAACGCTGAAGTTCAAATTGAGGTGGTGTAGACATATGAATTTGAACTAAAATTAGTTCGAATTCATATGTTTGACCTTCCTCCCGGGGTGCATAGCACCCTGGAAGGAAGACCAGTGCCAGCCCTGCACGGAGCTGTCAAACCCCGCTGTCAGCAGGGTGCAGAAGGAGCCCCACACGGAGCTGCCTCTGCACCCTGCTGCCAGCTGGGTTTGACAGCCCCACACAGGACTGCCTCTGTGCCCCGCTGACAGCGGGGTTTGACAGCCCTGCGGGGAGCTGACAGAGCCAGGGTGGTGAGGGGAAGGATTTTTCCCCCCACCCCCACTGGGCTGTGTGTGAGGGTGCCCTGGCTCCACGGAGCCCTTCCAGGGGACAATGCCCCTTCCAGGCTTGTGTCTTCTGAGCCGCAGCTGGGGGAAAGTGTCCCCTGCTGAGCTCTGGCCACAGGACGCCTAGAGCTGTGCAGGGGATGCTTGTCCCTATGCTGGGCTGTAGGTGCTGGAGCCTGGCATGGGATTGGGTGGCAATATGGCTCTGCCAGGGGGCCACGTTGCCACACCTCCCATGATGCCACTCTTCCAATTCAAACTAGCAAGTCCTGTCTATGGACATGCTAGTTCAAATTGGGTTTCCTAGTGTGGTCATGTTAGTTCGATTTGACTCAATTCAAACTAATTGTAATTAGTTTGACTTGATTAGTTTGAATTGAGTCAATTTGAACAAAGAGCCTAAGTGTAGACATACCCTAACAGATTTATTTATTGCAATGAGCTTCTGTGGGAGAAACTCCCACTTCATCAGATGCTTTGAAGGTGATGTAACTTAAAGAATGGAAGGAAAATAAATGCAGGGAAGTGTAAGTCATAGGATCAGGTCACACTGTAACAGCAAATCAAAGCAGTTGTTAAGGTTCAAACACTGGGAAACAGCACATAAAGAAAGGTGAGGTCAACTCACCTGTCGTAATGGGGAAAAAAATCCCAAGTCCCTTTTTGAGTCCTGAAGAGACAGTCAAATTTGCAAATGAATTCCAATTCTGCAGTTTCTCTCTGAAGTCTTGCTGTGTTTATTCAATTGTCAGAGCACAGCTATTAGCAAATCATCAATGGACTCATCAGTAAGATTGAAGTTCTCACTTACTGGTTTTAGAATGTGATTTCGGATGTCAGATTTGTGCCCATTGATTACTTTGTATAGAGACTTCAAAGGTGTCTCTACACTGCAACTGGAAGAGTGCTTCCCAGCTCTAGTAGACAGACACATAATGACTCTGCACAACCTACCATACGAAACACAACAACATAGTGAGGAGTAGCATGAATACCAGTCGGAGTAGCCATCAGACTATAAAATTGCTCAGACCCCCTGAATATATATTCAGGTAGCCACAGCCCCAACCACTGCCCAGGCTATCCTCACCTGCATTGTCATTTTTAAGAAGAGCTAGCACATTTGTCTATCTGTGCTTCCCAACTACAGTTGGATACCTAACTGCACTTGGTGCTTTTGAAAATCTCTCTCATAGGCATTCAGGAGCCAAAGCTTCACTGACAATCAATGAGACTTAAGACCTCAGTACCTAAGATGCATCAGAAAATGGAACTTGGGCTTGATAATTCTACTCTGCAAGCTTTATACATACGCATGTCTATTTTGAAGCCACTGAGACCACTCACATAAACAAAGTTGGGCACGTGACTAGGTGCTTGTAGAATCAAGGCCATAAAGGCTAAAACAAATTCAAAGTCTACATTTCAGTGTAGTTTGAACATTTAATTACAGATTTAAGTTCTAAAAATACTTTGGTTGAGTGGTCCTGAAGTAGTTAGAAAGCACTACTGTCGGTAATAAGGGCTTGCAGGATTAAACTACAAGCAATGTGGCTCATGAATGAAGGGTCATTGAGTTTATCATGAAGGAATTCATCAGTGCTGAACTATATATTTTTTTGTTTTGTTTTGTTTTGTTTATCCTTTCTTATCACTGCAGGGGCACATTGGTGTTCAGAGCTGGCTCCTCTGGAACACATACAATTGTAAACTGAATTAACTGACCTTTGAGGTTCAGAAAAGACCTTTCAGAATAATCTGTACTGATCACTTTCCCCAATTTATGGTTTTTTTCGCCTGCCTTTACTGCATACTGACCACAGTGTATGGTTAACAGGCACTTACGGACTCTGCAAATTGACTTAAGCTGACCTCCAAAAGAGAGAATATTTTGAGAGAAAAAAAAATATTAGGCTGTTTGTCCACAGTGTTGTCAATTTGCATAACATTATTCATAACACTTTGCAATTTTTGTTTGGCAGTCATATAATTTTATTAAGTCTGTCACAGGGCTGATAATGTATCAAACATAGAGAACACATCTGCACCACACAAGTCCCTAGCAATGGTGGTAAATGTGTTTGTTCTTGGCAGATCAACAGTGCAGATTCTTATATGCATTTACATTTATTTAAATAATTTTAGAGGGGGAACAGGACCTAGGAATCCAAGACCTGCTTTACTTTTGAACTGCACATGAAGCCCACCAGTGATAAGAATAAGCAAGCGTTTCAAGGTGGGTGATCCAGAAGGGTCATGCACCTCATTCTTCGATTCCACTCTAGTAGTTCTACTTATTTACTTACATAGCCCTGTTGGTGCAAATAGAACACTGCAAGTTTAGTAAGAAATTACATCTCCCCCCTTCAGAATTTACAATCCTAAAGTTAGATCAAATTTATAATAGATGTTCAACAGTGGACTCAGATGTTGTGGAGAAGATCGCGGAGGATTAGAAAATACAGTTGAGAAATTCCTTAATATCATGGTGTTGAACACAGTTGCAAGTCACCACATGTGGCGAAATGGCTATTGACCTGTAGTGAATTGGTGCTTTACTTCTACCACCTATTTTTTTAATAAAATTTTTAATAATATTCATTAAAACTTGTACCAGTTCAAAGAAGTGTCTACTTTTTGTGACTATAGTGTATTTTTATAAGTGTGTTTGCACAATACAAAACAATGACTTTTTCTTAATTTAGGATTTCTCCGCTCTTAACTATCACACATTCACTCTTCAGTCCTATACGCATATGCTGTAAAATGCATTGTGACTTGTGTTTTTGGACTGACATCACTGCTCACATGAATGATCTGAACTTGAAACTTCAGGGAAATAATAAACTTATTTGTGATTTAGTGCAATATGTATGAGAATTTATGATAATATTGAAACTTTTTGTGGCACGTATGAAGGTTCAAGATTTTATGCACTTCCAAAACATGGAGCAATATAAAAAAAACCCTGATTTTGATAAACAGCGCTATGTTGACTGGTTGCAGAGTTGCTCTAAAAATTTGGATGGCACTTTTTCAATTTTGAAAAGTACAGAATTGTTTTTGAATTCATGCAAGATCCATTTCATTGTGACTTCTACAATTCTCATCTCTCTCAAAAGCTTGTGACGCTTCTTTCTTTGGAAAGGCACCTTTTTTGAGAAGGATTTGACTTCATTTCAAAGCACTTCACATTTGAAAGATGATTCAATTGTTACGATGTGGATTTATGTTTTAATTCAAAATGAGTTTGTGATTCTAAATATTGTTTTCCAAAACTGCTTTCAATTTTTGGTTTAACATGGCTCTGCAAATCAATTTTTTCTGTGTTAAAAATTGTGAAATCAAAATATAGGTCACAGATATTGGACAAAAATTTGGAGGTGAAGTTGAGATGTAGTCTAACTCACTTTATGCCTGATTTCCTTGCACTACTTAATAAAAAAAGATATGTCAGATTTCTCATTAATTCTATCAATAAAAAATTCAAAACGTATATTTTTCTACCCCTCTATATGCTACAAAAAACACAGTTAACAAAACAAAACAAAACAAAATGTTAACACATGCATCACAGTTTTGGTGAATATGAAAAAAACTGTTGGACACCACTACCTGGCTGTATTCACACAGCACTTTTGTTTTGGAACAACCTCATTGTTTCGAAAGAAAAAAAAAACATGTTCACGCGACGCACCGTTCTTTCGAAACAATGGGAACCCGTTGTTTTGAAACAAGGGCGTTGTTTCGAAACAAGTTAAACCCCATTTGGGGGCGAAACAACCTTGTTT